>JAIGNY010000725.1:245000-342500 GCA_020152595.1 Chiridota heheva | reverse complement strand
ATATATATATATATATATATATATATATATATATATATATATATATATATATATATATATATATATATATATATATATATATATATATATATATATATATATATATATATATATATATATATATATATATATATATATATATATATATATATATATATATATATATATATATATATATATATATATATATATATATATATATATATATATATATATATATCCTTTTTCATTCCTTTTCAAGCCAGGATTTAAACTATACAATATGATATATTTTCAAGTTCTTTTCACGAATGTTCATCTTTATGTTTAATATCTTTCTACAGTTACGCAACGGTTTAACAATTTGTTGCTTAATATGAATATTCAAGTAGCATTTGCCCTCATGTCGTCTGTGGGCTATAAGAGCATGAAGTTTATCGATCTTTTATGGATGATAATTAGCAAAAACGAGCGCCGTCTAGTGCTCCTTTTATAATTGAATAATTTTTTCACAATAACGTTATTTCCATTGTCCTTTTTCAAGCAAAACATATCATTGATAATAATGTTCATCAAATTTGTCATGATGAGAGATAAATTTCAGTACATCTCGTCTATTTGACCGGGATTTCAGATATTAAACTGTTGAATATACTGTAAAACAAATACTCTCTTAGCTTGCCGTTCTCATTTTCAAATATTAATAATGCAAAATATCGTAAGAAATGTTTCTCTATTCTGACTGTGCAAAAACAGTCAAGGTTAATTTTGTTTTGCACATACACACACTACTTATATCTCTCTGTACTATACGGACGGCTTCTGTTTTGCATTAGACACGCACAAGTTATGCAAAGTGACTATTGAAAGAGTTCAATGGATTCAATGGACAATGTCCACAGAGCAGAGGGGAACTATGCGGCATGTAGTTTCCATAAATCATATTACATTGTAACATGGATTCTGTTGTAACCTGTTCGAGCTACCACCTGGCATGCCTGGTTCATAAATCTTTTAACAAAAACTTTTTCCCTTGGAAGTTTCTTTTTCTAGCAATATATTTGTCACACTCCGTCATCAAAATTTTTAATGAGCTGGTCATTGCATCAATTCGACGGTCTTTTTTTCTTGTAAGTAGTGAATTCCTGGAATCACTTAAAGAAATCAGAGGTTTTAAGATACGTTTCGGGCTTTTTACAATCAGAAACCTGATATGATGACTTAGCATCATCTCTCCGTCGGTCAGTAGGAGAAATGGCAATAAGAGTGATTTGCAGCAAATGCAGGTGAATGTCTTTTGGTCATGCTACAGATGAAAAGTTTTATTTAAAGAGGCGGTCTCGTCTCAAAACAAATCGCAATGACGTCAGTAAGTACAGGAGCAGTACTAAATACGTCATCAAATCTTGACTTTAGAGTCTACGTATTACAATCGTTCAGAGAAGCGTATATTATACATCGTTTGTATATAAAGATTAGGTACATACACGTACGGTATATATGTGTGGTGACGCATCCGAGTTGAACAGGTTTAATCGTGGAGCTATTAACTGAAATCAACTCTGTTAGTAGTTCCATGGTTTCATTCAAATGACAGAAAAAGACGACGAAAATATTAATTGTTGGCTTGATGAGATTCGAACCCGTTACGTTTGGTACAAAAACAAATCGCCTAAAGGCTATAGACTTATCCACAGGGCCACATGGGCGCTTAAATGTCCTTATGCCGAGATCGCACCTTCAAGTGGATGGTTTAAGTTCTTTTGGAGACTACAATAACGTCATCATCGGTGATCATTCGAGATCGAGTAAGATGATCTTTCGTCAAGTAAAGTTTAGTGGGTACGTAAGTGGCTGTGCAGGCTAATTCGTGAGCCACATATCCTGCGAAATAAGGGCATTTTGATTCCAGTTGGGAGAACAGCTGAACTGAAAGCCTATCTTTTTCCTCTTCTTCCTCTTATCTTCTGCATCTTGTTGTAGGGATTTTTCGCACAGTTGTTGTCCTTTGTAAAGAAGACTGCGCCAGCCTGACCTATCTTATTTTATTGTGTCCTTGAACCTTTTATGTTGGCCTCCATACATTCAACTTCCTTCTTTTAGCTTGAGAAAAGTAGTTGTTTAGGAAGGCGTTGGTCAGGCATACGGACAACGTGACCTGTCCAACGCAGCTTGCTATGAATGATCATAGATTCGATTTGGGCAATATTGACTTTTCCAAGACACTGATGTTGGTATGCTTGTCTTCCCAAGATAATCTGATAATTTTCGGGACAGCGTTGATGGTATTTCTTAAGACTTTTTGTATGCCGTTTGTAGGTTGTCCAGGTCTCACTCGCATATAATGAAGTAGGCAGAACAACAGCTTCGTAGACCAAGAGTTAAGTATCTGAACGGATATCTCTATCTTCAAAAACTCTACGCTTAAAGGGTGTTAAATCAGCGCTGGCGTAGGTTAGTCTGTGCTTTACTTTTGCATCAATAATAGCCTGCTTGGATAAATGGCTGCCAAGATAGGGAAGTGCTTAGTGTTTTCCAGGACAACGTTGTTGACTTTGATGCAAGGTGACTGTGTAGATTCAAGTGGAGAAGGTTGGTGTAGCACTTTAGTTTTCTTAATGTTAACTGCAAGGCCTAAGCTTTCATAGGCTTTCGTGAAAGTGCACAGAATGATTTTGAGGTCTTCTTCAGAATAAGCAGATGCAACATTGTCATCAGCACACTGAAGTTCAATAACTGCGGTGGTTTAGACCTTGGTTTTGGCTTTTAGTCTACTAAGGTGAAACAACTTGTTGTCAATTCTGTAGACTCTCTCAACGCCTTCGGGTAGCTTACCTTTACCCTCTCTTAATCCATACAATTCTTCAATCTGGGTTAGAGTTTAGTTTATATTTTTCGTTGATATCTGAATGCAAAAAAGAAGGCCACACTTTTCAAATCAATTACACGGCACCAAACAAGAGTATCTCATAGATCAGTAGATAAGGAGCTTAAAGTTCCGTCCAAAAACTTGTAGACTGCCATTTACCGGTAGTCCTTCCTATTATACTATATTTCCTAATACAATATTATGTATTGAATTATGAATATAGCCGAGCAGAATTAGCTTTTTCAGTCAAACAAATTGCAAGTTTGTTTTATTGTAGATTCTTGTTTATTAGGTAGTTTTTGTTGACATATCCAAAATGTTACAAAGAAGCTACCTAATTTGCATAATTTCAAGTGGCCTCCAGTTTTTAATTTTGAGGTCAATTATCTCTAAAATTATTCATTTTCATCCCAATAAGTGTATTAGAGTTGAATAGAAACATGACCCATTGAATCTATTAAACATACTTATAAACCCAAATTACCTCTCTAAACAGCTAGGTCAAAGATCAAGTTGTCAAAAATACGTCATATTACATTTGTTTACCAAAATGCATTATTACAATGGCATATCATAGTATAATTAATAATGAATGCATTTTCAGTTTGTTTGATTCTATCCAGTCCCAAATGACCTCTTAAAGTATGTAAATACATGGAAAATTGTGCGCATTCAATCAAAGCAATGACCATCCAATTGCAAATAATTATACAAGCACACATTGAGGTATTAATTCATTTTGTTACCCTTTTGGATACATTCTGTAAATTAGCATTCAAACTCAAAAATGGTATGTTTGTACCTAGATCGTCTGGACACTTTCCGCAAAATCCAGTGTAGTAAATCCCATTTTTCTTGCATATCTATGGGTCACAGTACTCCATACCTTTGTAATTATTTTCAATATGGCATACAGGAGCTGGTTTGCTATACATTCTCTCAGGCAACAAACTTTCGCATTGGATACTCCATCCCCAATCTTCCGGTTTCAGTTCTACGATTCCTACACATACTTTAGTCTACGGATAAACTATAAAATGGGCCTGTCAGCATCATCCATTGGTGGAAGTCTTTTTATGTCGACACTCTTAAAGCTCTTAGCAGCCTTGTCCAAAAACAGCTTTCTCCTCAAGACTATTCAAAGTTGTATCTCATCTACCATACACATGTACAGCATTTCAGATTCAATCATGGCTAGCTTAACTCGACATGAAACATTCGCACACAACCTTTGCCGATCCTTGGAGTTCAGACGTGGTATCACATTCACATGTAGAAATGGTAGGTACGTACATTGCCGGCTTCCCAAAGTTCCCAGTTTTGCCTGGATATTCCACAGTGGTCTCTCTAATGCACTCTTCTCTGACTTCATGAACAAGCTGGTACTCGGTTTATGGTGGTGGAACAGAAACACAAGGCTGTCGGTATCCTCCGCAATTACAAATGACGTGTTCTTATTGGCCATATTGACTGCTGTTTGAGCAAAAAGCAGATTGACATTGTCTTCTGTATGGATAGTGTCTATACTCTTCTTTCCGCATCTCATCCGATAGCATATTTATAAATGCCTGCTTATTTCCTTTGTTTTGTAAGAGCGTTTTCTTTTCCATCTTAAGTGGCAAATCGATGACTACTTTAACCTTAGCAGAAAACTGCCCACGCCGTTGATGTGCTACAGTTTTGATGGTCTCTTATAGATATTTATCGAACACAACAATCGAGGATAGATGTACATTTTGACTATGCATATGTAAGAGCTAATGATCTGTCTTTATGTTTGACCCTGTGCACATGGCAAACGTTGAAGAAGTTATTTCCTCTCCATCGGATAACACCTTCCCTCACTTACTTGCATCACTTGATTCTTTTTCTTGAAGACATATTTTGTAACCTGTTCGCCTTCCATGCTGGTAATGATCGACTTGCCATACCTTCATCCATATGGACGTTGGACATACTTGAGGCAATGCCTGTTGATATGTCATACAAGTAATCTCTCTTCTCAAACAGATCATGGCTTTCCAGGTATTAAATAACGATTGCTGTGTCTGCCATATCTCGTTACGTTGTACTTGTACTGAGTTGAATCGTATTCTTGTAGCTACTTAGCTTCTACATCTCTGTTGTTATCCGTGCATAACCAGGCATCGTCAGCAGCCACCTTATCTGCTGCGTCTCATCCATCCCTCGTCCGTGCGTGATTCCACCCTTGCTCTTTAGGGACCTTATAAAAACATGCTCAACGATAAGAACTGTTGCCAAGGCATTCCAGAATTGATCGCTACGTCTGGAAATCATATTTCTATCCATGAACTCTTGAAAAACTCGAAGGTTTTTTTCCTCTAGATTCAGCATGTCAACTGCCCACTTTCTGCGAAGTAATGAAGCATTTCCTACAGGACAAGCATTAAGTTGCTAGTGCATTCAGCCTTCTGGGCAGATCTTAGGACATTAATCGTGTTCATACACTCTGGCCACAGCTGAGGTATACCTCAATTTTGCTTTCTGTTAGAGCTCATCCAGTGTTTGGATGTCAGCATGATATGTTGCAGATACATGTGTGTCATAACCGAAAACATTGTCAAACTTCTGCAGAGCCTGTTGCTGTTCTTCTTTTGTTATCATCTTCTTCACAGGGACAAGAGACCATTCACCAAAAAGGGACCTTTGAAGCTCTTGCATACGCCTTCCCACTGAGCATATGTGTGACTATGTTACAGGCAAAAACTACCTCAAGCAGGGTTGAGAAGCCACTCAATTTTATGAAATGGCCAATGCTTCCAAGGAAAGAATCGATGTAAAGGCAACAATTATATGGATGATATTGCTGAGTTCTTCTCCTTGACTGATGATCAGTTTGACCTTCATCTAGAGGGGCTGATAGAACATTACTATAGGCTGGACGTTGTGCTATATAAATTGAATAAAGTTAACTCATCTTGGTAGAATCCAGATCGATCATTAAAGGAAATGCAAAGATGCATTCCCTTAGTGTTGTCCATGTGTTGCTACTTGCATGAAGCCCGACCAGACAGGTTTAAATCTAGGGAATACGATATCTTTCATATGAGATCAAGGTGTCGTCTTTCATCTTCTGCAACAATCCCTTTGATGTGCTCATAAATAAGATCCTCTTCACATTTCCCCAGCTTTGAAAATGGTAGTTTAGGTGACTTGAATGGCGTTCCTGTAGGCTGGGCTTGTCCCGGGGAATGGTACGGTCGGACTTGACTGACCCAGTTGGTGTATACATAAGCCTCATATTATAACACGTTCCTCTGCTATCAATCGTGATTGTGTTATGATCCACATTGTCCGCTATTCCGTGTCAAAAAGTATCTTCCAGGCTGGAAAAGCTATATATCATTTTAATGTTTCGCACTCCAAACTTCCAATGCAACTCTATCATCAATCCAAATAGTGACGATGACATAATGATCCTTGGCTTGGCAGGCTGCATGATACAGTGTCCTATGGAGGTGCTCTTGAGAGTGTTGTCCGTATTTGTCCCTCGGAATATTTCTGATAGGAGCAATAATAGAGATTCGGGTGCATCGTCCTCATGTTTTACTTTATCACCCAGGGAGCTGATGTCAGGGTATGTATAACGATTCCCCTTTACAGCAGCAATTTCAGACTTAATCAAGGCTACAGCTGCATTCACGATCGTGTGCTTTTTGTTTCTTCTCCATCTTCTTGCTGACTGTCAACATAGTACTTGTTCAGCATTTCACCAACATTACAATTTATGGTGACAAGATTGGAACGGTATAGCAATCTGTGTGATATACTACGAATCGCCAAAATATTATGGGATAGTTGGTGAAACTTTGTAGACTGTAGATGGCGATATCTACTTATGATATAAGTGAGACAATACTTTGAATAATACTTTTTGACAGGATTTTATCAAACAAACAAGATATATATTAACAATATATATATAAACAGCTTTTACATTTTATCAAATACATTATAATTTGTCATGTAATAGCCCATTTTGGTAAAATATATTTCATTTGACGTATTTTTGACACCCTGACCGTTGACCTATTCAGAGAGGTCATCTGGGTTTATAAGTATATTTGTTAGATTGACTTGGTCATGATTCTATCCACCATTATTACACTTATTGTGCTGAAAACGAATAGTTTTAGAGATAATTCACTTCAACATTGAAAAAGGCGGAGTTGCTTGTTAATTACGCTTGTCTAATATGTCAAATCTTTGCTGCAATGCGGACCTTGAAACTTGTATTACTCTTTAATATTCCTTCATTATTCTCATGGCTACCCACACTCCCTTCTTCAAATATGGGGACAACCTGACAAAAACTACGCTTTCTTCGCTAACATTCAATCTGAGAAAATTTCGTCTTTAGGACTTCAACGAATTAAAAGTCCCAAGATGTTGCAGTTTGTTTAACATAGTCTGTATATATATATATATATATATATATATATATATATATATATATATATATATATATATATATATATATATATATATATATATATATATATATATATATATATATATATATATATATATATATATATATATATATATATATATATATATATATATATATATATATACTATATATACATATATATATATATATATATATATATATATATAAAAATATATATATATATATATATATATATATATATATATATATATATATATATATATATATATATATATATATATATATATATATATATATATATATATATATATATATATATATATATATATATAATATATATATATATATATATATATATATATATATATATATAAATATAAATATATATATATATATATATATATATATATATATATATATATATATATATATATATATATATATATATATATATATATATATATATATATATATATATATATATATATATATATATATATATATATATATATATATGCTATATATATATATATAAATATATATATATATATATATATATATATATATATATATATATATATACAGTATATATATATATATATATATATATATATATATATATATATATATATATATATATATATATCACTTTTATGCGGCAGTATATATGTATATATGATTGATTTGATGTTTTTCATGCAGCTGTAGCTCACTTTGATAGTATTCTTGTTGAAGATTTAGTGGAATTTGTGGCTGTGAGGGGAAATGTTTGATGTTAATTTCAAAAGATTTTTTCTATTATATATATATATATATATATATATATATATATATATATATATATATATATATATATATATATATATATATATATATATATATATATATATATATATATATATATATATATATATATATATATATATATATATATATATATATATATATATATATATATATATATATATATATATATATATATATATATATATATGAAACCACCCAACCGTATATATATATGTATGTATATATATATAATTCTTTTGTTCATTTTTATCTCGTAATTTGAAAGAAAAAACAACTGCTGCGAGCCGTCTATGGATCTCAGATATTTCAGATTTTCTTTTGATTTGTCTTTTGATTTCATGATTTGTCTTTTTTCGCCGACATACAATTCATTACAAAACATGAAATACAGCATGATATGCCCTTTTCTTTAGTGTTTACTGCACATGCTAATGTATCGCAGTATATCATTCAATGAATTGCATTTGATTTTGTTTGATATTTCGAAGAATATTTGTTTTAAGATCTGTTAAAACTTAGTGCGCGAGTTCATACTAAATTTAAATCAACAACACATTGTGTGTCAAGCTCACCTGCTCACGCAAACACAGGTCTGTAATTTGTGACAACAGTCTTGACCCTTTTCATCTTTTAGTCTATGGGCCAATATATCGAAACCACCCCTCCCCTCCCTTCCTTAGAATTTTCAACCACTACACTTTTTAGTTAGTCTGGACCCTCAGCAATCATTTTCTGCTTGTTTGCCATTAAACTGATGGTGGGTGTGAGTGCCAGGGCGTTGTCATGGCAACGAAGTGATACAAAAATGGAATTTAAGGAAATGACATATATTTGTAACTAAACAACATTAAAACACATACATGTTTAATTAAGTATATATATTTGAAGCTGCCATATTGGTTGTAATCAAGATCTAGCTCATTTGAGGTCACAATCATGCCTTATCATGACCGTTGCCATGGAAACTCGGTGACAAAAAGCTTGAATTTGATAGAAAATGTCATATCTTTGAAACTTTACAGCATACAAACACATTCCAGTGTCTAAGTACATATATTTGAAACTGCACATTACATTGCAATCAAGATCTAGGTCTTTTAAGGTCACGGTCATGCCCAATCAGGACAATTGCCATGTCAATGCCGTGATAAAAAAATAGGAAAAAATTGTCATACATTTTTAAGTAAACAATGCTAGTGTGTAGGCATATAGGGATGTAGTGTAAGGTCACAATCATGCCCAATCATAAAAGTTGCTATGATAACTGTGTGAAAAAAAATGAAGTTGGTCAATTTGGAAATGTCATATCCCCGGTCTTCTCTTAGTTGTAATACGCTACAAATATAATATAAAATCACAATATAATTATATATGTATAGGCCTGTATAGATTTCAGATTGGCCGGTTGATTGCAATCAATATCTGGGTCCTTAAATACAGTCATGCTTAATCGCAATGCCTAGAGGAATGTTCATTTACATCAAATTGTCTTACAGTATTCTACAAACCATTATTATATTTGTAACATACTTTAATGTGTTACTTAGATACATGCATGTTTTTGGTTACATACTGACACGACTGAGAAGACCAAATGCTGATCTGTAACTTCACTAAAAACTGGGGTCCTAAGGAAAGCATATTAAGGTATTTATGGTGATTTTCACGCCAATTCCGATTTTCCAAAAAATGTCCACCACAAAAAATCTTAATTAAAAGATGTTGAAAAAAGTCACAAAGACGGCAAAAAGCTTAATTTTTAATGTCTGTATGCTGCATACTACTTTCCAAAACATATGAAATGGTATTCACATGAAGTCAATTCTCTTATAATTCATATAAGTCATCATCATCCTCCTCATCATCAAACATATCTTCTTGCATCTTTTAGTAGTCAGCTTCAGTATCATCTTCTTAATGATCCTGCTCCAATACTAAATTAATCAGTTCCTTTGATAGCATTTCATCTTCTGTCCATTGGTACTCCAATTTGTCTCCCCGTAGAACCCATCCATGACCGTCGTCGGGCTTTAGCAATTCCGGATATGCCAAATCAGCTTGGTTCCATATGAAAGCCTGATAATTGGCACGTTCAACATGCATCCTTAATGAGAATCTGCAGGGTGGAAGCAAACATAGGTCGATGCCACTTTCACTGGACAGTAGCTGGTTATTTGGTGTGTAACGTGTCATGAACGTGGTATACCGCAGCTTGTTGATGTCCTTGACTCCTGACTTTGCCCCATATAAAAGACATGTGAATGCTTCTAGATCATCAAACGTTCCTGGATTGAGAGTAGAGCTTGTACCCAAACCTGTGAAGACAGGAATATATTGCGGTTTTTTTTGCAGCACACGCAGGGGTCCCACCTTGCCTTTACGAACAAATGAACGAATAGTATCACAGCCGGTGAAAGCGTGGAGTGAAAGCAATGCATTGCAAAGATTGTTGCCAATGCCCCGGACTATTTTCCCATCTTGCCACAAAACCCGTGTCTATATGTAAATTGAACAATTGCACCACCCCTAAAATAAGATACACTATCCCATGCTTACCTCTAGATAGCCAGCTCGTGCATGCCGAGTAAAACTCCACTTCATGGTACGCTGCCAAGTTGCGACTGAAGCCAATAATTCCCAGACCATGCCCACTGGCATGACGGTTAGAAACCAACAAACCCCCCTTTCTACTTAGATGTAGAGAGCTTAGCCTCTTCTATGCATTTAGACACCCAACACCCAGAACCCTGTTTACAACCTCATTAGGTACCTCAATTTCTCCACCCTCTTTGATAGGACTAAAACCCTATCCCGTCCCTTCAGCTTACGCATTAAATCAGATCTCTTCCATCTCGGCATCAACCCCGCCACTCTAGGCACCTTCTCCTGGCCCACTTTTACTCCTTAGGCCACCCCCTCCCTTCTGTCTACCTGGGCCTCTACACTCATCACAAAACTCAAACCCACCTTAATCTCTTTATCAATCTCCACAACCAAATCAAAGACCAACTCTCAAATTACACATCCATCTTTACTGATGGCTCCAAGGAAAGCAACAAAACAGCTGCTGCTGCCCTCATCAAAGACATCACCCTCAGTAGCAGACTTCCCGAATACTCATCCATTTTTTCAGCCGAGGCTAAGGCCATTCTCCTCGCTCTCAACTTTATTAAGTACTCTCCGCTTAGCCACTTTGCCATTTTTTCCGACTCAAAAGCTGTTTTTACTTCTTTACTCAATCTCAAATGGGATAACCTCACATGCCACCTCCTTATCCGGAAACTCCTTTCTCCCACCCCCTGCAGGAAAAGTATTCTTTTCTTCTGGATACCCAACCATGTTGGCATCCCTGGCAATGACAGGGCTGATGCAGCCGCTAAGCTTTCCCTCAACCTCCTCCCTACCCCTTTTCCCAAAACCCTTTCTGACATCAAACCGCTTATCTCTTCCCTTGTTCGTGACAGCTGGCAAATCTCATGGAACTCCCAAATTGATAACAAACTCCATGTCATCCAGCCCCCAATTCTGATCAAATCCACCATCAACAACCTCTCTCGTATCGACAACGTTCATATTACCCGTCTTAGAATTGGCCACACCCACCTCACTCACTCCCACCTCCTTATTGGCTCCCTCAACCCCTCTGCAACAATTGCCATTGCACCCTCACAATCCACGACGTTCTCCTTGCTTGCCCCTGTACAAACTTCCCAGAGCTTCCCTCGCTTCCCACAACTCAATTGCTGAGTTCTTCCAGAAAAACCTTCCGGATAAAATTATCTCCTTCTTTCATCATGCTTCCCTCTAAACCCATATTTAATTCTCCTCTTCCACCCCTCTCAATTTTGCTTTTGTTTTAAACATGCACCTCCCCTCTCGATCACAGCTTTCTGACCTTTTGTTTTTGAATTTCTCTCATTCTCCCCCTGTTTCCTTTCCTTTCTACCTCTAGAATGATCTGACCTCCCAGGCACAATTTGACCCTCGTTGTCGTGGTGCCGTTAAGCCCTCATCAAACAAATAAACAAACTGTCCTATTGTTATGTCCACAGCATTGCGAGAGTTAGGAACTGCAGAGCAATTCACAATCATTCCTTTCTTCTTAAGTAGCTCCATTGCACCAAGATGTGTGTGTCGCAGGTTGCGAAGTGTCTTTAAGTATAGTGATGTATACCTTGCATAGGTTGGCTTCTCTTGACTGAAGAAGAAAGGGCGCATTTCATGTAGACAGGCCATGTGCAAGGTGATGTCATTGATCTTTGTAGCCCTCAAGAAACGCATCAGGAGCCATGCCATATCCATGTAACCTAGCCAGAATTGTGCCGTTTTGCCCTTTTCTCCAGCACGTACCTTCGCTTTGTACCCATCATACTTCTGTATCCATTCCTTCCATTGGAGTTTTGCTTGACAGCGGACAAGTGTTCAGAATTTGGTGTTTTTGCCAGAAGTGACATCAGCTTTATTTCCTGCTCACCGATGACTAATCCATCTTCATCTTGAAATGAAGCCCACAAAAGCCGTTCTAGAGCTTCCATCGATGTTCTGATAACATACCTGGCCCTGTTGTAGTGTTTTCCATTCATGGCTTTTTCGATGGAACCACTTGCACTCACTGCAGATTCAACTAGCACTTCCACAATTCCACTCCCTTTCATATACTTTCCAAATGCACCGATGTATGCACATGCCATGTGGAATGCCCCCAGTCGAATGATGACATTGCAAAATCGATCTGCATACGACCACAATATCCTGTAGGCCTTCTTAGCAGCAGCCAGATCAAACGTATCTGGTATCTGGTACCCAGTCTGAGAGGTGATTTGAGCAGTGGCGCATGACGTCATCAAGGGGCCATATGTATTATGAATTAATGTTATGGCATTTTCTCAAATTTATTTTTTTACCTTGGCGTTGCCATAACAACAGCCAGTGGCGGTTCTGGGATTTCAATAAGGAGAGGGGAGGGGGTGAACACCCAATTTACATAATACTTAATATTCATGACTGAGGGGCAAAATATACAATTTTCATTGATGGGAGGGGGCGAACAACACTAACAAAAATGAATGGGGAGACTACACCCATGCCCCCTTCCCCCTCCTCTCCCTCCGACGCTCCGCTAGTGGCAAAAGTCTCAATTAAAGGTATAGCTTTGACCGTAAATGACCCAGATCTTGATTGCAACCAAACAGCAGCTTCAAATCTATACAAAAAAATGGCATTTTTTTGTATAGATTTGTTTCTTCATCATAGCGTTGCCATGACAACGGTCCTTAAAGACATGAACACGACCTCAAATGACTCAAACCTTGATAGCAATCAACTGGGCAGCAACAAATTTATATACCTAAACACTTAAAGTGTGCTGATATGTTATCCAGTTACAAAGATATGCCATTTTCTCAAAATTCCAGTTTCTCATTTAGGCGTTGCCATGACAACGCCCTGGCGCCCACACCCACCATCAGTTTAATGGCAAACAAGCAGAAATTGATTGCTGAGGGTCCAGACTAACTAAAAAGTGTAGTGGATGAAAATCCATAAGGAAGGGTGGGGGAGGGGGGGGGTCTACGGTTGGCCCACCAACTATTTCTACATAGTTACAATGTTGGGATATAACTTGGACCTGCAACTTTCAACTTCACTTCCAACATTGGAATGGGGTGAAAAAAGGGGTCAAATACTTTTGTTCAGGATTGTAGGTCAATATCTAAAGTGTACCTCAAAAAGATGACATTTGTATTGATCATCAAGTGCAGATCAAAACCACGACAAAAAATGAACAAATAATACAGTAAAGGAAAAGTATTTCCGGCAATGTTATTGTTAATCATATATTCGTTTAATTTTGACATTGACAAGTGATTCTATTTTTAGGCATAATCGTTTTAGAGTCAAATTACCTAAATTACCTTTTAATACGGGAACAAAGAATTGGCAATCAGTTTGTGTATAGTATTAGATTTCAAGAATAAAAAAAAGAAAAACAAGATTGTTACGGAATTTAAAGAATTGACAAAATCTAAAAAATTAGCTTTAAAATAAGATTCGGCATGCATGCTATCGGATACAAAAAGAAAGAGAATGGAAAAGTTATTCAACTGATGGATGTACATATGTTTCGGGATAAGAAGGCCTGAACATTGCGACAGCTGAAGAAGGACGAAGGACGATTTTTGATGATGTAGGTTTAAGTTCCTGTTTTCATTATTAAAAACACAGATATCACTGCAAGCCATTGCGTCTGTTTGTCACTCATGTCACTGGTCATCAACCATGGGGAGTGGGGTACAAGAAGTCCATCGAATTTTATTTTACAGTAGGAAGCAAGGACGCACTCATGATAAATCACTTCTTTCTTCCTTTCTAATTCTGTAATTGTTGACATATCTTGTGTTTTTATGATGAATGGGCAAGACATCTAAAAATGACAAACACGTTAAGGTCAACGAGGCCTACAGGAGATTTGGACACGGCTAAGGGATTTTCATCGTCAGTTTGAAATGAATCAATCGGTGTCAATGGTGACATCTTATAACAGTTTAACAATTTATCTACCTCTTTGATTAGGCCTCCGGCCTTTTTCAAAATCATACATGCACAATGCACAGAAAAAGAAAGGTACAAATGGAAATGTGAACAGAAATGATAACAGTCTTCAACATACTAGTCTTCAACATGAACAATTTCTGCGCGATATTTCAAAGCATGAAATAAAAACTCACTTACTTTATACAATAATGACTTATTTTAGTATTAAGCAAATTATTAAAGTAAAGGTACGTTGGTAAGAGATAGCTGTACAACGGTCGTTATTATGTTTTATGATACGTAACCAAATATTTTACCTTCCTATATGATGCATAGATAGAAATACGAGACCTACCAAACTCTCCCGAAGTAGCGGCATTAACACAATGACGTGGAAAGTCAAGCACTTATTTACAAAATTTGATGAAAACTTGGTCTATTTCAATATCAATACAATAACTTCCTCCCCAAATCTAAAAAGCATAATGTAGGATCGGTAAATTTTGACATTAAAAACATACATTTTAGGGTGCGGAGAAAGTTCTTTATAGATCAAGGAGTGCTTCAAACTGAAATTAGCTTGCTCTACTAAAAAGCGGCTGGCATTGTACCATGATCCTTTTGTTGATAAACAAAGACCGAGGAATTTAAAGAAGCCAACAGTTTCTAAAATCTTACCATTAATATTAGCGGCGGGGCGTGGTTCAAACGGCAGGAATTTTTAGTCTACTGTACGTGTGTGAGTGTGTCATTGCGGAGAAAGGTAGAAAATAATAATAAATGGTAACTAGCGGTAACTATTTGCTAGAAAAAAACAACAACAGATAACTGAAACTTTGGCCACTCTCAAAAGCTCTCAGAAAGAACGAACGTGGTCGAATGATTGATCGTACGTGTTGTGTATGCATTAACAACAATTACCATAACTGGTCTCTACTGTAATAGGAATATTCATATTTATATTCGTACACTAAATAAACATGAATAATCATGTTCTGAACTTTCTATCTGCGCACCTGATTGATCAATAAATTTGCCATTGCTTATCTAGTCTAGGGAAAAGAATTGCCGCCCGGGAAGACGACAAAACTTGTATGTACTAACGTACCGGTTTCATTTACATAATTTATAAAGACGCATTGAAGAAATGGAGTGTGATATTCTGATGTATAAATATAATGATAATTATCCCAAATCATGGTAACACGTGTACTGCAAATGGCTATGCAGATATCATGGATAGCTGAATGGCCGAAATACTCATAAGAGCATATCAATAAATAAATAGTGAACAATTTAAAGCATTAATATGGCGGCGGATAGTTATTTAGCTCAAAATAATAACGACTGTTTTATTTTATAAGGCGGGTCAGATTATTTGGGAAAAGGGGGGGGGGGGCAAAATATACAATTTAATACCATTAGGGGGAAAGTAACGGTAATGGAAATTATTGGGGAAATTGCCCCTACCCCCTTCGACGCCCCGCCACCAACTAATATGAACACTTTTAAAACGAGATAGCCCTTCTCCATTATAGGGCAGGGAGCTTTCGCATACCTTGTATGTATGACACAGCTTCGAGGTTCACCTGCTAATACAAATGTGTTATGCTATTTAACGCTGCCTTCGACGGAGAAATAATATGTGCTATAATATATTTCAATATTAAATACTCGCAATCACATGGATTTTATGGGAAATAACTATAATGGTAGAATATACCTCCTTGTCAAAATCCAGAAATATGTACCTTGGAAGAGAAGTTAAGCAAATTTTCTTCAACTTTCTAAATTTAGTATAGTCTCTAGCATCCTCCTGCTTTTAAACTGTTATATTTGATTAAATAACTATCAAAAGAGGATAAATCATATTCTTAAATCATCATGCCTGGATCAACATTGCATTAAACTCTCAAATCCATCTAGAAAGTTAAACTACAATATGGTAAGTCCCTGCTCATATTCGATATGTGCAGTCATAATATATATATATATATATATATATATATATATATATATATATATATATATATATATATATATATATATATATATATATATATATATATATATATATATATTTATTAATATATTTATATATATATATATATATATATATATATATATATATATATATATATATATATATATATATATATATATATATATATAATATATATATATATATATATACATATATGTATATATATATATATATATATATATATATTTTATATATATATATATATATATATATATATGTATATACGTATATATCTATATATATCTATATATATATATATATATATATATATATATATATATATATATATATATATATATATATATATATATATATATATATATATATATATATGTATATATCTATATATCTATATATATATATATATATATATATATATATATATATATATATATATATATAATATATATATATAATATATGTATATATATAAATATATATATATATATATATATTTATATATATATATATATATATATATATATATATATATATATATATATATATATATATATATATATATATATATATACATATGTATATATATATATATATATATATATATATATATATATATATATATATATATATATATATATACATATGTATATATATATATATATATATATATATATATATATATATATATATACATATGTATATATGTATATTTATATATATATATATATATATATATATATATATATATATATATATATATATATATATATATATATATATATATATATATATATATATATATATATATATATATATATATATATATATATATATATATATATATATATATATATATATATATATATATATATATATATATATACATGTACGTAGACTCATGATGCTATAGCAATTATTTGAAATGATGAAAACTTTTCCCGATTCCTTTTTAGATGTAAGCTGATATAGTCTTAAATGACTTCCAGCAACATAAAATAACATATCTTAATTGGATATGTAGTTTCATATGTGTCTATAGAACACTAGAAGGCGCATTTTGATGGATATTGTTACTAGGTTTGTCAAATAAACTTCAGATGAATATACCTGACATTCGAAAATCTTCAAAGTCACTGTTGGCGATATTCCCTGCTTCTCTGGACATAATATTACTATTCTTTAAGGAAAATGGGCACGACTAAATCCTTGCATTCAACAGCGTAAGGGTAGGTTTTTGAGATAAAAAAGATTTGAAAAAAGATAAAAAAGGGTACCCTAATTTTACAGAGTTTTCAAATGTGTATTCATTAAGATGATTAAACATCTGTTACTGTCATTCTAGAAATTATTTGTATACTTTTTTTCTATTCTATGGGAATTGCGTTGTGTGAATGTGTGGATTTTGAATGCTTGTCCAAAACAGCAGAAACAAATTGAATTCTAATGAAACAAGAGCGCCGCCAAAGCTGAAGTATGCTATCTCCCATCTTAAGAAACACAATGTAAATAGCCGCTGTACCCAAATAGCTTGCTGAACTGGAAGAAAAGTGCCAATGCAAATATTTTTTAACCCAGGCCTCTTTAACTCTTAAGAAATCTCAACGTTTTATTCCAAATAAAATGGTACAAAAATCCTATCAACCTATTTAATCACTGCTTTAAGTATGTATAGTACCGAGCCCACCTGAGTAAGTTAAACTTCGAAAACAATCTTACTTTCCAAAGAAGAAAAAAAATACCTTCTTGGACAAAACTGTCCTTCGCTTGTAATGAAACAAAAAAATTCATACGAAGTACTACAGTTGTATTTTCAATTCTGACTGTTTCTCGTAAATTGACTTGAGGAAATCTTACAAAAAAATGGCAACTTTCTTCCCCGGCAGTAGGACAGACAGAGGAGATGCCTTGCATGTTCATGGCAAAATAAGTACTAACACTCAAGACACCACATGTAATTTCCTGTAGATATTTCTAACATCAGTGTCGTTCTGGGGCTTTACCCAGATCTACCATAAAACTGCATGCCATAGCTAGACGGGTAGAAACTTGGTTATAATGCATACCAGACATGTGCTACTAAAAATGACAGCGCCATGGATTTAATCCCTGTAGACATGGCGGATGACACGAGGACCAAAAGAAAACAGTCCACGAAATCATGCAACTGGAACATTTAGGGTTCATATAGAAATTAATGTTCATGGTCCGTGTTTCCGTACACACAACTGCAGAATCACCTGATGAAGTTTCTCGGACTTCTTAAATGTAAATTTGCTCTGGTTATCCATTCTTCAACCTCTTTGTTGCGCTTTTGATTGTGCTGGTGGTAATGTAATTACATTCACTAACCAGAGATGTATACCGTATCCATGCACTGACAAAGGTTCCCGTTCCAAAGCATAACTGCAGAAATGCTTAATAGCCTACTACATGTACTAGGGGTAGTGGAGCTTCTGTTCTATTTTGGATTTTTGACTGTTAAAAGCTATGTATCGTGTTAACGTTGAGTTTGATATACAATACAAATCAACGTTTCTGATTGGTCGAAATATTCACAAAACTACTGACTCGCCAATCAATATCACCCGCGGAAGTGGTATATCAAATTTACTGGTGACATCACACGAAATTTTCTTAGGACGAGAATCATTCTTTAAGCTAAACATTTTAATATAATTGACTGAAAAACAGCTTTTGTTAGTAAGTTTTTATCCCTATGATTGTTACCTACAAAAGAAAACCGAGAGCTCCACTTAATTTCTAATGATTTCATACTTCATTTTCAGTGTATTTAAAAAAAAACCTATTCCATAACCAAAAACCAACATATGCACATGAACTGCATTGCATAAATGACCACTTTAATCAATAGATGAATATTAGGTAAAATGAGAAGAAGAAAAAGTCTCCCGAGAATTTGACAATGAAATATCAACAGCCGCAAACAGATAGATCTGCAAGAAGGAAACAAAACAAGGAGAAGAAATGTGGGAGCTTAATTGGAATAGAAGTAATAGAACCAGCAAGACTGAAGGCATAAAGACCACTTGGGATGAAACGAGGGAAAATGTTAATGGCATAATGTTTTAGAAATAACATATAAATAAATTAGTACTTTGCCCACGAGTATCTTTTTGAGGCCGGATGGCACCAAACATTTTTTTGCGTTGTTAATTTTCAAAAGATGATTAATTGAACAGCCGATGCTAGTTTTCTAGGAACTTCAGGCTTATTAAATAATTGAACAGTTGATATGTGGTTAATTAAAGATTCATGATTTCTACATTTTATGCATATAGTGTGTGGTTTTGTAAGTAAAAGGAAGCTAATTATTCGAATTTGAATCCTGATTTTTCTTAATTAAAGGTTTATCGTTCGGTATGACCAAGTTTCATACTGTCTTCGTGAGTTTGTCAACGCTAGCTGTTTCGTACCAATTTATAAGGCAGTAATATATAATGAAAATATAATATAATAAAAACATATCTGTTAATATAAAACATGAAACATTTTTCGATTATATATCATGAGATTCAAGAGGCTTTCAATTCTTGACAGAACGTGATAAAATATTTTGCTCTTTTGATCATTTATGAATAAATCGTAAAAACCATCTTATTATTTTAATCACAAAGTATCTAGTTTTGTTTCTATGAACCAAATGTATATGACAGACAAAAGGAACAAACGGGGGTCAAGTTATACGTGGTTGGATTAATTTTGAAGATAAGAAAAAACTTGCCATACCCTGTAGAGAAGCTGATTGCGAGGGTGGAATTGACACTAGTATGTCAGTATGTTTTGAGTAGTTTGTTGTTTTTCACAATGTCTTGTACATTTTTGCAGTAAAGTCTTACGTGACACAGCAATAACCTGAGGAATTAAGAACTACAAATCGATTATTACGTGTAATGCCAACGGTTTCACACCTGTCAGTGGGGTAAGTGTAAACAAATTGATATTTTGTACAAAAAAGTATTATGCTTTGTAGAATTAAGATAGCCCACAATTAAAGAGTCTACAATTTCCCATCATGTTGACAATAAGCAATTTACATTGATGCGGCAGATAGAATAGGATATAACGTAACTTGAAATTCTCTAATTATGTTCAAAATTCTTTTCAATTAAACAGTGCAGACAACTGAAATAAAAAATTTTCAAAACACTTGCGGGAAAAATTAACAAGGGTGGAATAAAGGTCCATAAAGAGGGCGCTGCCACTTCCGCGTTTTTTCATTTCTGCGAGACTCGCATTTATTCCATACACTAGTCAAACACACAAATGTACAGAGCATCTTTAACATGAATATTCAAATCTGAAATGACTTATGACCTCAGCCGACATTTTTTTTTTGGGGGGGGGGAGGGGGGGGCGGTCACAAAATCGAAGATGGTGTGTGCGAGCAACAAACAAACACACCGCTTGGTTATTAAGCTTTCACGCCTATTTAGAAAAGAAGAAAAAAATTCTTAGTATAAATCTTGGCATCTTTTTTAGTTGAACCAGATATATTAGCGAATTTTGTTTAGATCCATTGCTTTAGCTATCGTATTTTGCCAAATTGAGTCCGTTTGCCAACTTTTGTAAGTTGTCGTTAGGCCTAACGTTAGGCCTTGTGGTAAGTCTGTAAGTTGTACTTTATACGCTGTGTTAGTGTGACTGTACGAGGTGAACAGACCAAAGAAAAACAGAACCAATTAAAATGACATCTCGCGCTTGTCAAGCGCGAGATGATACCGCATGCTGCGGGAATGTTTAAGCACCTAAGCCCTCTATTCTGGAGTGCCTCGCCCTTTAAGCTTAATAAAAGCTGAACGAAATTGAAAATTATTAATTGAAAATGTCCAAATTGAAGTGTATAATTCCATGATTAGGTTTGTCAGTTTTGCCGAATTTTAAGTCACATCAAGCTGCAGGATCTGTGGGAATTTTGTGAATTGAGAAGAATGGTTTATTGTTTTTCTTTCAGCAAGAATGTGTGAAAAAAATGAAACTTTAATACACTTTTTTGCATTTATTTTCTTAAATTACTCCAAAAAATATGTGTTGCAAACTGACAAAGAGTCGGTTATTCTCTTTTTGTAAATGAAATTGAATTTCAATATTTGCAGAAAGAAGTGAGCAATTATTGTCTTATTTGATGGTAATTGCTCATGTATCCTCTAGGTAAATTTCATTCACCGTCATGCAAACCATATACAATGTCTCACGGACCACAATTTTCAGACAAACTTTCTTTGCAGTTATTTTCTTGAATTACTCATAGTACAAAATGTGTTATAAACTGACAAAGAGTCGGTCATTCTGTAGGATCTTCTTGTAACCGAAATTGAACTTCAGTATTTGTAGAAGAACGTAAACAATAATTGTCTTATTTGATGGCGATTGTTCATGTATTTCACTAACCGTTATGCCAACCAGATACAATATTTCAAAAACTGCAATAAAAACAAATATTTCTCGCGTTCACAATTACATCCATTGTGGTCACTTCCGAAGCCCTTAGAGTTCACGACTGAAGCTGATTGTCATGCACGGTTGCATACCTGCCCATAAAATGAAAATGCCTGTTGTGGGATATATTGTAAAAAGTAAAACAATTTCCATCACGTTTTGTTTTTCTTCAATTTAGAAACAAAGAGAAAACTTGACAACAATTACACTTTTATTCTTTTTTAAGAAAAGCTGAAATTAAGGAAAAATATACCCCCGAAAAAAAATATACATTAAACGCATGAACATGAATTCAATTATTGGAACGAATGTCCACAAACTGCCTACAACATTTATGTGGGATACCTTTTTGCGGAAATAAAGTCAATCTTCCATGATAAACTTTAATTTTGTAGTCTTGAAGCTACAGTATCTTTGATTTTATTTGCTTTTAATGCTAACATGTTTCCGCCCTCCATTAAGTTTCAAAGGTCGATTTGGTCATTTCTCTAAAATGATACAAATGATTTCTTACTTTTGGGATTCCGATAGATACCACGAGTACTTACATGCAACCATACGCGTACCTTGAACTTTAAAACTACGAATTAATATTTGTTTGCTCTGACAACTGAATATCTCGGCACGTGTTTCCTCTTTATTTCAATTGCATGTTTTTATGTTCATTTTCCACAACTTGCAAAGATACCTTTGCATGGCAATAAATCCTCTGATTATTTTGATTTGCTTACAACTATAAGAATTTGTAATTGCGATCGCTTGTCAGTGGTCCTCTTCCTTAGATTTCATTTATGTATCAAATGGCAAGGATGTTTGTTAATATATCCTTGTAAATGAGAAAGAAATATGTTTTTCTGAGACTGATACATTGGAGCTAATTTAGACATTAGACATGTTAGGCAGTTTAAAATTGGCTAAAATTTCCCCAAAACTGACCAAAATTTGCCTAAATTTCCCAGAATTGAAGAAAAATCCCCCATTATGAATAAAATGTTCTGAAAATAAAGAAAATCTCTCGAAAATTGAAGGGCGTTTTCCAATCAGCAGCAACGTTTGATGGAAATTTATTTTACCAGTGCAGAGAAATTTGGGGTTTCTACCTCTCAGATAGGTGACCCTTCCTACGCCCCTGCTTAGCTTAAGATCTCAATATGCTACTATCGAATACCTCTTCCTGGAATTTTGAAAATTGCCAATGAAGTTGGAACATAGATATACGCAGAAGTTAGGAAATGAGTTTTGGAAAGACGATCGATGAGAATGGATTGCCTGCAGGTTTATAGTGTATAATTGGGAGGAATACAAGAAGCTTCAGTAGAATTCAAAATACTCACAGGATAGGAAAAATATAGAAAATTTTAGTTGGTGCCTTAACATGCTTTTGAGAACTACTATTTGTTTAAGAAACATTTTTTTAAATCTTTAAGGTTAATACGCAAACACCCATGTGTGGATCATTGCTATATGTTTTGTTAACTTTACCATCTTCTTTATATAAACATAACGCAGGATTCTTGCCACGATTCACGAAGCAAACCAAGTGCCTTTTAATATGTGCTTAACTACCTTACCACGGAGTCAATTCGCTTCCTAAGTATGAATAAAAGAAAGATGAATTATTAATGAAATGATAATTCTCATCACAGTCTGTTGGTTTTCGGTATAGAAATTCATCAACTTTTGTAATGTAGACGGAAATTTATTGTGACATTTCACATAATTCTCTTTATTATATTGGAACAGGATATATGAACTATTCAATTCTTATTCTCAAATGGCAGGAATTTATGTTTTCCTGAAAGATCATAAATGGATTTTTATGTCGAGAAACAGAATCATTACTTGAGGGTAATTCATCAGTTCATTATATGGTAAATTCCACATGCAAAAATTGCCGGGATGATTGCTGGAAAATTACACATCATTAACGCACAATAAACGAAATACAGTTATCTGGTTTGGCACAAGTTTAATGGGATCAGCTAGGATTCAACGTGTAAACTTGTTTTAATGTTGAAGATATCTTAACTTCGTAGAAACAAATCCATCGGATCAAAATCAATTAATTTACACTTTTTGTAGTGAGGTATTAATGTAATCTCTCTAATTCTTATTAAAACGTTTTGAAATGAGGGTCATTGCCCTAGTTCTTGTTTTGGTCAATAAGCCGTGAAGAATATTTCATGACTTCGTCGAGTTTTCATTGACTTATCTAAGGTGTACATGGACCGAGACTGGACTATATCAAAGGACACCCACAGATGCCTTTAATGAATAAAACAGCTGTGTTTCAATTAAAGTGTTCTTCTTTACAGTATATTGTTTTCAAGACTGGAATAGAAATTCCTGATGGAAATGTGTACTGTTTTATGCTTTATTTTGATGAAGCCCAAAAGTTTTGCCAGAAATGCCTTGCTTTTAAAAAAGGATGGAAGAGACCTAATTATTCATTTCCTTGAGAACAGCAATGAGCCAATGCCTGACTTTACAATATCCGTATGCAATCATATCAGTAAATGTCAGGTTGGTGGACATGTAATGTTGGTCTGGCGATTATCAGCTATAGTTTATTCTCTTCATTTGATCCTTGTAGAATGTTGTAAAATGTAAAACTCTGAAAGATCAGCTGCTCTCTTTCTTCTCCTTACCCTTCAACCATTCAACAGTTAAAATAAACTGTATTATACAATCCGCCTGAATATCGTAATTAAAATCTATACTGTTTCCTATGATTGTTGAAGCTCTGAATGAACAAAACCTCTTTGTTCCTTCTATGGGTTAACATTGTTTTAAAATACATTTTTTCTTATTATTAAAACAAGAAATGTTTTTATATTTCAAACCTTATTATTCAGGAACATGTTTAGATTAATAGTGTTCTCATTTTTTAGAATTTAATTTTCCGTCAGGATTTGTTGTTTTTATCACCATGTCTCGACGAATCGAATAATTGCAACTGTCTCCATCAAGATTTGTAACTTAGAGGTATCTAAATCACAATTTCCATGGTATCCTAAAAGCTTTCAATCTCTTAAACTGAAGAAATAAACATTCATACTATTTCAGAAACATTCTTGACTTGTCTTTAATTACTTAGCATATCAAAATGGCCGCTCTCGGGTATGGATATATCATTTTGTATATTTAAATTCCATTAATCGCAATTTATTGATGATTTATTTGTCATTTCCATTTCTGCAGTTTGATGCTTTTAATATTAACATTTACCTTGTTAAAGTATATGAAAAGCTTATTCCTTTGAAGGCTACTTTGATAGCTACTAACGGTTTCTTTTTGAATGGCAGCATATTTCAACCGTTCTAACAAGATATGCAAAAAGTAAGTATTTATCTGAAGACATACTGCAGATACGTTTGTTGGAGGCCACCATTTTCTTTTTTTCCTTCCTTTTTATCCGATCAAGTACTTATTAAATGAACTACTGTTCATGTCAGGACTTAATAACTCCAGTTATGTTGAGACAAAAGACTCTGTTGTATGTGTTTCCATCCTGAAGAACACATATTTTAATTGTATTCACATCAGACATATTGCTTTAAATTCTTCTGCGCGAGAGTCCCATTGCAATCATTTTCTTCCAAGTCAACACAAACCAGTGGATGTTACGCAGTAGCGGATATACTAAAGGATGGGTACACAGACGAACGATTAGAAGGACGAACAAATGAAATAGATACTATACTCCCATTCGCCAGTTTGATGGAGGAATGAATAGCAACAATCAAGAAGTCCTTCACTTACCGAAACCCTTATATTCGGAGTTTGTGGGCTTTTCCGCCATGCATTTTTAATTAAAGATTCTTGATCACTGTTTTCGCAAAATAATTCACTCTTCGGTGATTGAAAGTACGTTACAGTGTCTTCCAGTAACTTATACCAAGGAGGTAGCTTTCTAAAGTTGTACCTTCTTCGTCATTCATTAACTATAATCGTTTAAATTTCATTTATGCGTTACATATCGCATTACGTACAAGTTCATTCTTATGAGATCTCAAAGGTGTCAATTGTGTCATCGAAATGAACATCTTTAGCTGCTTAGGTTATGCATACATTTAAATCATTTAATCGCGAAGTCTGAGCTATTAGGATAGTTTTGTTGTTTTGCCCCTAAGAATCCCTGCAAATCCCCCGTAGTACGCATTGTATTTTGACCGTGGTCGTAATACGTAACTTACTGATCCTTAAAAATAATTCAAAGATGAAATTTAAAACCCTGAAACATTTTAAGGGGATAAGTTTGAGATATTTGTAAAGTTTCAGAAGAGAACATGTAAACACCAAACCCTTTTGGATTAGAAAATAAATCTGGCAGATGTAACAGTTGTTAAGAATTCGTCCATTTATGGCCGAAGAGAATAGGCTATATTAATCAAGTGAAACGGGGTAAAACTAGGATATACAACTGAATGATAAATTCATTGGTCAAACATTTCCATATTGTATGTCAAAGGAGGGAAGGACAAAGATATGTTTGAAATAACTTCTTTGATATCTTGTTTTAATCAGCGGATATAGCATTTAAATTTATAAAGATGACGACAGGCTAAGAATGGTTATTCACCCAATAAATAGCCGAAACTAACTTCACCACCACCACAAAATAAAAATACAGAAATAAGCAAATTCGAAGACTCCAAAAGTTATTAAAGAACTTATCAATGTTGATTTTGAAATCGTAAACAGATTTAGAGCTCACCACCAACTCAAGAAAACCATTCCATTCATTAACAACCCTTTGCCAAAAGCCCAAACGCCGAACATCAATCCGTGAGAAGTCTTTTGTTAACTTCAAACTGTGATGATGTGAAAATACTGGTGCAACAATTATAATGCAGAAGAGTGCTGTCATTTTGTATCATATACTTAGAACTAGATGCATACCTTTTACAAGGTAGGGGCATTGGCAATTCCAGAGGAAAAACATTTTTTGTCCATATGGGAAGAAACCTGATTGAGGTTTGGCTTTTTTTAGGGAAATGAAACATACACACTTTGCAGCATGAGATGAATTATTGAATAGAGAAAAATACTATCATCAAATTTGAAACAAAATTTTGGAAAGACAATTGAACAAAATTCATCTTCTTGTTATTTGGTACTCTTATTTAACCAACTTCTTTGTATTATTTGAGCTGATTCACTCCCAATTCACACCACATCCCCACCGTTTCCTCCTTGAAATTAATCACGTCTCTGTTAGCTCCGTTGTAAACTAGGGAGCGCCAAACCGACGGGTGGGAAAGAGAGACAGAGAGAGAGCTTGAATAAAAGCTCCGCGAGACAATTAATTTTTAAAACAAACGGAACTTTAACGTAATTTTCAGGGTGAAACTAAGTTAAAACAAGATAATTTTAATAACGTGCGTCATTCATGAAGTTTGTACATAAGAAACTTTGGGCCCATGATCTGCATGTATTGAAAATCAACAATTGCTTCTTTTAGTAGCGATCTATAAAGATAGGTTACCTGTTTTAAGTGAATTTTCGTAGATGTTTATGTGGTCGCCGTAAACTACTGTACATTGCCCTTTTCCTTAGATCCTAGTTGTGATCCAGTTTAAGTATTTATGCTATTGTTTTTCTCTTTTCTAAATAATCATTTTTTATTAATTGATAAAATGAGTGTAAGATATATCTTACGAATTTTGAACTTGTACATTCAAAATTAGTCATGTTCCAAATTGGATTTGAATTACTTGCATGCGTCTTTCTAACACATGTGATTGTTTTTTTTTTTTTAAATGAGTATCTCTGCCATGTTTGACATTGGCAATACAAATGTCCATTGGTTGTCGTTTCTTTTCTGTGCAGCGAAGTTGAATGAGAGAATGAAACCTCTAAAATGTTTTTACATTGACGCAAACTTACATTGCAGTTTGGTGGGGTCATAAATAGGGACAACACTTATACCAATACTTTAATATATATTTACGTAAATACGCTACAGTGGTGTAAATATACCAATTTTCCGACTTTTTATGAATCATGCCAACTCTTCCCAAATTATTATACGAATTATATGACCCTAACTCCCCTCCATTGAAGCTACGCAACCGATAAGGAACTGGTCTATGGAAAGAGCTTTACAATAATCATTCATTACAATGAAATACAAAAATAGCTCTAAACTAGATTCTTTTAAACAATAAATAAGTCGTAAATAATATTTTTTTTTTTTCCATAAGCTAAGAACAAAGACATTTCTGTTAAGACGAAAATCTAAATTTGACAAAAGATATATCAATTGATTAATGATTTAAAAAACTATATAAAAAAAGGATTTACATTATTCAAATTGTTTTCGAAATGTTAAAAAAGAAACATTCTTAAATCACCTATTTAAGGTTTAGAATATTATGCAAGAACAATTGGTGCGTGAGTGAGATTTTTCAACGATGAAATAAATATATTGCGGCCCTAAGCTTACCACGAAACCAAGAAAAAACCGCAGTAGAATAATCAATCATGAATAAGCACATCTGAGAATGAAACAACGATTTAATCAAGGCTACGGACGAATACGGGAGAAACAAAGGGAGATATCAATCATTTCCGAATATTTTCATGTTGTACTAATTAAAAAGTTTAATCATACACGCTCTTTTTCTTATGTGTGGAACAACATGTTAACGGAAATATCATACTTACAGCCTCGTATACTGGCAATACCTCTTAAACATGAAGTAAATAGTTACTCATTATATTTCCGTGCACTAGCTGATATTTGTTGTAAGCTGCTTTTAATTAGGTTTTTAATTATTTTTTAGTATAAAAATGCGTATCTTTGCGGCGTAGATAGGACTTGAGTATATTTCTCTATTTTCTATTCTTTAAATATTTACAATACATACAACAGAACTAATATTCAATGTGGGCACCATAACATGCATATAAAAAGCTTTTGCAAAGATAGTTCCCCGTATGATGGTATATGAAAAATAAAGTGAATAGACACAAGGTTTTAAATAGACATGTGGATATATCACAACATATATATATATATATATATATATATATATATATATATATATATATATATATATATATATATATATATATATATATATATATATATATAATATATATATATATATATATATATATATATAAATATATATATATATATATATATATATATATAATATATATATATAAAAATATATATATATATATATATATATATATATATATATATATATATATATATATATATATATATATATATATATATATATATATATATATATATATATATATATATATATATATATATATATATATATATATATATTTATATATATATATATATATATATATAGCTTAAGCGTACAAAAAGATAATAGAATAACCAATACGCAATAGTGAAAATCAACCCCACCCCATCCCACCATATATAGAAGTAAGGGCAAAAACCTTTCCGACACTAGCCCCTCTCCCACTTTTTCTCTACATGCACGCTAAGGACACATTCCTCAATATCACATCGAAACGTAAGTGATATTTACGGTATATATAATTTCCATCAAAATCTAGAAACATTAAAACTGCAAAATATACGACAAATATATTATGATATCTTACCAAGAAGTAAAAGAGAAATCCATAACCGAAACCGACACATTATAATAACGTATATCCCAGCCAAGTAATAATGACGAGATGGTTAAAGATGCATCTGCACATCTCCACTTCTTCAGAGAGACTGATTAAACTTCAGAGAAAGGGTTCAAAGAATCGAATAATGCTTTCTTTTCCTTTACATGTATTTCATATCTTGACTTATGCTTATTTGAGTGGCGCGTCGTTTCGATTTTTTTTAATTATACAAGTGATTTTTTTGTGTGTTTTGTTTATTATTTCAAGGAACTTGATTTTCTGGTCATAATTGAAAGAATCAAATATTATATCCTATATATTCAATATATTGATGGCTCAGTACGCTTTTCTTTTTTAACAAAGCGACTTGATGCCTATTACCGTAAACATAACAAACTTTCTTACCTTATTGTTTTTTAATCAAATTATTTTTCAAATGCTTCACAGCATCTTGGATTTCTACCAAAGGAGTTTTTGCATGGGCAGATGGGCTTAAACAAAGATATGATAGAGTTAGATTATATTACATTATAACTGTATCTATTTTGCGTAGGACTTTCGCAAGAGTGGAATGACCCGACTTTAGGAGGACCGTTTGCGAGTGCAAAGTCCAACAGTACATTAAATGTGTACTAAGGCTGCAATCCCGGGGAGGGGTGGGGGGGGAGGGGGGGGTGAACATGTCCCCCAATTTTTTTGTTGCCGGATATGATTATGTCCCTATATGACTGGCTACACCACTGTCTGGGTTAATCCCTCCCACCCCTTCCCTGCCGCCATGTTGACAATAATCGCCGCCACTGAGTGCGTATATAAACACGATGCCAAAACACTATTCTTTTTTAATAAAATGTTCCTGTTATGTTTGTTTTAATGCATTTAAAACAAGAAAGCAATCCAAAGAACTGCTGATCCCATCACCTTAAGCATACAGCATAGTGGGGGAAATAGCTAACAGGGTAACTATAACTCTGTGACTTTTGGCACAAAAATGTACAAATTAGTTCATAATTACCCCCTAAAATCACATGTTTGACCAATGACCTCTGACCCTTCACCCTAAACACTGAAACAACTTTTAATTTTTTCACATTTATCGTACCCTACGGTATGACGCCATTTATGCTCACGTCCCACTTACCATTCCATAACTATATGGAAAAATGGTGAAAAGTGGTCAATAGCTCTGTGACTCAGACCTTTAACCTTTTAAACCCAGAGTCTACCGGACACAAAATCATGTACCAAGGTATCATGGTACAACATTGGGTTGGTATAGGTGTTGTATTTTTTTAGTTTAAAATGCCGCAAAATTTTGCATAAAAAAACACTTATGTGACCTTTGACCCATTAACTTTAATCTTTTGACTCTCAATTATTTTTACAAAAATCACCAAAAACTTGTTTCATTTGACCTGTGACCTTTGACCTTTGTGTCCCAAAACCTTGGAGACATAATTACTTCCTAAAATAGCATATTTGATCTTTGACTCAAACCACCAAAACAACATCTGAATTTTGTTGGTATTTATCTTACCTTACTACTATATGACACCTCCACGCTCAGATCACTCTTTCCATTTCAAAACTATGGGGGGAAATGGTTAAAAAAAGTCATTAGCTCTGTGATCTTTGATATTTTGACCCCAGACTTTACGGGACACAAGTTCATGTACCACAGTATCATGATACAAACATAGGATTGATATAGGTTTTGCACTTCCTGAATTTAAAGTGGCATAAAAATGTACAAATTAGTACATAATTACCTTCCTAAAATCACATATTTGACCTCTGAACTCTGACACTTGATCCTAATCACTGAAACAACCTCTGAATTTGTTCACATTTATCGTACCCGAGTTTACGGGACACAAATTCATGTAACAAGGAATTATGGTACAACATAGGGTTGGTATAGGTTTGTACTTTTCGAGTTTAAAGTGGCGCAAAATTAATCATAAAAAAATTTATTTGACCCTTGACCCATGAACTTTGACCTTTTCACCTGCAATTATTCTAAAGCTTTGTTAAAATCATAAACCCTACCCACCTATGCAATTTGTAAAGATTCTAAGTAATTTCTTCAAAAGATACAGCCATCAATAAAAACTGTTCTAAAATCTGAAAAGATGCACACTTTTCACGTGATGATGAAATGAAGAGCAGCCAAAACTTAACGTTTTCTTATCTTTAAGATGTACAAAATTGAAAAATATTAAAAGATGCACAATTGCCATGTAGTCTGGTTGCAAATAGCAAAAAGATGCTTCTATATCGATTTGCTAAACATTTTGGGTACAAGCTGGAAACAGGTCCATATAGATAAAATAGGTATAGGAGATTACAAAAATACCTGTTTCCAATTTTGTTTTTACTTTTTTGGCCGCCATTTTGAATTTCAAAATGGTCGCCTTATTGAACATTGTATATACAAATTCTCTCAACTTTTATGTTAGATACAGGACTATTGTGGGTATTATGTTAGCTTTTCTATGGTAGATGACTTTATAAGACAATTTTAGATGTTTCTCATTTATTTAAAAATGGCAATCAGCTTAAAAAACAAAATGGCGATTAAGAAAATCAAAATGGCCGCCATTATAAATTGTCAAAAATAATATATATATATATTTTTAAATTTTACTTCTAACTGAACAATTTTCCAACCAATCTAATTAACTCCTAAGTTTGCAACATTTTGATAGTTTTATATCAGATGCATCTGGCAACTATGTGACAGAAATTTTAGCACTGCTGCAGTAACATATGTCACACACATGTGCTCTCAAGATTAATACAAAATAGAGGTAACATATCTGCATTTCTAAAGATAGGTGCAAGGCTTGGTTTATTAAACATGTCAAATGAATATAGAAAATATGTGTTATGTATGTTCAGATCGAAATTATCCGCTAACAAGGTAAAGCATCATGTTCAGTGTTACTGTTGTACCTACACATATCAGTTCCACGACAAATGTAAAATACTTAAGAATATGAGTGTATTTATATAAATTTGCATTAAGTAGGAGATTACCATCAAATGCATGCCTGATTTACCTTAAGACAATAATCCGAGACCTAACTACAACTTAATTCAATCTGACAATGTTAGATTTACTAGCAAACTGCCAGCAATGAGTATATACACCTTAGAAATTGTACATGGCCGTTTGTTTGAACATGTTTTCAAAATACCTGACATTTGGTTAGTATCTTACTTTCACAAAGGCTTCATGGAGGGAAGGGACTGAATGTATGTCATAGATAGAGGTACGACTGGGCAATAACAACTTGTATTTGTCTGAAATTTGTATCCCTGTCCTCCTTTTTATTTTTGTTCTAATGAGCTTTCAAAATCTTTTTAATACCACTCAATTTTGTATTGGTTTAAGCCATAGACCAGTGCCTTGTTAAATCTTATGATTGCATATGTATCCTACATTTGACAAAATACATCAGTTTGGTTCTTACAAAGGGAGTAAAACATCTTTTAACTTTCCCTCCAGAATTATCAAGATGGAGCCTGCAGCTTTAATCAGAAAAAGAGTGACAGAGTCTGAAATTGAGTGGGAAAATTGCATCTTGTGTCAAGAGGTTAGGCTCCCTAAGAAAAAACATCCTTTGTCATCGGCTACACCAGAAGGAATTGCCCGAGTAATTGAAAGTGCCCTAAAAAGAGAGAAATACAATAACACTAAGTTTATAGACGCACTAGACCGTTTGAAATAGTCAACCTACGGGAACTGACAAAAATGTTCTTTGGCATAGACCCTGCTATAGCGTATTTAAACCAAGCTCACATAAATCGTCTCAAGAGCAAAGGTCAGCGAAATATTACCATTTTATCTGGAGAGTCAACTCCCCTGGAAGATGAAAGTAATCTAAGAAATTTATCAAGATCGAGAAGATCATCGCTGCCTTCTGTAGACTGGAACAAGTGCATGTACTGCCAGGATGATATACCTTACTCTCATTTACGTTAAGTCCAGACTTTCCCAACATCAGAAAAAGTCCTGACCCTCGCTCAGTTTGATAGCGTAATGAGATACAGATTAGCTGGAGTACATGATCTTATAGCTGCAGAGGTCAAGTATCATTTGAAATGTTATACATGTTTTTTTAAGAAGCACAGTAAGCTTAAAGAAAACCAAGATAACATTTCAGAAACAATTTGCTTTGAAAATGTAATGGCTGATCTTGAAAAAGGTGTTGCTGAAGGACACATTTATACATTAACAAGTATTTGGGAACAATATTCTGATATGCTTCTCACAGATTTTGCAATGGTTTCAGGGGTTTACAGAAGTAATAGGTTCAAGGAGAAAATACAGAGGTATCTTGGTGATAGTGTGATTTTTTTCAACCCTTGTGTACTACAGATCCGCAGCTAGTATGTCCTTCTGTGGCTCAAGATATGGCTATGGAAAAATGTGTAGAAGATATGACAGAAGTGCAAGGAATAGATGTTTGTGAGGCTTCTATGAGTAACCAAGCAGAAAATGACGACACTGATATTTTAAGCGGGATTTTTAAAGTGGCTGTAAAACTACGTCGGGACATTGAAGCTACAGCTAGTCATGACTTCGTTGGAGGAATTGATGAGGAGCATGCGCAGATGGTGGTGCCAGATAATCTTTACTTTCTTATTCATCTTCTCTGCAATGAAGATGTATTTGATGTTGAAAATGAGAGTCAAAAGGAGAATGATCTTAAAACGAAAATTCTCAGTATTTGTCAAGACATCATTTTTCTTGCTTCTGGAGGGCAGAAACTAAAACCAAAGCATATTGGTCTTGGCGTTACTATTCACCAGGCCACGAGGTCAAAAGGGCTCATAAAAGTTCTCCATGCAGCAGGTCATTCTATCAGCTATGAGCATGTTATTCAGATTGACAAAGCTATTGCCGATGATGCTCTTCAGCGTTACAATGACCATGGAAAAGTGATGATACCACGTAATTTTACCACTTGGGAAAATTGTGGATATGTTCGTTATGCAGACGACAATATTGATATCAATGAAGAAACACTCAGTGGTATGGACACTTTTCATGCAACACAATATGTGGCTCTTCGCAAAAAAGCACCAAATGAGCCAAAAAGAGAAATGAATGTTGAGCTAAAATTTAACAGATCCAAAACAAGTCTTCCATCAGAAATGAGTGAGCTTCAAAACTCAAACATGCTTGCAGCCAAACTAGAACCAGTAATGCCGAAAGATGTACAGCTCACTTGGTACGACCCAGACAAGGAAATGATAGCCAAAGCATTCTGCATGGACATGACATGGATTCTTTTGCGTCACAAAAATCAGGAAAACCAACAAGTACCTGCCTAGAGTGGATTCAACCAGAAAGTGTCAAAGAATGATTTGCCACAAACTGAATTTGGGCCTTTTCCAATAATCAATGCTCCTGCTCATGATTATGACACGATTTGGACAGTGATGAAAAAATGTCAAGCAATGACAAAGAAACTAAATGCAACATACACAGTAATTACCTTTGATGAAGCACTCTACAACAAAGCTAAAATGATTCAATGGGAGAAGTTGGAAGATTGCGAAGATTTTGTTATCATGTTAGGAGGCTTCCACACACAGATGAATTTTTCAAAAGTGATTGGTCAGTTCATGCAAGGAGCTGGTCTCAATGATATATGGGTAGAGAGTGGAGTATTTGGAGAAAACACAGCAGAGAATATTCTCAAAGGAAAGGTGTGGAACAAATTTATACGTGCACATAAACTTACACTTGAAGCACTTTGGACAATTCTTTGGCCAAAGTTTATTGTTTGCTAACAAGAGATGAGAATGAGTTAGGAAGCAAGTTGAGAGAAACAGCAGGAAAGATTATTGAAGGGTTTTCCAAAGATGATGATGAGCAGATAGAATCGACACTGGCATTATTCATTGAAGATAATGTACCCATATTAACACTTCTTGATGAATTTGATGCTGACCACAAGGACCCAACAACATTCCAATTTTGGAGGAAGTATATGTATCTTGTTACTATTCTTCTGAGAATTACCCGTGCTCTTCGAGATGGAGACTGGGCGCTGTACCTTTCATCACTAGCTGAAATGTTACCCTGGTTTGCTCTCTTTGACCTTGTTAATTACACCAGGTGGGGTATAATTTTTTCTAGCAGATATGAAGATGCTACAGGAGACAGCACCAGAGGTTTACCAAGGCTTTGCATATGGTTACTTTGGTACTAAAGAAACTTCACAAAGATTCAATCAAATCCCTGATGACCAAGCACTTGAGCATATCCACAAACGGGGCAAAGTTGCCGTTGGTTTAGTTGGCATCACCCGCACAGATTCAGCACGAGAACGTTGGTGTCTTACATACAATGAACGGGCTCAGCTCGCTGAAGACACAAAGAAAATGTATCATGTGACGAGTGAAACAGATTTGCAACATAAAGATCTGGGACCTAAGCGAATGGAAAGAGATCAGAAAGATATCACAAAACTTGTTCAATAATTTAAACGCTTTGATGTATTTTTCAATGATTCGTCAGACCTGATATCAATCACCACAGGAGATGTTGCCAGTACTGATGTGAAGAATGACTTTGTGAAAGCAGAGAAAACAGGAAAGAAGTTAATACACGACTTTGTGAATGACAGACTCATCAAAAAGACAACAAAGTTCCATGATAAAATCAAAAGACAGAAACTTAACACGTTTTGTACAATGTACAGTCATACTGTAAATGTAGATAAAGTAAAAACAACCACTACCAAGGCACGCATCAATCTTTTACGTCAAGTGATTGTTGCATGAGATGCTGGACGTGAAGTTGATATAGATGGGTTGCTGGAAGGTGAACTCTCACCTGTGCCTTTATCAATAGCAACTGTTGATAAACTGTTGATAAAAAGCTGAGATATCCATCAAGTAAATCAGATCTAGGCAAAATTCTAGATCAAGGTAAAGCTCAGAATCTACCACCAGTCAGCAACAGGCCTACATGTACTATTGTGGATGCTATGGCAGTAATTCAGTCTCTTGGCAATCATATAGGAGCAAAACCTTTTGGTAATGGTGTGACAACTTTCGAAAAGTCAATTTACAAACATTTTTCTGAGACATGCAACAGGGTGGACATTGTTTTTGATCGATATCTGGACAACTCCATTAAAGGTGGTACACGAAACAAACGTGCAAGTGGAACAAACAAGGAGATAGAAACCAGAGTAACCAGCAGAGATCAGAAAATTGGCAACTGGGAAAGATTTATTACACTTGGCAAAAACAAAGAAAGTCCAGCAAACTTTCTCTGCACACAAATGATAAATCATCCCTGTGAAGATCCCAACAAGGAGCTGGTTCTTGGCGGTGGTTTCTCAAACTCAGATAAGGCATGGTCTTCGTCTGGCAGAGATGTGTCAAATCTGCAACCAAATCACGAGGAGGCTGACACGCGTATCCTACTTCATGCTCAAGATGCAAAGAACTCAGGATTTCAACTACTTAATATTGTATGACGTGATACTGATGTGTTGGTGCTTCTTGTATATCATATGCCCAACCTATGCCAACAAGTGCGGATGCAAGGGGGGACAGCAAAAAAAAACAATCCTTCATTCCTGTTTATCAAATCCAAATTGATGACAAGGCAAGAGCATCATTGCTTGCATATTATGCCCTTACAGGCAGTGACACAACAAGCCAATTTGCTGGAATAGGCCAAAAAGCGGCGTGGAAGGAATTTGTAAAGCACCCACAACTGCTTGAGCGGTTAGGTGAAGCTCAAGTTCCTGATAAAAAGGCTATGTCTGATGCGGAAGCATTTGTTTGCAAATTGTATGATCCATCTAATGAATCAATTAAAATACAAGAAATCAGAAGTGCATTTTTTCACAAGGTGAAACAAAATGTTGAGACACTACCACCTACTGCAGATGCTCTACATCTGCACATTAGAAGAGCCCATTACCAGACATATGTATGGAAGATGGCTCTTCAACAAAATCCATCACTACCATCTCCAGAGGAGAGCGGCTGGTTTCTTACAACAGATGGAATCCTGAAACCGCGCCTTCTCACAGTGGACCCAATGCTAGAAACGTGGCCAGAACTTATATCATGCAGTTGTCCTCTCTAGGGTTTGCGGTGTGCAACACGCATATGCAAGTGTACTTCCATGAAAGTTCCTTGCACTCGAGGATGTTCATGCACAGAGTACTGCCGAAATCCACAATCTTTGCCTTTTAATATACTATGATGCAGTCATTTCTCAAATATACCTTGTATGAGTTTTTGTTTTCATATTGTAGCAAGCTATGTTTTTCCTTTTGATAATCTCAAGTTGAACAGTGGGAATTAATTTATGAAAACTATCCATTTCATAATCAAATATGGCCGCCATTCCGCCATTTTGGAACTAAAAATGGCCACCAATATCAAATTTATCCGAATAATTAATCACCAGGCTTTACTTTACTTTGTATCAAATTTACACACACCCCCTTAATTTTCTTTCAATATACTGAGAAGTTCAAGATATACTGAATGAACAACTTTTTGATGTTTTGTCTAAAGTTTGAAGTAGAAACAAACCTTTGGGGGCCATTTTGAAAACAAAGATGACAAAGTTTCCAAACAAATTCTGAATGATACACGCTCTATATTTTATTTCGTAACAGCTATGAATGAACTATTATCCATCATCATCTTTAAACTTAAAAGTTACTGTGAAAATATGTTCTGTTTAAATTATCTGGAAAATGGCAGCCATTTTGAATTTCAGGATGGCTGCCAACTGCTGAACATATAGATTCTTGTTAAAACTTTTTATTCCATATAAGATCAACATTTCTACCAGTTATTTAATGTTAACCTTACCTAAAACATGCCAAAATACTCATATTTTTATAAAATATGCTCTATTTGGCGGCCATTTTGAAATTCAAAATGGCGGCCACCTCAAGGATTTTTTTTTTTGTGGAAACAGGTTTTTTTAGACTCTTATACACCTAAACTATTAATTAAAATCATTTCCCGACTTGTACCCAAAATGTTTAGCACTTGTCATTTTTTGGCCATTTGCAACCAGACTAATGTGCCGGCAACACATAAAGACCAGCAAAAAAGAAACAAAGTCCAAAATATGAATCAATCTATTTAATGCATTATTTATTCATATATTCAGCAATTAATTTGCGGTGCCTGCTACCTATCGCGGTAGAAATATAAATATTGTGGATCTACATTTTTTTTCACATATCACTCGTCGACCAATTCAAACAAGCGGAGTGCGTGGCTACATGTTGCAGTTGTCTCGCATGCATCAAGTTCATGGAACTTTTTTCGACAGAAAATTAAAGTTACCATTCCCGCATCCTGTGATTCCTGGACATGACACGATCTCTGCAATTTTCAATCCTCTTTCTGCCCGTACTTGATATTTCCCTCCCCACTGTCTAATATTAAAAATAACAACGTGATATTTCCCGCCCCACTGTCTAATATTAGAAAATAAGATACTTGATATTTCTCGCCCCACTGTCAGTAGTGAGGGGCGACTATATAGCCGCTGACCAATCAGAGGCCGGAATTGCTATGACGCCATACTTCCGCCGTAGTTTGCTTCTGATTGGTCAGCGGCTGTATTGTGGCCCCTGAGAATTTTTCTATCTAGTCATCGGATTGCGTCACAAGATAGTCGCGATTGTTCCGCAGAGTCCTTTTAGCGAGGTGTATAAGTCATTTGCATCTACTTAATGCTAACTTCTGATTGGTCGGGGTCTGTATAGTTACCCCTGAGATTTTTTCATCTGGGTCATCGGATTGCGTCAGAGGATGGGAGGGTTTTCATGAAGCCGTCTGAGAGGTGTTGTGAATTGACAGTCATTTGGAGAGGGCACAGAGAACCCCTACCCCCTGGGGAAGGGTTTTCCGTCTGAATAGTGTTGCGTACCGTACGGTAATTTTGGAGTGGTTCTGATCAATTTGTGTGGTTTAGGTATCTAGGTTCTATGGAAGTACTGTGGGTCTATATCGTTTCTATAACGTCAGTGGTGTCTGGGGTCGTCCTGCTCACCTCTCGGTGTAAGACAAGAAAACAATAACAAAAAATTGGCTATGGGTCCCACCAGGGTACGTTACCCTAGTATTATCCACTCAAAGGTGGGGGTATCATGGTCACCACACCACTCATTGTCGCCCATTTTAAAACAATAAGCCATGATAATCTGTTGATTAGAAGTTCAGATTTATCAAAGAGTTTGAGTTGATTAAACTGTAAAATATATTAATAATATAGATAAGTCGCCATGCTAATGTCACAATTATCGATAATATCGTGATAATATCGTCACAATTTACTGAGTCACATCTTTCTAAAAACATTGTACTTGACAATTGAGAAACTTGTCATTTTGAGAACAAGTTTTTTTAAATGTGTGATTTAAGAGACGATATTTTTTAACGGTGTGAATTGAGAAAACGTTTTTCTTTTTGGCATGAAATTTGAGAACCAATTTTTATTTTCAAATCCCATTGACTTTGCACAGGGAGCAAAATTTGAGCGAATATATTTTGAAAACGTGAATAATTTGAGAAGACGTTTTTTCTTCTTCTGAAACTCATTATTTGAGGAACAAATTTTTGAAACACTGTCATTTTCTCAAATGTTATTCATTTGAGGGATAAAACTACGTTTTTACGAACACAATGGGGTCTACGAGGGCTCAAACTTGGGAATAACAGGACAAAACTACGTTTTTACGGGAAAATGGGGTCAACGGGGGGAATGACAGGAAAGAACTGCACTTTAATACGAATAAAGGGGGTCTACGTGGGACTTGATTCCAAACCACACCCCCTCTTCTCCCGTCGCCGTACTTAAGCAAATATTATGGCCTGTATCACATCCAATTATTGTCCAATCATCGGTTTCCTTTCATAATCTTAAGATTTCTGACAAAACTAATCAACGTAAGCGTTATATACTTTTCTCGACGTGTGTAGAAAGAATCGTTCATCTCAATTTTCATCAAAATTTGCGCCAAAACATTACTAAACAGGTTAACATAATAATCAGATAAAAATGATCTGATTTTTTAGTAAACCTTATGTATCAAAATAATACGTTGCATAGATTTGATACTATCCTTTTGGAAGGTACTATGCGAAAAAACTTTTTGTCCAAAATGTTAAAAATTTAGGTAAATTTTAGGTAAACGTGACTGTTTGAAAAGATCAAAAATTATTTCTGGACTGGCATTAACGTATAAAAATGCTCCTTGTTTCATTTGTTAATGATACCATTCATAGAAATTCCTTTATGCGTATATATGAATATTTTTTTCTTAAGAAATATCGTTGTTTTCTGTAACAAATAAATATTTTCCTATCATACATTATTCATTCATAGCGACTAATTTTAATTTTTTAGAATGATTCGTAAACCTTCGAAAATCGTCATGTAGTATCATGATAAGAAAAAGTTTGGTCATTGGATAATGTTGTCTCTTTGCAGAATAGATTATCGATTTTGTTCCCTTATCTTCACAATGAAAAATAAACATCGTTCGTTTCAGTTCCATTGTATATTTTCATGTACTAAAGTTTGCATAGGATTAGGAACATGTTCTTCATTGGGGGTACAAAAATATGCTTTAACACTGGTTCAATGGTAAAAAATGAAGGATAGCAATTACATATGCAAGCATAATATGACGCCTTTTAGGCTCCTTCTTTCGCATCATTCTCGTTGTGCCAGCGTCTTTTTTCATCATTTTGATAGTGTAGGTTTCAACAAAATGCTTTAAATTTCATACAATTGACCCAGAATATTTGTGTTGAATACCTGATGTTATCGAAATTTACTTATTTTATATTACGGATATCAAAATTGTATAATTTCACTTGTATTACAGGTTATTCTCGACGACGGAGCTCCTGATTGTGTGGTTGATGATACACCTGACAACATTAACATTCTTTTTGGAGAAAAAAACTTCGTTGCCATTACCTAGTGACATTTTCCTCACATGGCTGTCTGTTCGGATTTGTTCCAGCTAGCCTTGGTCCGCTATTTTAATTTTGTTTTGCATCACACCTATCCCTGTTCAGACTTGTAATAGCCTTGGCCCATAAGACATTTTCGTCATGTCCCTGCTGTTTTTGGACTGTTTTTGCTTACGGCATGTTCTAACACGTTTAAAATGTCATTTTGTACCTCCGTGACCTTTCCTTGACATTTTTTGTGACGTCCGAGGTGGACGTTTTTTGTACAAAATCAGTTTCCGAGCTTTTTTCCTTCAGTTTCACAAAGCTATTAAATACCTATATCAATGTATGCATATGTTGATGCAACTCTTGACATTTTGTTTGTTGAACTTTCGCTTAGGAAAATAACTGAGATCCACTGGGTTCACATCAACCTAATCGAGCAAAGGATTTACCACTTCCCGTTCAAGCATCACATATGAAAAGACGTGAAGTGGTCCATTTTGACCGATTTTGAAGGAACCGTGGTTTTTAAAACTATTCAAAGTCATCTGAGGTGAAAACGTCATACTTATATTTTCAACACACACGTCGATAGTAGATGTATACACAAGAGCATCTCACAAAAGAAAATCTTCTGTCCTGTATTGATTTATCTGAAATTAGCTATGGACTGTCTGTTACATACGGTTTAGTACAGGACCAACTCATAGCTAGTACTGGTCAAACCAACACGAAAGATGTTGGAGTATGACGTCAGAACAAACATGATTGTTAGCGGTCATCCGCATAAAAAACAAAGTTTCGATTTTTTCTTCTCCCGCGAGGCAATGGACTGAAAAGATTGATTCAGCATCAATTTTTTTCCAAGTTACCATTATCTGTGTATAATTAGTAGATCTCTTATATTTGTTGTAAATGTCTGTGGTATTGCATAGGTCCATTTCCTTTGTTAAATTTCACTTTAGATCTATATGAGTGCTTAGTATGTACCAACTGCATGCATCAAGTTAATCGGTACTGCTTTTCCGAGGTCGTTTCAGGACATGCATTAGGATTAATTAACGTACACAATGTAGAAATCAGAGAAACCGAGCGAAATTTGACAGAGTTATATCTTTCGCCAAATGGTAAAACAGGCCTTTTATAATGTAGGATATGACAAATACAGTCAATCAATTTTGCGTACATAATGCGCATTGTTTTGTTATTGGCTGTTACGTTGGTTTGTGAACCTGCATTATTTAATTATTCTATGTATAATAATAAGGGGTAAAATGTTGTATGACAAATATAGCCAATCGATACATCATTTCTGTACATAATACGTGTTTAATAATAGGGTAGTAAAAAGTACAAACACTTTGTATGTTTGATGATTTTATTTTTAAAAATGGGGTAAAACTATCTCTTAGGATGAAGCCTGTATTGCGTGGTCAAGAAGGATCGATATCAACAGTAGGAAAAAAACAACATTGATAACATATGATATTTGCTTATTCAATAATGGATCAATATAAAATCCTTTGTTTAGATGTCCTTGACGTGATCGATGACCTATGAATCCGTTCTTATTGTGTTAGAGGAAGTAAGGGCAAAGTGGAATGACGTCAGTTACTGCGCATAGACAATATCGTACGTTGTTTTGTCATGTTCATCTGTGAAACATGCGCGGTAGAGAGGTAAAAGCAAATGACCAATCACATTGCGTGAATGAATATTTATACAAAATGCTGTTGATTGCTAGATGTTTATTTCTAATTCAGGCTTTGGACAGAACGGACCTTGGGTATATCGTCAGTGTAGTGAAACGCAAACGCATTGAAGTATTACTTCATCATCAATGCTTGCGTATGTAACGTTTTTTCATAAATTTGTCTTATAGTTTGACTTTGTGTTGATTTTATCTCGCCTGAGATGCAAGAATGAAGCATAGGGATCGACGTTCGGTATCGGTGGTATAATTTTTAGCATAAAACTTTTACACGTTCGAGTTTGAAGATTAATATTTTATTGATCTTTCGATTTAGGGGATGCATACTTGAAGTCGGTTCATAGTGTAAAAGACAGATGCATACATTCCTACAATCACAAGAAAACACACCTTACTTACCCTTGATACGCTAGAGTTGCCTGATGTTAGACGAGGGTAACGACTGAATTTTCGCCAACCTTGCATAGGGTAATATATCTCTGTGACAAAATCGGGCTTAAGCAATGCTATTAGCATGGCGCAAGGCTCGTCGACGGCGGTTTTCTGATCCAACTGTACAGTCCTAGACTGGTCGATGTTAACAAACAATATAATGCACACCCACACAGATACATACTATGTTCTCGCTCTGTTTTGCTTTCAAGTACGGCGACGGGAGAACAGGTGTTTGGTTTGGAATCAAGTCCCACGTGGACCCCTTTTTCGTGTTAAAGCGTAGTTCTGTCTGTTATTTCCCCCGTGTACCCCATTTTGCTCGTCAAAACGTAGATTTTTCGTCTCAAATAAAAAAACATTTGAGCAAAAAACTGCCTCAAATGACAGTGTTTCAGAAAAATTGTTTCTCAAATGATAAGTTTCAGAAAAAAATTATTCTCAGATATCTTCGCTTAAATTTTGCTCCCTGTGCAAAGTCAATGGAATTTGAAAATAAAATTTTCTTATTAAATTTCATGCTAAAATGGAAAACGTTTTGTTAAATCACACCGTTTAAAAAATATCGTCGCTCAAATCACACTTTAAAAAGAAAAACTTGTTCTCAAAATGACAAGTTTCATTTTTGTTTGTCTCAATTGTTCTCAATTGTCAATTCAGTAAATTGTGACAATATTGTCGATAATCGTGACATTAGCATGGCGATTTATCTATATTATTGATATCTTTTACAGTTTAATCAACTTAAACTCTTTGACAAATCTAAATTTCTGATTAACAGATTATCTTGGTTTATTGTTTTAAAATGGGCTACGATGAGAGTTGTGGTGACCTTTGAGTGAATAATACCAGGGTAACGTATCCTGGTGGGACCCATAGCCAGTTTTAATTGTTTTCTTGTCTTACACCGAGAGGTGAGCAGGACGACCCCAGACACCACTGACGTTTTAGAAACGATATAGACCCATAGTACTTCAAAGAACCTAGATTCATAAACCACATAAATTAATCAGAACCAATAAAAAACTACCGCACGCAACACTCCTTAGACAGAAAAGCCTCCTCTGGGGGTGGGGGTTCCCTGTGCCTCTCCAAAATGACCGTCAATTCGCCGCAAACAGCACTTCCCAGACGGAAAACCTCCCCAGGGGTGGGGCTTCTCTGTCTCCAACATGACCGTCAATTCACAACACTTTTTAGACGGTTTCCTGAAACCCTTCCATCGTCTGACGCAATTTAATGACCCAGATGAAAAATGTCAGGGGTAACAATGCAGACCTCGATCAATCAGAAGTCAGCATTAAGTATATGCAAATGAACTATACACCTCGCTAAAAGGACTCTGCGGAACAATCGAGAGTATCTTGTGACGCAATCCGATGACCCAGATGAAAAAAATCTTGTGAGCCACTATACAGCCGCTGACCAATCAGAAGCGAACTACAGCGAAGCTATGACGTCATGGAAAAGCCAGCTTCTGATTGGTTAGCCGCCGTATAGTCGCCCCTTACGACTGTCTTATATTAGAAAATAACAAACTTGATATTTTCCGCCTCACTTTCTATCTATCAGAAAATAACAAAGGATCACACTCACCTCTCCCCTTACGCTCCGCCCCTACAACTTTCAGCAACACACCAACCACCTACAACCCAGCTACACACGGGCATGCGTGGTTCTCGTCACATGACGTCACCCCCGCCCCTCCAACGGACAAGTAATAGCTGCTTCTACCTTATGTAAAAAGGCGATTAATTGGCAAGGCGTAAACAAACTCTTCTTTCTGACACTTCACACTGTGTATTAATATTCACGTAAACCGCATGCAGTACTATTACACTGACTTACAACAAACAAGCCAACATGCCCGCCCAACAAGCAATGCTCGTACTGGAATACGAACTTCAAAGCCGCAAATAGGGGTCACAAGTATCTAATCAAAGGTATGTGATCTTTATCAAACTCTTCTTTATCGTAACAACCCTCTGTATAGCCCCTTACTCCTCACCCCTTGCCATGGGTTTATATTTCATTGTTTAGTTTTCTTGTTCGAACTCTTTGATCATATATGGCCAAGGTAGCACGGAGTTAATTGTTTGCCCCATTGGCACCTCTGGTATAGGCGCCTAGTTTGGGATACTTTTCCTACCAGAACACGAAATATTTGGGGTATTTTGTGATGTATATTGTGTGACACACACCTTCAAACCCTTGCACACACACACACACACACCCTCACACACACACACACACACACACACACGTCCCCTCCCCCTCCCGAACCCTTTTATAAAACAAAATTTCCTTTCGAAATGGGGTAAATTTGAACACATTGTCTTGGCCGGGGATCCAGGACCTTCTCATATTTTCTTAATCATGGCTACTCCACTGTCCCTGATAGCAATATATCAATTCAATAATATTAGACATCTCCCATTTGCAGTGTATGCTACTTGTTGCTTTACATCACGCATCTTCCGATACAATTACAAACAACAATTCTTTCTTGCTTGATTCTCATCAATGTCATTGGAAAAACCTACTAAAATGACCCAGATGAGTGAGGTTTTGATAACACATAGGATAAGTGCACAACTTCTTGAGTAAGAAGATTGAAATGTCCGCCGATTTGGCACCCAACGCATGAATCGTTTATGTTAGATTTATTATCAGCCTTGGAGAAATCTGGGCCCTCGCAATTGTACATATAGTTCTTACAGACAACATACTGACATAGCAAAAATCTCTATCAAATATGTCACACGCTTAAATTTGTATATTTGTACATTTCATACAAGTGAAATTGAGGGTAGATATCGATACACTTGTTCCGTGCATAATTTGATATTCTGTTAAACTGAAATTGAACATTTAGTTCGATGTACCGCTTAGGCATTCCTTCATCACACACTTGAGGTTGTTTATTGAATTGCCCACCTATTTGTAACTGCTGCTGGGCTTGGCACCATATCCCTGAAGGTCTAATTAAACCCAATAGTCGAGACAGAATGGTTTGATAAGTTTTTAAGTTGTAAAATGAATTTGCTTTATGTAATTACTTTTTATTCAGTGCTTGTTGATCAGTTGATAAGATCAAGCCAACGTTAATAAGTTCAATCTAAACACAAATATAGCTGACTGAAAACCGCCATCATAGCATATTAATTCAACTGACAAAACATGCATGATTTTGTATTTTTGCTTTGCGTTGCTTTTTCATCAAAGAACCTTAACCTCTCTTCAAACCTAAAACTAAAGTTTTTTGTAGTGTTAGTGTAATAAACATCCTATTATTCCGTCATATTTATTTTTTGATAATTATTCTACTTTCTGTGAAACTTAGCTTTCAGGGGATCACTTTTTTATTTCCATGTAAATCAACTCTGACGTGATCATAATTTTAAGGTATATTGTACTTGTAAAAAGTTAAAGGTATTAGAAGTATCTGATTATCTCGAAAATGAACGATGAAGTACCTAAGTAGGTTAAGACAGAGGGTTAATGACCTCACTAAGAAATAAATGCACAGAAACTGATCTACTCTCGTGGTATATAATACCTAAGGCTAAAGGAAAAACGTGATTTATACTCTATCCAAAATAATTAAATTTCGTACAGAGAAAACACGATTCGTAAAATCATCAACAAATTATATTCTTTTGATTAGTCTTATTACTATTATGAATGCAAATTTTGTACCAACATCTCTGCAGTGCAATTAAGGAGAAAGCTCATTTTATGTTTTTGTACAGCTACATTATTTGTTGTAAGTTGTCAACTTTATGCGTGCTTAATGAGAGTTAAGACTAATCGCGTCGGTACAACCGTTCATTGTGTTGCTAAAATGACGTCACAGTTGCGGCATTAAGTTCTTTGTTTGCTAATCGTCTGCCACAGAGTCCCTAGAGGCAATGTCTTATTGTGATAACTGTCACAATGGATGCCAAACTAGCCTGTCTTACTCTTTTATTATAGCATTATAACATTAAACTTTTGACCTTCATTCAGATTTATTTTTATATTGATGCATGTGGTTTTATATAACCACATTCTTTATAACAGTCTAAAATTTAGCTTCCTCTTTTTTTCAAATTGAGAGAAACTGTAGTATCTTGGAAGCTTTAACTTGTTGATACACGCACTGAAAACCAAACAAAAGCATATAAACATGAGCTGGTTAAAGAGGTCTCACTTCGTACATCGTTGGTCTTTGTGAAATTGGGAGATGCAGAGCTTTGACGTCACTTTCAGTTCTGGAACGCACAATATCCTTGTCCGTTTGTACATGTGCATAAAGCAGTATAGCGTTGTGTATTTGTGAAGATTCAATCGTAGTGCATAACGTTATAACGATCTATGGGAAGCTTGTTTTTCAACGGTATTTGTTAGAAAGAAAAAGGGAAACAGTAAAATAATACTTCAAGAGCAGTCAGCACACGAAAATTACAATGAGCGAAAAGAATCAATGTGACATCGGCAGTACTGTAGCATTTGTTTTCACGCGCATTGCAATCCATTGCATATACAAAATTGTAACCATAGAAATACTACAATCTGTACATCTAAACGAGCCATCCAACTGCTTTTATTTGAATTATTTTAAAATCATCTGTTATTTGATATAATTTTTGAATACCGTGTTGGTTGATTCAAATTATTTAATCTATTTTGACATAATATGGCATTTAATTTTTAATCTGCTGACCTTATTATTATTTGACTTTATTTTACAATAGTTCTTGAATACAATTATTTTTGTTGTTATCTTCTTTAAACACTGTGTTTTTATATGCTTTATAGAATATTGTTAATTTTAATACATTTGTGATATATTTTTCATTCTTCTTTTGGTTTATTCTAAAGGTTAATGGAAAAATCGATGCTACTATTGATTATACCCTGGCAACCTGGTTTTGAATTATTTCTTTGACCGAGACGGGATATTTGAATATATTGCTCCATAGATCACTGACAGTTAGAGATTGACGAACGGCTGAACTTTTTTATGTTCAAATACAAAGCTTTATTGAACCTTCAAAACACACAGTGAATCAATACTATGCGATCAAATAAAACAAACTGACATGGTATAACTACATGTTGAGGTTCTTATACCATATCCTCATGTATTGTTGTTTTCAAAAATTCTTATCGATACAAATGTGTGAACATATTTGGGTCAAGAGTGTAAACAAGTTTAATTTCAATGCATTTCAGATGATGCAGTTTGATGAAAGAGCCTGTGTCTGGCAAACAGCTTTTGTAAGTAGGCTTCAAATTGTTTAGGGCTTTTGATAAATTACGACAAGTGTTATGTGAAACGTATGGATTCGTGAAGGTTTGATGACACAATGTTATAGATTTGGAATTAAAATCCAATTCAAATTTGATATCAAGATACCAACTAATACAAGCGAGATAATGGACCTGAATTTTAATCACATATTTATTAAATAGTTTCAAAATCTTAAAAACAATCCACATTTGTTTTTGTTTTGTTTCAAACGGTTTTTGTTCAGATAATAAGGTGGATTGAATTAAGAAAATTCTTTGCTAAATCTTATGAGAAAAAAAGATTCCACAGTAATCCGATGTCAAATAAGCATTCGGAGCTGCTTAGTTAAAGGTTTATGGAAGTGTGGTAAAGAATGGATGTATTTCAAACAGAAATCTACAATCTTAGACAAAACTGTTGGAACTCTCAAGAGTTTTCACTACAAATGCGACCTCCATTTTGTTTACTTTCCATTCAGTATGCAATACTATTCAATATAAACACAAGTGTAGCTATCTGAACAAGAGTGAACAATTTATTAGAAATAGCGACCTCTTAATCGCTGGTTGTTTTGTTCTTTCCTTTCTATGTATTACATTGTTCAAAGTTGTTCCAGTTGATGTCGACTTCTATTGCTCATTCCAGGAGGAATAGCTAAGTATAGATGTATGCCCATGGAACATAGATCAACGAGTTTAAAGGGAGATCGACTTTAACTGTTCAGTCTCTTCCCACCGGCCCTTGCCAGCTTCCAGCGCCACATCCACAGAGAAGCACTGAGACCACACCCGACTGGAACATCATCAGTCAGGTTTTATCCGGCAGCTGCCTGATTTCCAAATCTTGCTAAGCTCCCGAAATTTCCCTGTGCCAGCCCAATTCTGCGTTCCACGCCCCACCAGAGCCTCTCTCCCGGACACCGCCGCACCGAGACAGACAAAGCCACCAACAACCTGAAGCTCCGCACCTGTAACCACAATTTTTCCACCAGCCCCGCTGTCAATGCGCATGATTTTTGTCTTTATTCATTAATCTCCAGATTAACCGTTTCGCCCGCCTTATGTAGTCTGCCTGTTTTGTCCTGGAGCTGTTCTTTGGTGCTAGAAATAAGTGCAATGTCGCCGGCGAAGTCTGGCATCCACTGTGCTACGTAGCCGTCAATCAATATCCTTCCAAATATTACTTGCTGTTGGTATTGAGGATCTACCTCTGCAGTCGTCACAAATCGTCAGGCCACCTTTTTGGCACAGTAGTTACAATGCTTTTTTCATGCATCTGGAACTTTTCCGTATCCAAAACTTGGTCGAACACATTTCAATTGCTTATTCCATCCACTCCTGGCGCCGCCGGGTTTTTCATTCTTGACACTCCCTAACTCTTCGGCTTGGATCTCACCCATCTCGACATCAACGCCATCTTCACCTGCCTCCTCACCCTAGCCGGCCGCCCACAGGCTGTTTTAAAATTAACTCTCAAGTGTTTTCTCCATCTTTCTCTCATCTCATCCAATCCAGTCTAAGACCTTTACCTCCACTCCTCACCCTCAACACTCCTCCCTCATCCTTAATAACATATTTTTCTGTAACCCCGCATAGACCACCCATGCCTTCCTCGCCACATCATCCACCATTCTTCCTTTATCTGATCGGACTCCCCTCTCCAACTCTTTAGTTCCTCTTCCCGCCCTCTGTTCCTTTTAACTGTCTTAATCTCTCAAATTTTTCTTCATCTATTTGACATTTAAGATTTTTACTGTTTTCAATATCTCTCAATGAGTTAGCTAAAATCCATGGTTTACTTATGCCTTTCCTTTTCCCTAATACTATCTTTGCAGCATTGACATATGCTGTTTCAATGTTTATTCACTTTTATACTATCATTCCCGTCTCTCCTCATATTCGTGTTCAGCTCTTTGTTGTAGTCATGTCTTACTTCTGCACATTTTAGTCTGTTCGAATAAAAAATGGGTTTTGATGTTTGGCTATTTTTCTTCCCAATTATTTCCAACAAAGACCCTCTATGTTTCCTAGATATTGTGAAATAGTCAATCTGGTTTCTAGTATGGCCATTTGGGGCAGTCAGGTGTACTTGTGGATGTCTCTGTGCTGAGCACAGTACCTCCATTGATGAGTCCATAAACCTCACACAAGTCTGCAAATCGCTCGCCATTGTCGTTCATAATTCTCAGACCTTCTTTCCCATTCACACTTTCTCTACCGCTATTTACTCCATCAACTTTAGCATTAGCGTCTTATATTACAGTCAATATATCTTGACTTGTTACTTTGCTAATAACTCTTTAAACTTGTTCATAGAAATAATCTTTTATATCCTTCTCTGCCTCTTCTGTTGGCACATAGATCTGTATAATGTTTAGTTTCATAAATTTTGTTTGGAATCTTGCTTTAGTAATTAGTTCATTTATTAGATTCCAATCAATACGGCTGTATTTCCAACTCCTCAGCTATAACGATAGCTACTCCTTTTCCATGCTTATCTCCACTTCCAGAGTAAAGAATTAGTTCACCAGATTATGTTGAAACTTTACCAAAACCCAGCCATCTTATTTCACTAATTCCGAGTATTCCTATGCCATATTCCTCATCTCCTTTACCTTTACTCTTGTTTTTCCCGTTGCTATAATGTCCTTATATTCCAGTATCCAATTGTCGTCCTTGCTTTGTTGTTAATTGTCATATTCGATAAGTAGCATTTCTGCTTCTTGCTCTTCAACCCAGATGCTTCCAGCGAATCTTGCCGAATTTTACCCCTACGCGTCATATGTTGATCTTCAGGTATCCATTGTAGTGATAAGTCACTAGAGATCACACCAGTAGCTTCATCTGCTGAGATCGTAATTAAAAATATTTGCTCTAGAAGTTTCCTTGACAAGATGTTTTTATTCGATTGGGCTTGTCAGCCCTATGCAGATCCCCAGTAAAAAAGCGAGGACTTCCATCTATTCTGTTCCCATCTATTGACAGTTTATTACCGTATTTAACATAATCCAAGTCCTTTTTTGTTAAATTCGAAGTAGCAAAATAAGAACAAAATCGATGAATGTTCGACCTAAAAAGCCAACAAATCACTGCCTCCTATTACACTTTATGTCTTGGTGACTTTTTACCGGTGTGTGCAGATCTGTCAAATCAAGTCTGCTACTGCGCACTATGCTATAACGTATATTTTCATATAACAACAACTTCAACAAGTAAGATGAGTGACGAAGAAATATACAAAAAATAAGCTCAAAACGTCAGGCACCGACGGAGAAGAGATTAAAATGATTTCTTTTCAAGAAAGGGTGAAATACAAGCTTATCAGTTCGAAGCAGAGTTAAAAAATCTGTAATTGGAGGTCTTTGTACATAACTACATAACATCTTCATTAAAGTAATTTGTAAGCAATTTGTTCTCATAATTTTCTGCGCAATTTTACCACAAAACCAATAGCTAGAATTCCATTTTACGGCAAGCAATCGTACGCCGGATTGACCGCGAGAAAGTGTATGCACACAAATGCTCATGTTCGTAATTAGGCTATGCTACTAACTTAGTAGTGTGTGAAGTAACTTGGTAATCATATGGCTTAGGCTACACGAACATCGATGTCTTCTTCTCTTCTCCGGGTTAGGTTTCACATCAAGAGGTTGATTACTATAGGCGTAGAGACGGTGCAGCTTGTGTGCATGGATGTTGTATGTAAGTGACAGTATATTTGACAAAAATTTAAATCCATATCAAGCAAATTTTATAACTACGGTATTTTAGTAATACAAAACGAAAACAAGCTAATAAAACATTTCAAGTTTTGATCTCAAACTGTTGTAATGTAACATAAAAAGCTAGTCTGTATATCTACGTACATACACAGCACTGCACTAGGCCTACACACTGTATTGAAGAACCGGAAATGAATGGACGCTGTCATAATATTTTTGGCATACGGGTAGAGGAACAATTTTGACCTAAATTTGCATCAGAATGTTTGACCGGTAATTTTAATGACTGAAGTTTAAACGTGAACATACAAGCATTTTAATTGATAATTATTTTTATTAATTTGGATTTTTCGAAAACGATAGAAATATTCAAAATGAAGTTGATGTAAAGGTTGTTTAGGTTTAAATTTTCTAGCAGTCTATATGTAATTTGATACACATCCATAAACTTTCAAAACACAAATAAAACATGAAGTGAAATTGGGGGTAGATATCAGCACACTTCTTCCCAGCATAATTTTATATTCTGTTGAAATTGAAGATTTAGTTCGATGTAGTATATTCTAAAGGTTACTGGAGAAATCGATGCTACCATTGATTATACTCTGACAGCCTGGTTTTGATTCATTTCTTTGACTGATATATAATGAAATTGTTCCATAGATCACTCGCAGTTAAAGATTGACGAACGACTTAAGTTTTTATGATTAAATTCCTACAAAGCTACATGTATTGTTGTTTTAAAAATTCACATCGATGAAAATTTGTGAACGTATTTGTATTAAAAGTGTAAACAGGTTTCATTTCGATGTAGTCAAAGTAAGCTTGTGTCTGGCAAACACTTTTTGTAAATTATTCATGAGGCTTCAAATTGTTTAGGGCATTTGATAAATTACGACAAGTGTTATGTGAAACGTGTGGATTCGTGAATGTTTGATGACACAATTCTATAGACTTGAAAAACAAAATCCAATTCAAACTTGATATCAAGATACCAACTTATACACGCGAGATAATGGAACTGAATTTTAATCACAAGTTTATTTACAAACGTTCCCTTATGAGCAAAGTTTGTTTTCCTCATTTCCATTCTGCTCAATCCGCATTTGTATTTTTCCGTTGTTGCATACGATTTTCGGTCGGATGATAAGCTGGATCGAATTAAGAGAAATTCTTTATTTAATCCTATTAGAAAAAAATAAGAGTCCCCAGTAATCCGCAGTCAAATAAGAATTTGGACCTACTAAAGGTTTATGAAATGTGGTAAACAATGTATGTATTTCAAACAGCAATCTACAATCTTGGACAAAACTGTTGGAACATTCAAGAATTTTCACTACAAATGCGACCTCCATTTTGTTTACTTACCATTCAATATGCAATATTATTCGATACAAACAACAAATCTAGCTATCTGAACAATGGTGAACAATTTGATAGAAATAGCAACCTCTCGATCACTGTTGTTTTCTTCTTTCTATGCATTATCAAAATAGTATGTAATCGTACGGGTTTAAGCCAGGTCGGATGCTGTCGATTAATACATTGTAATAATGAGGCAGAGTAGTCGTGCTTTACCTTTTACTGGCAGAAATCTATTGGATACCTTGCAAACTTTATACGTGTAATATCAAGGATGCTACAAGGGTGTCTCGACATTTTCGCTCTTGATGTGTTCTTTATTTACACAAGCAACCAGACTGTTCATAATTGTTCAGTTTATGCCGAATTCTACCGTTCATCCATGGAGGAATAATGAAATATAGATGTGTGCCCGTCAACATAGATCACCGAGTTTACATGATTTTGTAACTCAACTTGAAAGCAAACGCACCTATCTGTGAGGGTGCTCCACGGAATGTCCCGTAAAGGGAGGTCGATTTTCAACTGTTCAAGCATCCCGCTAACAGACAATATAATGTGAGGATAAATTACGGCTTATATTATGGCTCCGTCGAGAGAATGCCCGCCGGACTTGACCATATTTATTGACCCCCATCAGTTTAGGATTTCCATGATCAACAGGGAAAGTGAAAACCCTATATTTTGCAAGTGATGTAATTACTGAGTAAAGCGACTTGAATCATCCAAATTATCGGATATCCAGCCTTGACTTTATATTAGACCCATAATCAATCTTAGAAGAAGAAAACAAATAGGTTTGAAAGGAGACTTAAACATTTACCTATTCCAATAAATGCAAGAAAACGACAAATGAAATATATTTACTTATTGGCGATACACGTCATTTTAATGATAAAAGGCTTTATTTAATGGCATTCTTTTTTGCATTTAAAGAGTAAAGCAACTTAAATCATCCAAATTATCGGATATCCATTTCCTCAATCTTAGGAAGATAAATAGGTTTCTGCTAATAAAAATAAGCTTTATTTAATTATTTTTTTATTTCAAGAAATTTCTGTCAGAATGTATATGAAGAAAATATTCAAAACTCTCTTGAATGCACTTACCTAGATCATCAGATCACGGGACTTTCCAATTAAGTTCCTCGTTGTAATACGGGGATCCTTTTTCTTCCATAAATTTCTTTACTACCAAGAAATGTTATTGTCACTCTAACTTCAACCTTTTATGCTATTTTATGTTTTCGAATGAATATTCCTTACACTTTTTCAGATTTTGGAGATCCCTTTACCCACAGTGATCTTAGTTCACGTCACACTTATTAAAAATAATCTTCATCATCTTTTATCAGGATGATAACAAAACTACTGCTCATCAGCTCGAGTATAATTCAAACTGACAAATTTGCTAACAGGTAGATTGGTAAGCATGATATGTAAGCTATTGACGTTATACTTCATGGCGAGAAAAGTCACGTTGCTAATGTACTGGAAAGCAGCAGGCCAATTGCAGATATTGAATGATGACTTTTTATTCACTTTGTAATATAGTTCATACAAAATTGTAAGAATCAAATGTCAAGTCTGATCATTTAACCATCTACCCATGGTTTTTATGTGTTTTAAGATTTTAAAGAAAATATTGAAAGCTGCCAAGATTTTTGTTAAAGAATAGTAAAAAGGCCAGAGCTACCAGCAAATCAAAATATGCCGAGATGTTTTGTACATAAATTTTTACCTTAAAATGTGATCGTATAAGTTACCCATATATCTAGAGTGAATTGTACTTGCAATATGGTAAAATTAGAACAAAGTGTTCTTTACATTTAAAGCATCATGAAGTGGAACACAAATCGACTGATTTCTAAGTCTTTTCATTATCTAAATTATTGCCCTTTGTTTTTAAAATAATTGTCTTCCATGCTTGTTATTCAACATTGATGTCTCCTATGTTATTTCATTGATTTGAAAAACTTGAGAAGAATTAGATATATAATAATTATCATGTATACAAATAATGTAAAAATGATAATAACAGGGTTTTACCAGTGAAAGTAATACTATTTGGGTCATTTTATAATGAAAAGACCGAATATGGTATCGACTTTAGTACCCCATGTCTAAAACTATTTATATTTGAGGATTCAGAATTCAAGTTTTAATTCCTGTTTTCAGATTGATGACTATGCCACATGATATTAAAAAAGAGAAACTGGAAAATGAAGGCTCACTTCATTAAACATAATCGACTCTTTCTCTGGATTATGTAATTCAGATGATACCTGATCGTTAAAATAAACATTTCGATACATTTATGTCATTTCTTGGAATTTAGGGTGCCCAAAATTAAAGAAAAATGTACAAAATGATGGAAAGATAAAAAGTATTTTCTTTAAATATGCATTTGATATGCTGAAGAAATTAATAAGTTATTTTTTGTTCTAATATTTGGCTGTTTGTTCTGTTGATTTTTACAAAACATAGCAATTTTAATGTTTGTTTGCGATATGGGCCTACACTTAGGCCTACGCATATACAGATTACGTTAGGCTAGTCTGGATCCGCCGACAATGATAGGGTCCTACAGAGAACTCAACGAAATTGAACATTTTTACGAGCCCTGTGTGCTTTACTAAAGAAATTAGTTGCTTAACTTTAGAAAAAAGAAGGTACATTTGCACTAGGGTTGTGCACTCATGATGCGCTTAAATCGACGTTCGTCTACCGGCACATTGAAGACACTAAAGCCTCCACCATGATGGTGATGATGATGATGACAATGACGATGGCGATGGCGACGGCGACGACGGCGACAACGATGATGATGATGATGATGATGACGACGGCGATGGCGACGGCGACGACGACGATGATGATGATGATATTTCTCTACACGTATTTCAAATTTTAAGGGCATTAGGTGTGCACGTTAGCAAACTTATGCCCTTTTTATCACAATGTTTTTTTCTCCATCTTCTTTATTGTTCTCCGCGCTGTCTTGTTACAGCATACCATTACAGCATCATTTATATACAGTATATACATTTTTCGAAACAAAAATAATTGTCATTTGATGATCATAAAAGGATTGATAACAGTCATAACAAAAAACAAAACAAAAAACATGATAACAAAAAGCATTGACAGATGGTTTGAAACATCGAGATAGCATAAACACAAACACCGACATTCCAGTGATTTCCTACAAGGACAGCCAGAGCTGATAAGAGCTCAAAAAAGGTATCTACTCGTATTATATTGGTAGACTTAAATAAACAATGCAATGGTTTAAGATAATCTTTGATACTATACAACTAAACTACTTAACTCGACGCACAAACAATAAACCATTCCTAACAATGCGATACAGAGGATAAAGGAATGTCATTGAAGCCCTAGTTCAACGGCATAATGGCAGCACAGCCTAATCAGTTAATTGCGCGAACAAACTGACAAACAAGTGCAATTCCAATAAAGGTAAGGACCTAACAGCATTGGAATGGGAAAAGGAATTATCGGCTTACAGTAAACAAAGGGTCAAAAACTATAAGCAGCATGTGAAAATTACGATACTTGACAAAAGGTAAGATTACAAAATAAATGTACATTAACAAGCCCAATCGTAGTAAAAACCCTAAGATAAGTTGGTCTACACTGGAAATAAAGTTGGTATTGAACATTGTAACTTTGTTGACAACTATGGGAATTTGAAAGATTCCTTATACTATCTAAAACTTTCTGGGTCTTGTCCTTGTTATAAATTCCTTTACTTTAAGATTAAAAGCGAACTTACAAAAGAATGCCATGGGCTCAGGCTTAGTTTTATTCATTTTACAACAGAAAATATAGTACTTTGCATGAAGAAAAAACAAATTGATAGGATGATTTATTTTATTAGTGTACCCAAAGAAAACATACTCCCGACTCACATCGAGATTGGCATCCAGTTTAAAAACAGAGGCTACTAAATAAATTCCAAAAAGAATGAACTTGAGGATAAGACCAGAAGAGATGATCAATATATTCAATCTCTGAATTACAAAAAATACATAGTGGAGAATCAACAACATTTATTTTGTGTAAAAAGGCATTAACACCAATAATCCTATGAAGAAACCGAAACTGACAGTACTGGACCTTTGAGTGCCTAACAGTAGAAAAGGGTAGCTGAAAAATAGTTTTCCAGTCAACAGGGATTGTTAGATTCTGCTGATTCCACTTAGCACTACTAGACTTGGGGCTTGAAATATTACAACTCAATAAAGAATTATCAACACATCTTGTAGTTTGGGGGCTACAGAAAAATTAGTTAAACTTTGGACATTGTCATTTGTATAATGAATAGGTAATAGATTATTTCTCTTAAGCCATTGGGATCGCATTAATTATTCCAAAAAACAAGGTAAAGGGAAAATTGGTTATGTAAACTTCGTGGTAAAAAAGTCAAAAGTAAGGGGGCAACCATGGCAACCATCTTCATCAAAAATGTCTATAACCAAATACGCATTGTTGTCTAATAACATCTTACTAAACAAAACATTTTTATCAATCTTAATATATGAGTTATTGAGAAAAGTTTGGGTAGAACAGTTATTATTACTGGGATATTTGAGATTATAAAAAGACCAAGCTTGACATACATGTAAAATAAAACTTTGACATTTTTAAGTTACGCTCTGAGAAATTACACTTCAAAAGAAAACGACCACCATACTTTCTAAGGGAACTATCAAAAGCAATTTCCAAGGCTTATTACTGTCGTCAAGGTACATTTTTACCCATTTACATTTAAGACTTTTAGCAAAACATTTTAAATCAATCATATTTAACCCACCATTTAGCTTATCATTACACAAACCATTTATCTTATCTGGCTTATTGTTCCAAATGAACTTGAAAAACAATAAAGTTTAAATCATAAAAAAAAACCATCTGGAGGGTTTGGAAGTACAGATAAAGGATCTGCCCAAAAATGAAAAACAAATTAACTTTGGAAAGCTTTGGAACATAGTTTAAACTAACGAAATCGCTATAATGGAGCTTGAAGGAAATACCTAGGTAAGTAATGGGGCCCTTGCATATACTATAAAACGAATTTTGTAAGTGATTTGGACAATTGGGGAAAAAGGACCCAGAGGAAAAAGGTAAGACTTATCCAAATTGACATTAAGCCCAGAAATCTTAGGAAAGTTACAAAGCACAATATAAGTTTCACGAGCTCTCCGAACCATCAGAACCAATTACAGTGTCGTAGAGTGTACTGAGAGATCTTAATAGGCACATTGTAAATAGAAATACCACGAATATTATTATTAGAATGAATCAACGTATTTAAAATCTCAGTACAAATTATAAGTAAAGGTTTAGAGGACAGCCCTGTCGGACACCTCTAGATACACGAAAATAGTTGAAAACCAAACCATTGTTCGTTACACACGACGTTGCATTACTATAAAGGGTTGTATAATCCATTGTATTAGAGAATGACCAAAGTTAAAATACTTAAGGGTGTTGTAAATAAAAGACCAATCAAGACAGTTAAATTCTTTTTAAAATCAAGGATTGGCAAAGTACCGGGGATTGAATTGTCATTACAAAATGAAATAAGGTCTAAAACACGTTTTATGTTTTTACCAATGTATTGTCCGTTCATAAAACCGATTTGGTCGAAACTGGTAAGGTGTGGAAGGATGCGTTTAATTATAGAAGAAATAGAATTTGCATGTATTTTATAGTCAACATTTAATAGTTCTATTGAACGCCAGTTTTTCAAATATCTAGGGTCTTTACTTGGCTTGGAAATTAAGAGTAATACAGGCTCTGCCCTGCTCGTCAGAAATTAAACCTGTCTGAAATGCATAATAAAAGTTCACCCACTTCATTTAAAAAACAACTATTAAATTCAGCAGGGATACTATCAGAACCAGGGAACTTATTAACGTTCATAGAGAATAAAGACTCAGTGCATTCCTCTAATGTAATGAAACCTTCACAGCTTAAAGGCCAGTTGTCGTCTCTAACGTACGAGGTAAATGAAATTCAAGTCCTGTGTTTTGATTGGTCGAAACACAATGGTACAGTGTGCACTTACATTGATAGACCAATTAGTATCATTTTGGAATAAGTTGTACGTCGTCACATTTTAATCACAATAAATGTCCTTTAACTTTTGATCATTTGAAAGCTTAATATGATTAAGATTTAAATTACTGTAAAAAATATCAGAACAAACATTGGTATCCTTTGTGTAAAGGTTTTCATAAAATAACTTAGCTTTTAGCTAAAATATTCCCAGGATCAGAAAGAGTGCCATTAACATCAGTTATTACGTCCTTAATAGTATTTAAAGTTTTACTCCTTTTTTCCAGCCTTAAAAAGTAGTGCGTGGTTTTCTACTTTTCTTCCACCCATCTTTCCCTTTATCTAATCATTATACCTTTACGTTTATAGTCGTAAATAAGTTCTGATTGATTTCTGGTATCATTAAGAAGTGTTTTAATTTCATCTGGAGGCGACAGAATGTCACAGAATGTTGCAAGTCACAAGGTACCTCATGATTCCTTAAAGGATTAGTTAAGTGGTCAAGCAAGTTGATCTTGTATGAAAGAGAACTTCAAAAGACACAAAAAGTTTAGTCCGTTAAGGAGATATTTAAGTTTAACGTTCTGTATCATTTGTGTGGAAACTACTTAAATCAGACTAGTTGTGACATCACAACGTCAGTTTCTTCAAAGTCTTATATATTCTATTATATTTTTTCTGCAATTTTGTGGCCCAAACACTATTGGATATGTCACGGAAGTAGTCAAACAAAATCGACTAAGGGTATATTTGAACACCTCAGCAAAGTTTGAAGCAAAATAATTCCTAATGTAAAGAAGCGAAATAATCTATTTTCAAAATACATTAATAATTGTTGGAAGATGAGGGCCTTAATCCTCTACAGTAGACGTACTGCAACCATCATTTTTACACAGATGAGACAGAACTTTAAACTTAAATATCTCCTTAACGGAATAACATATTGAAATAGTTTTTTCTTACCGTTTGGTTTCTTTTAAGTTCCCATTTTATATGAGATAAACAAGATCCTTTATGGATAAGCGAAAACCCATTTGCGGTAATTTGTTTCTCTGTCTACAATTGAAACTGAAAACACTTATAAATAAGAAACTTTTCTGATTTAAAGCTTGAACACTTTCAAAGTCAGTGTTTTTAAGTCAGTAAATAAGGTAGCCCACTCATGATATCATTTCTCATCTGTGCGAGCCGTAATTTGTATTAGCTCACACTTTTAAGGGTTTATCTTAAGATAGGGTTGTAAAATTAATTCTTCTGAATAGTCATTGATTGTTTGTAATGGACACCTGAAGGGAATAGAAGCTTATTTACTCAAAGTCAATGCTTTTAAGTCAGTAAATAAGGTAGCCCACTCATGATGTTATTTCTCATCTGTGCGAGCCGTAATTTGTATTCTCTCACACTTTTTAAGGGTTTATCTTAAAATTTTTAATTTTTCTGAATAGTTATTGTTTGTAATGGACTTAAAATAGGGTTCTAAAATTAATTCTTCTGAATAGTCACTTTTGATTGTTTGTTTGTAATGGACAGACACAATTGGTAAATAAGGTAGCCCACTTGTCATGAAATTATTTCTCATCTGTGCGAGCCGTAATTTGTATTCAAAGATAGGGTTCTAAAATTAATTCTTCTGAATAGTCACTGATTGTTTGTAATGGACACATGGAGGGAACAAAAGATTATCTACTTCGAAATACATTTAAAAGTAATGAAATAGCAATTTGACCATATATGCAGCGTAATTTGTATAGCTTTACGATTGCAAAAACATCCTGTTGTTTATCCGCTGCCATAATAATTTGAATGACTACAACCGACGGCTACAAAGGCAGTGGCGTACCTAGGGGTGGGGGCAGCCGCCACGGCCCGGAACCTATTAGGGGCCCGTAAAATGTACCGTTTTACCTATATACCATAGGGTCCCGCAGGGCCCCACTCGCCCTCGGCTCGTAGGGTTCTAGCTACGCCACTGTACAAAGGTCATTGAAACTTAGCCATTTCGCCCAACATGCCCAATCAATTAGATGCACAAAATTATAAAGTAAATGAAGGTACTTTGATCTGTTGATACAAATGAAATCACATACCTGCTGCATATTGTTAAGATTTCAATCAATTATCACAATTAAACGTCAAATTTTTGATGGAGAGATCTGCGTGAAGTTTCTCGTAATTTAAAATATTTTGCCTCTAACTATGTAGCAGGATTACATTAATAGAAAATTTAAGTTTGGATATGAGGTTTCTTGAAATAAAAGGTTACAATCAGTCGGATGATCCAGATAGACTATAGTTATTTTTGCATTGTGAAAAAGTTATCAAAAAAGAGTAGTCGATTTACTAACGTCAGCAGCAAACTGCAGCAAGTTATTATACCCTTTGAAAACTTCTGTCCATTGTAAAAACGTCAAGATGGTATGATCATGCCTTTAGATGGACTGGCCTTATGAAGACAATCCTGCAAGATACCTTGTCAGAAGGCAGAAGAAAGAGAGGCAGAGAAAGGAAAAGATGGGAGGATAACATAAAAGAGTGGTCAAAGGTTGAACTTTGGAACATCCCAGATAGTACCAGAGAACCGTGAGAAGTGTCGACAACACTAGCATAATAATAATGCCATGCGAAGAATTATCGAAGATTGTTGATATCTGCCGCCGCCCCAAGCTTTTGTATTATTTAACCAACTTATCTCCTTCTTATGACAGCGGTCGTATCAAGATTTTCCAAATTGTATTCCATTATGCATAGTATGATAAATTTTCAAACAAGTAAGGTCATACCCAGGGGCGTAGGAAGGTTCACTCGTCTGGGGGTGGGGTGGCAAAACCCCCAAAGTGCAAAATTTTCATTGGTAAATTAGGTTTCCATGAAAAGTTGCTGCTAATATGGACATTCCTTTCAATGCCAGTAATTTTTCCTTCATTTTCGAAAAAAAAAAAAGACCAGGAAAGAGATAGCTCGAGCGGAAGAGCAAAATCCCGTCAAGGGGACAGCTTGCTCCCCTGCGCCCGCTCCCTACGCCATCTCGAGACAAGCGAAGAAATGGGAAAGTTTACAATTAATCTTTATATCTTTAATGAAAATGATAATTATTTTACGAGTTATTGTTTTGAGGCTTTTTGTCAAGCCATGTTACCAGAGGTGACGGAACCACGGGGGAGAAGGGAACACCTTGCATTTTTCAATATTGTTGTCTTTTTGTTGTTGAAAATTTGCTCCATTTTCGATCAATATTTCTTAATGTTCGCGCGCGGAAAATGTAAAATTTTACTAAAATTTTCAATAGTTGTATACAATTTTGCAATAACTTAACCATATTTTTTCCATTTGTGTGAATACTTTCCCAATTTTACCTCGCAACTGGTAAGAAAACATGTTACATAGAATGTGAAATCCTTTCAGGGGCGATTTTCTCTCTCTGGCCCTGCTTCCCGCGCCTCTGATCCTCATTACAAATCTTGAATAAAGAAAGGGCCTCCACTGGATTCCCTGAATTCCTTCCGACATCTCTATTATGCTACCATGTCATGACATGCATGAAGTCAAGTTTTCAAACTAATCAAAATATTGCCCTTACCACCAAATTACCATAGTCATATGTAATACAAATGTCATGTAGCACGACCACTTAACTGTTTCTAATCTGAATGTTCGTTAGACTACTAAAGCGGTTAATTCTAAAGGGGCGCCTTTCATTTTATATTGTTTAGAACTTTAAAGTGTAATTTTGTAGTAGGGCGTCATCGGCTCGCGTAAGACAAGATTGCAAAAAAAATTTTATATGTTTTTGAGATTCATGTAAATGGTACTCCGTCTTTTACATAATCAAGGTTAATCACAATGTAATTACTTCATCTTTTCTGAATTTAGACTAAGCCGGCTCTGCACGATATTTAAAAAGCTTTGCAATAATTTGTTCGAAAATACGATACACGCGTCTAGTTCAGTGTTTGAGTGATTATTCTCATGGCATCAGCCTGAAAATAAACATATTTGTACTGTATATTCTGGAATTCTAAACCAGATAAGAGGTTTAACTAGCAATTCCCTTTGATATCCATAACTTTCTTTCCATTTTTTTACAAATGGTCTTATTTGTTAAGTAATAGGTGGCTGTTGGACAACTGTCTTCATGGGGTATTATCATAAATACCAAGATGGTTTACCCAGAATGATTTAATCAGGTTATGTATATTTCTTTTGTTTGAAAATGCCCTTCAAGATATATGGACGTGTAAAGGCAATATCAGCTAAATTGCTTTAATTTATATTACAGGATTAGTTCAGTGGCCAAGCATGTCCATCTTATATGAAAGAGGATATTACATGAAAGATTCACGCATTACATCTGTCATGTTCGGTTTTTTACATCTTAAAAATCAAACATCTTTAGGCCACCAAAAATGTACGCATCACTGCCCTCACACTCCATACACACAGTGTACAGTTATACACACGCTGTACATAGATAATTTATTTCGGGAATGGTTTAAGTGGACACAGCGTGTATGATATTTAAGAAATACTGAGTAATGGGGTTGCGAATAGCAATGTCGTAGATGTCAGGGCACAAAATTAGCATGAAAAGAAACATAATAGGCCAAAAAATTTAGATCAAAAAGACCCAAACCTGGAAATAACTGGTAACAAGCTGATTTTTTCAGGATAGGTCCAGAGTTTTGCATAGAATAAGATAAAAAAAAAGTTCCCGGAAATCCCTTTTAAGCTTTCTCAGAAATCCAAGATGGTGTCCAAAATGGCCACCATTTTAAATTTCTATCATAACTTTGCATCCAGAGAGGTTATAAATACAAAATAAGTGTCTAACCATTTCTTTAAGTGACAAGTAATCCGTTGAAAGCATCAATTAACTGCTTAAGAGGTTATAACCTCTCTAAATGATCAAAACCAAGATGGCGTCCAAAATGTCTGCCATTTTATCTATCTTTTCACGATATCAGATTGATAGTGTATGACTGTGGTGAGTACACAACATTGAAAGGAACAGAAAATGGAGACAGAGAGAGTTGAACCCCCCATTACAATGACGGGGTCGTCGCCTGCGTATTCGGTTATGATAGTACAAATGCTATCACGAAACGCTTAATACGACCCGGACGAGAACACAGGTACGACGTACGGACAGACTTAACATCGACAACCAAGTCAATGTCCACGGCCTTTGATAACCAGTTGTGGTGCACTGGCGTAAAATGGAGACATTGAAAATGGAGACATTGATACCTAGCTCTCTTAAGCGTTTCATACACAGCTTGGTGAGCAGTAAGGGTAATAGCAGCACTGTTTAAGAAAGGAAGTGCACAGCCATAGTGCATGCCATAATTTCTGCAAGCAGACCAGATCATTATCTCTCCACTACTGCTTGTAATAGCTGTGTATATACACCCCAATTATGTGAACTGATTAACATCCTTAGGAGCATTTGCTTTGCAGATACATACAAAGGGGTGCAGCGATTTGAGAAAGCTCTTATGTCAGGTGGTGACCCGTCATATGATCTGAATGGTTTCACACAGTTTATGTTTGATAACACTGACTTAAATGTAGCTACAGTTTTACGGGACACAACACTTTTCATAGTATGGGTGGCATAGCTATTGAAACACCATCTAGTATTTTAAATAGCTCACCTATCAATCGTGAAGTAAAGCTGCAGTCTGCTGAAATCACTGGTGGCTTTGGACAAATTCCCATAAGGAAGCATAGTAATCCAGCTGTTGCGGGCACACACTCTGGAGCCTATGGGATGTCTTGTGGGACATGGGGTGGGATGTCATGTGGGACATGGGGTGGGATGCCATGTGGGACATGGGGTGGGATGCCATGTGGAACAGGGTGGAATGCCATGTAAGACATAGTGGGATGCCACGAGTAACACAGAGTGTGACATAGGTTGGGATGTCATGTGTGACATAGGGTAGGATGCTGTGTGACATAGGGTAGGAGGCTATGTGGGACATAGGGTAGGAGGCCATTGAGATATGAGATGTGGTGCCATGTGTGACATAGAGTAGGATGTCATTGGGACATTGGAAGGGATACCATGTGGAACATATGGTGGGACATAAGGTGGATGCCATGTGAGACATCAGGTGCGAAGCCACTGATGCGGGATACAGTGAGGGATGCCATGTGGGACATAAGGAGGGAGGGATGTGGTACACATGGTTGGATTGATGTGGGACATACATGTAGGATGGCATCCACGTGGGACATAAGGTGGGATGCCATGTGGGTCATAGGGTGAGATGCCATGTGGGACATATGGTGGAATGCCATGTGGGACATATGGTAGAATACCATGTGAGACATACTGTATGGTGGAATGCCATGTGGGAGATACAGTATGGTGGAATGCCATGTGAGATAAGGCATGGGATGGGATGTCATGTAGGATATGAAGTGGGATGTTATTTGAAACATGGGATGTGATCCATTTGGGACATAGGATGGAATGCCATGTGGGTCATAGGATGGGATGCCCTGTGGGACATATGATGGAATGCCACGTGGGACATGGGATGGTATGTCATATGGGACATGAGACGGGATGCCATGTGGGAGATATGGTGGAATGCCATGTGGGACAAAGGATGGGATGGGATGTCATGTGAAACATCGGGTGGGATGTCATGTGGGACATGGGATGCCATGTGGGACTTAGTGTGAGATGTAATTTGTATAATTGGTCAGGTCATGATATGGGTGTCAAACTGCATGGGCATGCGAACCATGACGATATTTACTGTTCTAGTTAACATAAGTACTTATCATGTCTGCATGTGCAAAGGAAAGAGGTTAAGAAATATTTGTAATTGAGATAAAGAGATGAGGAATCTCTATCACTTTTCAAAGAAAAACTAAGGCAGGAGAATTGGGATGCTGTCTTTGCAGCAAATGATGTCAATGTATCCTACAACCATTTTATCAATACTTACACTAAATTATATGATGATTGTTGTCCAGTTAAGAAAATTTGTATCATTGAATAGAAAAAGCGATAAGCCTTGGCTTAGCAGAGGCTTGAAAATGTATGTTGAAAGAACAAACGTTTGTAAATAACTTTCTGAAGAATAGAACCCATAATAATGAACAAAGGTATAAAAAATATAAAAATAAATTATCTAACTGTTCTAAAATACTGTGAGAGGGAATACTACTCTAAATTACTGGATAAATATTGCAACAACATTAAAGAAACATAATTTTTTTAATGGAATTGTCAAAGGAAAGAAGGAGCTTTCCTCTAACTTTCCAGATTCGTTTATGCATAATAACAAAATCATTGAAGACAAAAAAGCCATTGCGAATGATTTTAATGACTTCCTTGTGGATGTTGGGCCAGACTTAGCAGCCAAAATACCAGACATTGACAGTGTTTCCATTGATGATTATCTTGACCAGGCTAATTGTCATTCTTTATTTTTAAAGGACGCAGATGAAGGTGAAATATTAGATATAGTTAATATTTTGAGTAATAAAGCTTCAACTGATTGTAATGGTATCAGTATATCAATGGTTAAAAAAGTCATTAATGATATTGCTAAACCTGTAACTTTAGTTTGTAACAGATCATTTGTGACTGGAACTTTTCCTGAAGGTATGAAAACAGCTAAGGTTATACCCATTTTTAAGTCTGGTGAAAAAAACACCTTCACAAATTGTAGGCCAATTTCTCTTTTGCCACAATTTTCTAAAATTTTAGAATTTTTTTTTGATAATAGATTAGACAATTTTATTGACAAACACCATATACTGAATGAAATCCAATATGGTTTTAGATCAGGTAGATCTACTTCAATGGCTATATTAGAATTACTAGAGGAAATCACAACTTCGCTAAACAATAAGAAGACAACTGTTAATGTTTTTATTGACCTTAAGAAAGCTTTTGACACAATTAATCATACGAAATTATTAAAGAAGTTACAGCACTATGGAATTCGTGGCATTGTGTATAACTGGATTGATAGTTATCTAAGCCATAGGAAACAGTATGTACAGCTAAATGATGTTATTTAGATCTTTATAGTATAATTTGTGGTATTCCCCAAAGCTCAATCTTTGGGCCTAAATTATTCATTATCTATATCAATGATATATGTAATGTATCAGAAGTACTAAAATGTATACTATTTGCAGATGATACAAATATATTTTGTTTTAATAGTGACGTTAAAATGTTTGTGTAGACAGGTTAGCAGTGAATTGAATAAGCTTCACCAATGGTTTGATGTCAATAAGCTGTCACTTCATGTGAGTAAAACTAATTATACGTTATTCACAAATTATACATTAAAAACAAATCCATCTGTTACAATTAATGATGCTAATATTGAAAAGGTCCATGTCACAAATTGTTTAGATGTATTAATTGATGATAAGCTTAATTAAAAGGACCAGATTTCTCATGTATCAAGTAAAGTATCTAAGAGTATAGCAGTACTTTATCGTGCCAGCCATTTATTGAATAGGGATGCTCTTTGTACTTTATACTGCACTCTTTTCCTACCAAATATTTCATATTGTGCTTGAGGTTTGGGGTAATACATATTATTCAAATATACTACCCTTATTCTTAAAACAAAAAGAAGCTATTAGGATTATTTTTAGGGCAAATTATCTTGATCACACGTCTGAATTATTCTATAGTATGAGATTATTAACTTTGTTTGAGATTATTGAATTTAAAACTGCCATTTTTATGTATAAGGCTTTTCATATGTCATTTCCATGTAATTTTCAATCGTATTTTTAATAAACTCCACAAATTACAGCTATAATACAAAATATAAGAATAAATATAAACAGAAATATGTCTGAACAACCAAAACGCAGCACTGCATTTCTATCACTGGCGTTAAACTTTGGAATACATGTGACAAAAACATTACCAACTGTAAAAACATTACTATTTTTAGATAAAGATAATAGGAAAAATTAATTAAATCTCGCTTAGCAAATTGCGAAACATAATCCAATAGATATGTATTACTGTAGATATTTGATTTTGCTTTATTTATTTATCATTATTATTTTTGTCTTTCTCTTTTCTTTACTTTTCTTTCCAGCCATTCTAATATTGTTTTGAGTTTTTGTATGTGAATTGATTTGAAGGAATTAATTAATAAGTATTACAAATCTTTTTTCCTCCTTTTCCAGTTATGTTTATTCATTTTGTTATGTATGCATAAATTACTTTGTTAATGTTTTTGATGTTTATTTACAAAGCTGAAATAAACTATTGTCATTGTCATTGTCATAACAAATAAGAGAAAGGAAAACGGTATTGTAAAGCACTGTAAATGCATACATTTTAAAGATATGAATATAATTTTCAATATCATTGATCAGTAGTTACAACTTTTTATACCAGTGTTTAGTATTTACAAAGCATGCACAAAATATTTTTCAAGCAAAGTTTCAGAAGTAATGTTTCTTACAAGAGATAATAAAATATTCTTCTTTCAATGATCCCTGATAATTTCTATTCATTAAATATCACTCGAATTACATGCAGAACACAACCCTTTCTGTACCACTTATAATTGATCATATTCGGATTACCGCTTATAGACTCGTCACTCGAATCTTGTAGTTAAAGCCCCGTTGCAATTTCCTGCTTTTGCGATAACTGTGACAAAAACCACGGGTATTTAAACTTTATTTGAATGAATATTGACAATTTTATCAGTCCTTCTTCTTTACATAGAAGTTTCGATAAATTCATTTTATTTAAGTTAGACTTTCCATTTCTAGGTTTACAAATTTTGCTGTTTATCATGAAAATTAAGAACAACAAATCGAAATAGATAGCTTAATATCACAGTAATGAGCTGATTGCATGATTTTTTAACGAGTGTCCTGTGTATTCAAAGACTAAGCTTCAAAATTTTCACTTAAGAAAAAAAACGTACGTCAAATTTGAATTATACAATTTCAGTCACTTCCAAAATACTGATTTTTCTTTTACTAGTTTTCCTTATGTATGTGTGTAAGCAGCATAAAATGTTATTGAAGGAGGCAACGTCTCTGAAGTCTGGAAGTACCAGGAATGTTTTACACTGATATTCGGATGTGACACTTTTGCCATTCAAGCTGTTCCATGTGATCCAAAAGTCCGTTGAGGAAAATAATAGTGGATTTAAGTCTCTAATCGTGAGAATAATGGGTTGAAATAAACCGGTCGAACCCTTCTATTCAATCATTCCACACTGATACAAATTGTTTGCGGAGACTTTTTAAGCAATTCGAAGTTCTTTTTTTTCGGTCTGGGGACGCAACTGGTATAATGCCGTTCACCATATCCCGGAATCTTGCTTTTGATGCTTCGGGAAAGCTTCTGTTTAAAGAAGTCTGTACTCATGGTGTAGATGATTGGATTTAGGGCACTGTTAATCGGTACAACAAAGATGATAAGCCATGCGTACAGGGATTCTGTTGGAACAAAAAAGAAACATTTACATCAAATCAAAAATCAAAATCTATTATATTTATATAGCGCAATTCTTGATCAACAAATCTACGGAGGCCCTCTAAAATAAGCAAAATACCAGTGGTACCACACTACCTTAGACCAATGTTGGTCAAACGTTGGGTTAGCAATCTAACGTTGAATTAATGTTAGGCAATGTAGTCAACATAATAGTAATATGCTCAGTAGATCCAAAAGCATTGGATTCGTATGCAACTTAAGAATTTGTGCACTTTATTAGTGTTGGATCTACAGCACCTCTATGGTCAGCCAACTTTTGAAAGGTTACCAACATTGTTGTTACCAACATTGGCCCAACCAAATTGTATTCCCACCAGGGACATATGGTATCAACGTTCATACAGTATCGGAAAGAGCTTAAAATAAATATCAAGAGGGTTTCAGTGAAGTGGAGCCAGCCATTTCTGCTATCTTACAATTTTATTTTATATAATACGTATAGTATTTCTCGCTTTGATATTGGGAGGGTGTCCGCCCACTGGTTTGAATGCCCGTTTGTCTGAATGTTCAATAGTCCGTAATAGAGGCCGCCAGTCCAGAGGTCCGATAGTCCAAGGGTCGCAATTCTAAGGTTCACTAGTTCAAGGGCCTAATAGTCCAAAGGTTTGGGTAAGGGTTAGGGTATACCCAGAACCTTCGAACTAGTGGCTATTTTCTTTCAGACTATTGAACCTTCGGACCAGTGTGCTGGCACCATTGGGAACACAGCAATTCTGATGGAAACTGATAGTGAAACATGTAAGAAATGGAACTGCGCAAACAAGGCGCGCGCTCTACAACCTTAGGATTAGGCCACGCATAAGGGCTTTAAGTTTGGTGGTGCCCGGGCTTTAAAAATTTCATGTTTTCAAAGGCTTAAATTTCTTCATATATTAAGCTGAAAAATATTTCAATGAAGACTATGATTTGACTATTTCTTCCATTGTTGGAATAATCTGCCTTTAATCATACAGCAGAATGAAGTGAATAAAAACACCCCAAATCACTTGTTGAAAGAAATGAACAATTTTGGTTTCTTTGGGACCTGTTTATTCTTCTTGGAATTAGCCATATCTCACCAACTAAAATAGTTTTTTTGCATAAATCAAGGACTTTTCTGTTAGAATTTGAAGATAATGTTTCTATAATCAATCAATAATCAGACCATTATCTAAATGTCTCTAACTTCAGTCTGGAAGAAAGTTTCATTTAAAGATTATGTTTCTATAAGTAATCAATAATCAGACCATCATCTAAATGTCTCTAACTTCAGTCTGGAAGAAAGTTTCATTTGAAGATTATGTTTCTATAATCAATCAATAATCAGACCATCATCTAAATGTCTCTAACTTCAGTCTGGGAGAAACCTTCATTTGAAGGCTATCTTTATATAATCAATTATAATCAGACCATCATCTAAATGTCTCTAGCTTTAGTCTGGAAGAAACCTTCATTTGAAGGTTATGTTTCTATAATCAATTAATAATCAGACCATCAATCTAAATGTCTCTAACTTCAGTCTGGGAGAAACCTTAATTTGAAGGTTTTGTTTCTATAACCAATTAATTATCAGACCATCATCTAAATGTCTCTAAGTTCAGTCTGGGAGAAAGCTTCATTTGAAGGTTATGTTTCTATAATCAAATAATAATCAGACCATCATCTAAATGTCTCTAACTTCAGTCTGGGAGAAATCTTCATTTGAAGGTTATGTTTCTGTAATCAATCAATAATTAGACCATCATCTAAATGTCTCTAACTTCAATCTGGGAGAAACCTTCATTTGAAAGCTATGTTTCTTTAATCAGTTAATAATCAAACCATCATCTAAATGTGTCTAACTTCAGTCTGGGAAACACCTCCATTTGAAAGCTATGTTTCTTTAATCAATTAATAATCAAACCATCATCAAAATGTCTCTAACTTCAGTCTGGGAAACACCTCCATTTGAAAGTTATGTTTCTTTAATCAATTAATAATCAAACCATCATCAAAATGTCTCTAACTTCAGTCTGGGAAAAACCTCCATTTGAAAGCTATGTTTCTTTAATCAATTAATAATTAGACCATCATCTAAATACCTCTAACTTCAGTCTGGGAGAAACCTTCATTTGAAGGATCACTCAGATCCCTAAAATTAAGGATCTTTACAGCAATGGAGACCGCTGTGTACACATTATGCAGCATGAGTTTATATAATTTTACAGAATAAACAAACTTCAAATGGTTCAAATAGTTGTAGAAATTTGTAAAGGTATTGGATGTAATGATTATGTGAATATCTTTAAATATGATACAAAACTCGATGGACAAATTAGGGATTAAACGCCTTAAATCGGTAAGCGAAATCTCTATTTTCATATGGAGATTTGTACACCTTTTATCATCCCGATAATTTTATAAGTGAATATTAAATAGATGTCAACCTGCAATTGCTCTGCAAAAATCAGTCTTGCTAATTAATGATCAACATTAATGGCTATAGATATGGGAACAAGATCTGGTGTAAGCTTTTAGATAATCCTTCGTTCTAGCATCCTTAAAAGTAAGGAATTCTTAGTGATCCTTAATATTAAGCTTTCTTCGGGCTATTTTCAAACCAATTTTATCCCAACGTAATTAAATTTTCTAGGTTTTCAAATAGGCCACGCCCACCATAGCAACGCGGTAACTATATGGGGAAAACAAACCTCAAATCCTCAATCGTGTATTACCAATGCGTTGACATTTAGATGTTTGCGAGGACTGCCCCAAACTTTGATTATTTACGGCACTTCTCCGGATTTGTAGAGTTTTTAGCAAATAGGATAAACAAAATTCAGTTTGCTAACTGTTCTGGGTGACAGGAATCAGATTTACAAAGCCCGCAGCGGGTCGGTAAGCGCAATTTTTGTTCACCATTTTGCCGTCACCCAGTCTGTGTGTGCAGAATTTTGCTTTGTGCAGTAAGTTGCATTGACTTACTTGAGCGCGTGTCGTTAGCTAGCTGTACTATACCAGTGCCGACCGTGTAGGATATTTCCCCCACTTAGTTACGCAGATTTTGTTGCTAGGCAAATTCGTGCGTTGATTGGTTAAAACAAGCTGCCATTCATTAAACCTTAAAAGGTTAATTGTTTCAGTACTTTGACCAATCAACTCTTAAGAATTTTGCATTTGCTTACCAATCAATTAGTTGAAAGTTTCAGGAAAAAACTGTAAGCAGAAAAACGCGCGCGTATTACCTTCATGTATACGCAAATGTGATACATGCGCTTCAAAACATTTTTTGTATACGCTTGATTCCATATCGTGCGTGAATTGTGCAGACGACCAAGATTCCTCCAGTACTCCAGCGACGGCAGAAGGAAAAATATCGGGGGCCCACTAAACAGACGTAAATCCATCAAAAAATGTGTCCATTAGGGTGACACCGTCACTGCGAGCGCATAACGCTTGCTTTTCAGCGTGGGGTCCAGGGGTTCACTTAAAGGAACCAGTGAGGTCCAGGGACGAAGCCCCGTTACGGGTGCAGGGAGCGAAGCCCCCGAAAGCTCTCGCAAAATTAACATTTCAAGGGAGAAAAGTACGTCACATTGCATAGGAAGAAAGTATATTATACAAGTCAAAATTCATATATATATATATATATTTATGTATGTATATAGGTATATAGGTATATATATATATATATATATATATATATATATATATATATATATATATATATATATATATATATATATATATATATATATATATATATATATATATATATATATATATATATATATATATATATATATATATATATATATATATATATATATATATATATATATATATATATATGTGCCCTTTTCTACGAAAAAACGAATCATCTCAAAGTCCTGGCTACAGGCCTGCATTTGGACTCATAATATTAAAAGTCTGCCGTTTAATGTAGGCTATTGGAAAACAAAATGTTACTGCAAAATTAACAGAATGAAACTGGCAGGTTTTATATTTTATAAAGAACAAATGGAGGTCTTAACACAATTATGATTTCACTCATGTTTTATGATGCAAGTGAGCAATCTAACTTTCCAAAATGTTAGAAAATAATTCTATCCGCTTTCAGGTATAGGCCAATAGTCAATAGTGCCACCATCCAATAAAGCCCGCTTATAACGTGTTAGAATCAGGCCAGGGAGGCGAGTTGCCTTTGATCAGACGTAATGCAAGTAAATATGTCCATGTGACTGGGCATTATCTATTCTAGTCAGGAGGGTCCATTACAGAAAATGTGTTACTTTTGTTTTGTATAATTGAAGAATATTGTAATTGTGGACTGCATGATCTATGCCAGTGGCGTGGTGGGTTATGTTTCACTGCAGGCAAGGGAATTTTGGCGCCCCCTCCCGAAAAAAAACGTTCCTAAAAAACGATTGGTACATAGATCTAAATTGGCATGCACTTTTTAAATGGCACCGTTTAGAAATTTGCTTAAGATCAGTGTTTCAAATCAACTTAGGGAGAAAGCCCTGCAAGGGTTCTAGGGGGAAAGGCAGCTTTGGTCAAATTCTTGAAAATGTAAGGAGAAGAAAAGGCCGAAAATGAAGGAAATTTCCCTAAAATTGAAGAAAACTTTCCAAAAATTGAAAAAAATATTCCTAAAATGAAGGAAATTTCACAATATTGGAAGCAATTTTCCAAAAATTGAAGAAAAAATTATGAAAAGGCCAAAACTTTCTCGAAATTTTAAGAAAACTTCCCAAAAATTGAACCCAAATTACCCCTCAATAAATTTAAAATATCCCCAATATGAAGAAAATTTCACAATAATGGAAGCAATTTTCCCCAAAACTGTTGAAAATATTCACAACATGAAGGAAATTTCCCGAAAAATTTCAGAAAACTTCGCAAAAACTGAGAAAATTTCCCAAAAATTGAGAAATATCCCCAAAATAAAGGAAATTTCACGAAATGGAAGCAAATTTTACGAAAGTTGAAAAAAGAAAATTATTAAAGGGACAAAAAATTCCCGAAAATTGAAGAAAACTTCCCAAAATTGAACAAAAATTTTCCTCAAATAAATTTAGAACATCCCCAAATTGAAGAAAATTTTACGATAATAAAGCAAATTGAATGAAAATAAGGGAAATTTCATGAAAATGCAGGAAATTTCTCAAAAATTGAAGGAGAGTTTTCAAAATTGAAGAAAACTTCCCATACATGGAAGAAAATATCCCTAAAGTAAAGGAAATTTCACGAGGATGGAAACAAATTTCACTGCAATATATGTCTTTAGTTGGAGTCTAGGAATGGTTTTCATGTTTTTGATGTAAGAAGCTAAAAAACATTTACGACGTTGAGAATAAAAAGTATGTAAGAATATATTTCTTATGACAATTTTTACGCCCCTGTGAGTCGAAAGAATTTTTCTACCAACTGTATTCAATAAAATTGTTTTCCCTTCATGGCAGGGACAGATAATAAATATTGCTAACAAGCTATCGCCATGCATCGGTTACTGTCCGAGCTCGAGTGCCAATGGTGTGGGGGTTCGGGGCGAAGTCCCCGAAAAAAATGTGATCTTTTCTGTGGAAAATGTATGCACTTTTAGACTCAAGGAATTGAATATTACGTGCCTAATATAGTATAGGGAAAAGTTATTGATCAACACGTAAATTTTTTAGGGTCTAAAAAATATGTTCTCAGGACAATTTTGGCGCCCCCTTGAGCACTTGGCGCCCTCTCTAAAAGCATCGCTGGGGGAAGTTTTCCCCTTCCCCCTGGCCCCCCTGCCACCACGCCACTGATCTAGGCTATCATATCAAAAGAACATATGAATTAAATCTCGGGGCTGATTAAAAATATACTATAAATATGAAAATTACAAATGATTTTGGGGAGTCCTGGCTCCCATTGAATTTATTGGGGGCCTGGGAGCCCCTGTCATCCCCCGCCCTTCTCGTTTCCGCCGCCTATGTATTTGATTGGTCAATAAGATTTTCCCAGTATACAATTGGTATACTGGTGTACTATGGACAAGTGAATTTCGGCCATGTGACATTGTTTACATTAGTTTTCCTGAAACTGCCGATTCAGATTTGAAAAGTCTATGCATTCATTGTAAATATTCTCTGGCAATGTTTGAAATAAGATCATATTTATCCATTGAAATAGCGTTTTTTCATCTAAAACAAATCATTTCCCATCTTTTTTCAGTGCCGCGTTACAGGGTGAGCACAGGGATGGGGTATCTATTAAATGTTGGCATTTTTATTCGTATCGACTAAATTATCGTTAATTTTGGACCGAAACTTTTCCAGTTTGCACCCAAAATCGTCATTTTTGGACCAAATACTTTCAATTGTGGACTGAAAATCTTCAATTTAAACCAAAAATCTTCAATTTTTGCGCCAAATCTTCAATTGTGAACCACAAATGATTAATGTTGGACCAAAATTTACAAAATTGGACAAAAATATTTTTGAAGTTTAAGCCACACTTTTGGACCAAGCTACGCATTAAGGGGGTTTAACGTCTTATAATAATATAGACACGCCCCTGATCTTTATCTGAAATTTCAGTGTCCGTGCAGATAATACTAAATTGAATTGATGACTTGAAAAGTAGATCAATTATCACTCACCTGGAATTTCGCAATCTGTTAAGGCGACGATCTTAAACACAGCTAGAGGCAACCAACATATGCAATCTGACAAGACAATGCAAAAGAATCTTTTCGCATATCCAAGATCTCCTCGAACACCATTTTGAGATGCCGACATCTTTCTTGTTGCGCGAATGTTTAAATACATACCTGTTTACAAAGTAAATCATATGTCAAATTTAAGAAAAAAATCACAAAAGAATTTCATTAGATTCACAATACCTAAAAAAATAAATTAATTTGCTTAATCATATATATAATCATATTTTATGTTTAGAAAAATTCAATTAGGTCCTGGGATTTTAAACCCAAATTATGTGACAAAACTATGGAAAAGACTAATACTTGTACAGTTAAATGTTCCAAAAAAAAAAAAAGAATTCACCGATTAAGATAAATATTACATCTAAGGATTTATCAGCTGTTTTTGTTAAAGTTTGCTAAGTGTGATACATTAGAATCAAAAAGCAGAAGTGACGTTGTTTGCTAAAGATAACGATATAGTTCGGGTGTAATTTAAATAGGAACATTGCCGTCGTCATTTTTTTGTAAATCGTTGATATAATTTCATCGAGTTTTTGAGGATGTTATCTTTTCAATTATTGCATCCACTCATATGGTCTAAGAACTGCATTGCATATTAATGTATTGCATTTACTAATGTACAACTAACATGAATAGTTGTAAAGCCAATTCGACACGACCTACCTAAGTACGATGCAATTATCACTCCAAAGCACAATGCGTTTACTCCAAGAAACACAAATGCAGAGTACTGCCAACCAAGAACGAAGGGATCATGAATATTCAGCGGGAAACACACTCCATTTCTACCGTAGTAATTGCCAAAGCTAGTCATGAAAAATGGCAACCCCGCCAGTGTCAACGCAATTGTCCACATTAAGAGTAATGCAATAATTGTCTGTTTGCTGTTAAAACGTTTTGGCTTATACGGAAAAGCAATGATGATAACTCTTTCAAAAGAGATGAAAGCAAGACTAAGGACAGAGGCCTCGGTCGACAACACCGCAAGAAATCCGGCAATGTGACAAAGTGGGCTTTCCGACCAGTCCATAGTGAAACGATAAAATTCATTTCGGAATCTAGCGTCTTGAATGCCAATCACAAAGAGGTATACGCCCATTATGTAATCAGATGCTGCAAGAATGAAATAAAAGGAGTGTCTTAAAGGACTGGTAACATGTAGTAATTTTGGTATCAACTGATGTATTTTTTAATTTGGAACAACTTTCTAATACATATTTACTATTTCCTGTTTCTAGGAAATAGATGGTATAGCTTAGACGAAAAGGAGAGAATTGTATAAGTCAGTGCATGTACCAGATGAGATTGAGAGGCATTTGCAAAATGTATTCGTAAGTTACCTTAAATCTGTGTATTGTGAAGGCGATCGCCAAGGGTTTGTTGTGATACAAACTGTACGTAGGCCTATAGGTCTGGAACTTCGCGTTCAGCCGGCTCAAAGTGGCTAACTTCCTCGGTAATATCTCGAACATTTATGGTTAGATTGCATCTTCATACTATGGGGGTCTATAATGTCTCCGCGTCTTCATACTATGGGGGTCTATAATGTCTCCGTCAAAAGGAATCTGAGATATCAGAGGATGAAATTTCCGAACTTTTTGCTTACGTCATTTTACGTCATTTTACGTCTGTAATTACTTTGTACGCGTTTACACGAGCAGTTTTTCGGAAGGGGAGGGGGAAGGTGGCGGGGGGATCTCCAATTTGCAACGTCACATATCTAAAAGCATTTGCGAACGCCATAGAAAGTGGTCATTCTGAACTTCAAAATAACACGATTTTCACACTTTCCAATAATGAAAAATATCTTTGTAATCTTTTTTAACATTTTTGCCTTTCTTTTTGTCTTTATGTTTTCATAAAAGAAATTTAAGTAAATTGTTCATATCTATAAATTATGTGATATTGCATATATGTTATATGTTATTTACCACGCAAAAACAGTTTTGTATTTTGTATAAGCAATACAAAGGAATAATCATAAATTTAATCATAGCCTTACTTACCACACAGGTTACTGACAACAATAGAATGAACTTTACTTTCTGAATGCATGAAACGGCGACAAATCAGAACACTGATGTTTCCGAAAGTGGTTAAAAGTGCCATAGTCCAAACCGATACACGAAGTATCGGATTTTCTAACAGGTTTTCATATGTTGATATTCCATCTGTTTTGGGATAGCAGTTCCTTGCATTTATGGCAAACTTACAATACCGAAATCTTTTAAACAGTCTAAAAGTAAAAAAAATCACATTAAACCTATTTTAAAGCATATACAAAATTAGATTTACTAATCGAAATTCATCAATCTAAACAATGTAAGCAAATAGCTTTAACATTCAGGAGTTCATTTTGAACTGAAATACAAACTAAGAATTATGTATTATAAAAGTTATATAAAATAAAGATACTTGGTGTTACAGCCCACAGAATGATAATAGAAAAATATATGAAATAAATAGAAAAATAAAAAGCATCCAAGTGTTATTTGGATGTGCTTATAATCTTTTCATTGTACCGATACGTTACATCCATCCATTTCACATAATGTACTTTCTTCTCCAAAGTGCAAAAAGAGCGACCCCACAGTCTACTTTGACGGATAATATATGTATTTAGTTACAACCACTAAGAGGAAGAGCTGAGTTTAAAACAAATTAACAAATGATAAGTGCAGCATCATATAAACAATTGCTGCAATTCAAGCAGCATTTAATTATCTAAAGTGGCACTTCCTTGTTTACTATACATTGACAAATTCTTTGTAGGTGTATATACGTACATGATCTTAAGATTTGGCAGTTCCTGAAACATTTCCCTTTTAATGTTTGGAATATCCAGGTTTTGGAGACCTCTGAATGGAGAATAACACAACGAAGAGATTCGTTGAAACACTTTTATTTATATAATTTAATATGCATTTAGAGTATGAGCAAAACAATAAGGTTGATTTTATTCAGTAAATATATCTTTAATCTGATAATGCACAAGTAAAATCATATCCAGATAGATGAACGGCAATAAAGGTATATCTTTTATGAACTAGCCTCAATTCTTAAAAAAAGATAAAAGAGTGTGTGAAGGTTTATACACTGATGGGATTATGATATTTTTAAATCTGACATTACATGTGCCGCAACTATACAAGACATTCAAATAAAAGTTTTAACGAAACAAAAACATTAGAAAACAACATTGACCAGTGGACAATGTCCTAATTTAAAAGCAACTTTAAGAGTTGAAAAGCAAATAAAAGTACACTTAGCCAGCACGTAGCACTTGTACACATACAAGTATATACTTTTCGGATCCTCAAAGTTGGGCATTATCACTCACAGGAGACATCCATTCCATAAGGATTTCATCCAATGGAAATGTCTTGATTTGTTTATGATTTTTAATAGCTTTTAAAATGATAGCTAACCTTGTTCCTTCAAAGACGAAGTATGGGCATTATGGGCATTTCAATCTCAAGCATATTCGTATTGGTGTTTCTGTTACACGTGGATCATTTTGCATAAAACAAAATGTTGCAAGAAAGTTTGAACCTAGTAAACTACACTGAACATTTGAAAATGGAAACAAATGAAGCACATTGAATCAATTTTGAACATATTATAGGTTTGCCATTAAATGTCATATTTTAGACCACTAGTTAGTGGAACTACTATAAGGAAATCACTAGGAAATTTTGAGATGTTAGTAATCGAAAGAAGAGGTATAATGAAAATTTCCACGTCTTTTAATACTTTTTGTTACTTAGACTGATCAAAGAGTTTAGAAAACGATTAAATTATATATAAATATATATATATATATATATATATATATATATATATATATATATATATATATATATATATATATATATATATATATATATATATATATATATATATATATATATATATATATATATATATATATATATATATATATATATATATATATATATATATATATATATATATATATATATATATATATATATATATATATATATATATATATATATATATATAAATATATATATATATATATATATATATATATATATATATATAAAATATATATATATATATATATACATACATACATATATGTATATATACATATATGTATATATATATATATATATATATATATATATATATATACATATGTATATATATATATATATATATATATATATATATATATATATATATATATATATATATATATATATATATATATATATATATATATATATATATATATATATATATATATATATATATATATATATATATATATATATATATATATATATATATATATATATATATATATATATATATATATATATATATATATATATATATATATATATATATATATATATATATATATATATATATATATATATATCTATGAATTTAGTTTGGGTAGTCCTTGGTATTTGCATTTTCATGACCAGTAGATTAAAGTTCCAGTAATGCACAACGTAGTTCATCTCATTTCCATAATTTGCTAATAAAGCGAAAAACTATGTAAACCTTGTATCGTTTCATTTCTGTTCAAATGCTTTTCTTTTAAGCATGTTAAACAATCTAATACGGACATTTTATGAATAAAAAAGATACGTATTTAAGTACCGCGTTTATAAACAATTTGATGCATTCTTCAAAGAAGTTTGCCCTCGGAATGGTCCTCCTGTCAAGTCGGGCTATTCCAATCTGGCTAACATGCACTTTGCGCAGTGCACTAAATGCATAAACACTCAATATTAATCCTTAATCATTGTGTATGGGAGCGCATGAAGTCTTTTGTCTAGAAAAGGTTAAGAAGTGTCGTCCTCGATCTTCCCTGCTTGCCACTCTCCTTCCTTGTTTTCATATCAAGATAGACACGATAGCATATCTTACTTCTAGTCAAGCTGAGAAAGGGGAGGAAAATATATTTACTTACAGTTTAATAAGATTATCGAGTCCTTCGAATGTGTCTTCATAAATTGATAGTGGATTGTTCGACAGATCCCTGAAACATACGATAAATACATATGTAAATTGTGTAACTGTCACGGTCAAGCGAGCAGCATTTGACAATAAGGATTGCATGGCCTTGCGGGTAAACCACGGTGATGCATAGTTATCTGGGGTGATATATGATTTATACGGCAGACACAATAGCATATCTGTTCAAGTCTTAAGCCCATGTCCTCTAACTCACAGATTAGTATTTTTGATAAGGTAATTATACTTCATATTCCCTTAGTTATGATACATACAGTGCCCCCAAAGGGGCATTATGATCTCCGGGCTCTGGGTCCTAGGGATCCGGGTCATAAGGGAGCGTAAAATTAAGAAAAGGAATGTGAGTTCAATGGGGATGCCCAAAAAATTGGCGAAAACGGTGTAAAATTGGAACAGAAATAAAATAGGCGATGACCTTTTATTTTGCTCTTCAGAATTTTCCAAAATGGGGCTCAGATTTCCAGTTTTTTCCGTGCCCTGCAATCCTCTGGGCAGTTCTCAGAAGATATATACATATGTTATTAATTTCAACTAATAATCTTACCTATACCGTAAATTGCTCATCTTAATTGCTGGATTGAAGAATTAATATGCCCATTCATTGCCTTATTTATAAGAAAATAAATGCGTAAGTATGTTAATCTAAAATAAAATAGCGGACTGGGATATAAACAGAATGCCTAAAGAACCCTTGAAGGTCATGTTCCTTTGCGGAGCTATTAATTTGTTAAGTGTTTGTATTTTAATTTGAATTAGGCTAATATCACAAATTACCCAACAAAATCATTTTCATCTTGACTTAAGCGAGTATGAATTTATCATCGGCACTAGTTTTTAACAATCTAAGTTACTTTTGTTGAAAGCCACAAACCTTGCAGATAATGTTCAGATTTGACGGAGGATTAAATAATGAATATCAAATCCGCGGTAATCAATTATTTTGAGTTACTCTATTCTCTTTCAAAGTCCAAAGGCGTGTGAATACATTGTGATATTTTCCTACACAAACGAGCGCAAGATTAGCAATAGGAGACAATTATTCAAGCTTCACATGAATTAGTTAAAGATTAAAAATATCCAGGAATTATCGTCACATGTATAAAATGTATAAGTAATTCTAATAGCTGTAAAGTCGAACCTGTTTGGTGCAGCACCCTCCACCGTAGGCCCAAGATGAAACCTAACATATCATCCATACGGTTTCATTTCACGGTTTGTTCTATTTTCCCTGCACAAAATATGCAAGTGATAATGCTAGTACTGGGATTTCCTAAGTGGTTTAAACATGCAATATACTGGACGAATCAAACGACTATAGCTCGGGGTATTCGCCGTATTCAATAATAATAATATTAAAACTACTACTACTACTACTACTACTACTACTACTACTACTACTACTACTACTACTACTACTACTACTACTACTACTACTACTACTACTACTACTACTACTACTACTGCTACTACTGCTACTACTACTGCCACTACTATACCATACCGCTGCTGCTGCTGCTGCTGCTGCTGCTGATAATGATGATAATGATGATGATGATGATGATGATGATGATGATGATGATGATGATGATGATGATGATGATGATGATGATGATGATGATGATGATGATGGCGATGATGACGATGACGATGACGATGATGATGATGATGATGACGACGACGATGACGACGACGACGACGACGATGACGATGACGATGACGATGACGATGATGTTGATGATGATGATGATGATGATGTTGTTGATGATGATGATGATGATGATGATGATGATGATGATGATGATGATGATGATGATGATGATGATGATGACGACGACGACGGCGGCGGGGACGGCGGGGACGGCGGGGACGGCGGGGACGGCGGGGACGGCGGGGACGACGTTGACGACAATAATGACGATGACGACGATGGTAATGATGATTTGAACTGGGTACACTGTCATCAAATTATGTAAAGATAAACTGCCGACCGACTTGAGTAAGTTTCCAATATCAATCAGGAAACTGAGTTGCTACCATGATTTTTCATCATATTTTTGCTATTTTATTTATAATAATAACTACTTGAGGTTAATTCCTCGAGTAGAGTATTTTCAAACTATAATATTGAAATGATCTGGTAACTTACAAATCTTGAAGCACTAGAAAACTCCAATTTATTCCATCGGGAAGTTGGTGTAAGTAATTTGATGACAAATTTCTGAAAGAAAAACAAACAAAATATAAAAGCAAAAACAACCCATTAATTCGTACGGCAAAATGAATGCACTAGCATAACAATAAGATGCTGTTGCCCCATTACTGTATCATATATAATTGTTGGTAACATAATAAACTACTTTTCATGTATAATTGATACCAAATTTGAAGGAACTATATGCATTAAAGGAATTGAAATAATAATTATATCTTAAGATTTTATTTGCCCACCAAAATTAAACCTACACAATTTGGAATTTCTCTCAAAATCTATTTATTGGACTTTCAAACTGAAAAAACACACTGATCTGCATATCATTTGAGGACCATCATGATAACTGATTTATGGCACTGAGCACAGCAAACATCTAAGATTTTAAGATTTAAGATTTGAGTTTTTTCATAGATTCACAATTTATGTTAGGCTCGTATTGTATAATGAGAAATTTTCATTAATGGCGGCCTGCAAAGTCAGCAAAAACTCTCAATCGAGGGTATTTATTAAACCCTCGTTCGAGGGCATCTCCCGGACTGACTGACTACCACGATGGATTTTCCTGCTACTACGAATTGAAAACGTCCTCCGCGAAATTTCTGTAAAGATCATCAAATCATTGCAAATAATTCATCTTCTCCGTTGTTTATCCGTCAGTCCGGGAGCATGCCTATTAATGGGAACCCAAATGTTCCTAAAAATAGGAACATTTTGCTACACTTAAGCCGTCATTTTCTGATATTTTCTACAATTCCTTGCTAGCCTAATGTTAAAGCCTGATGCAATCTACGTATTACGTATTTCAAATTTGAAATACGTCTGGGAAAAATACCTTTGCTAAAGGAAACTTAAAACTCATGTAAAAGCCTTCATTAATGTCATGACTAAAAATTATCCACTGCTTTTTTATATGTTTACCCCGCCGTTTTTAATATATTAGAAAAATAACAATATAACTAGGCTACTAGGCGCGAAACAATCATTTTGAAAATTGAAATCTTTAAAAATAATGTTTTTGTGTTTCACATTAAATATGTCAAGTATTGAAATTAGAAACAATGAAATTTTATCGTAACATCTGAACAATCCGGCTACATAACTGTCAGTGATAAACGTTTACCACTACAAGCCGCAGCTTTGATAAACCATGACTTATTGTCTGTCTTAGCAACAAAGCTAGTTTTATAAGCATTTTGTGTTATTCATAGAATACTTACAAGACTGTTAGATTAATCCCATCAAATGCTCCTGCCTCTATAACAGCTATTTCATTTCTTGATATATCACTGTACAAAGAATGAAAACGCATATTTTAAGAACAAATATTCATGGCTGGCTCTTTTTTCTTCTAAATATGCGTTCGCTTCTACGCCTCTGACATGATCTCCGTTGCAATGAGACAACAACTTAGAAGGACACCTCACCCATGTCCTTTAAGTTACCCGTAGTTAAGTCAATCGTCTAACAAGGCAAAACGAAGATATGATCTTTTTAATCTCTATCAAGACTCAAATGTTGAACAAATTTGAAATCTTGAATAACAATTAAGGTAGTCATGCATCCAATGTTTCACGTAATTTTGTGAAGGATGTAAGTTAAACATAGTTTATTTCACTAGGAAGCATTATCACATATGCCGGTGTTCATATATTGTTTTTTAATTCGGCAACCAAAGTTCCAAAAGGTAATAATTTTAGGGCAATGAAAAATAAGCGAACACATTGTGACATTTTTTGTCATAGCTAATGATGTTACACTTGCAGATCAAAGACAATTTTAATACAATGTTGAGATACATTGCCTTGGATCTGCAGGTATGACGTCACACCGTATACTGCACTCATCACTTTTCAACACACTGGTGAAATATCTGAAATGTCGTAATTCCTAAACGGAATGAAATGTCATCATGGTTTTTCACCAATTTGTTTCTTTAATAGCCCCAGGCTCTATGACATAAATGAAAATGAAAATTCACGAGAATATTCTTTTTATTTTATAGGTCATTGAACTCAAATTCTCAAGAACTTAAGGAAACCTTTTATTTTTTTGTTCATCGTCTTATTACCTTACTTTCTTGATATCGGGCAACCACTGGTTTCTCGTAACACCACATATTCATTCATGTTTTCCTATTACTTCAAAACAAATAGTGGTGCAGTACATATAAATGTTCACATACGATTGAAAACAGAAACAAATCAGGAAAACAACTTACAGTGTTTCAAGAGAAGCCAACGGCTTAAAAGTTGAACTATCAATTCTTTTCAGTTTATTTCTAAACAACTCCCTGCAAAGAATTGAAAAATATTGGGAAAATCATTTCAGAAGCTATCTGCAACTGAGATTGAATGAGCTTGCAACATTTATTGTAATTTACATGGTTAAACCATACTCTGAGTTGCATTTCTGCAGTTGATCGGCAACCAGTCGGTTTTACTATTCTTTGTTGTTGAATCTATTTGGAATTTTTTCACTTTAAACGATTAGTTCAGTGGTCAAGCAAGTCTATCTTATTTAAAAGAGGACTTCAAAAGAAACAAAATGGTGAAGAAAGCATTCCAAACTCTTACTCCGTTAATAAGATATTTAAGCTTAAAATTTGGTATCATTTGCATTGAAACGACTGAAATCAGACTAGTTGTCATGTCATAGCCTCAAATTTTTCAAAGTCTTTATGTATTCTATCATATTTTGTCTTGCGATTTTGTGGTTTATAAACCATGGAATATGTCAAAAAAATAGTAAAACTGAATCTAGGTAGGGTATTTAAAATATACCACCTAAAAAAAAGTTTGAAGAAAAATAATTTAAATAGTGAACAAATTAAATAAACTTTCTTTAAAATACATGAAGACTTTGAGGAATTTGAGGCTGTGACGTCACAACAAGTCTGATTTCAGTCGTTTCTACAGAAATGATACCAAACTTTAAACTTAAATATCTCCTTAACAGAAAAAGATTATATTTTTGTATATAAGATCATGCTTGATCACTGAACTAATTCTTTATTTACACCTACATACCCTTAAGATCTATTTAAGCTTAACAGATGAATAAAAAGCCACAAAAGAACTTTTTGTAAATCGAAGGAAATTCGTATGTGTTCACATAACAAAATTTGAATTCAAACTTTGATTTGTAATTGTTGCAAGCAATAAAGCCGCTGGATTCTATGAAGGATTAATTGCCCTTAAGATGTCTTGTTTCTTTGACTTCCATCCATGTGTTGGATTACTCATGTTAACGATAGCAAATGTCAATTTGTCTGACTGTGGAGAACATAGGTGTTACGATGATGTCCTAGTGTCATTTTAAACTACAATTTTTTCTCTATATAATGTATGTGACGAGAATGACAAATTTATGTTTTATTAATCTCTGCCGAGTCTTGGAAAAGGGAATTGCATTAATGAATAGATGGTATTTGTGTACCGACTGTTCCTTCACTCGATGTAGTAATAAGTGAGGTAAAATGATAATTTTTCTTCAAGATGGCAAGAGACGGAATATATTTTTCTTTGAAGCTTACTGTAAAATAAATAATTGTCTGGAAAATTGTTGCGTATGAATGTTTTTTTTAGGTTTGTTTGAGTAATTTGGGACGCATTGGTCATATCTTTCGCCAATGATTGCTGGGAAACACCACCATTGCCTATCTGAGATCACCGTTCATACACGATAAAGGTGAAAATACAGGACAATCATATTTATTCCAACTGCTTACACAAAATCCACTGTACGAGTTGAACAACTCTAATGATAGATAAGATGAACAAAATGAAAAAAATGGCAAAATCTTAAAATTGTACTATTGTTCAACAATGTTTAATATGTATATTTACATATACATATAAATATATATATATATATATATACATATATATATATATGTGTGTATATATATATATATTGAGATATATGTATATATATATATTTATATTTATATATAGATATATATATATACATATAGATATATATAGATTTATATAGATATATAGATATATAGATTTATATAGATACATAGATATATATATATATATATATATATATATATATATATATATATATATATAGATATATATATATATATATATATATATATATATATATATATATATATATATATATATATATATATATATATATATATATATATATATATATATATATATATATATATATATATATATATATATATATATATATATATATATATATATATATATATATATATATATATATATATATATATATATATATATATTTACAGCAGACTTTTAATATTATGAGTCCAAATGCAGGCCTGTAGCCAGGACTTTGAGATGATTCGTTTTTTTTTTCGTAGAAATTCATTCCTGCACCTAATTTGTATATATATATATATATATATATATATATATATATATATATATATATATATATATATATATATATATATATATATATATATATATATATATATATATATATATATATATATATATATATATATATATATATATATATATATATATATATATATATATAAATATATATATATATATATATATATATATATATATATATATATATATATATATATATATCTATATATATATATATATATATATATATATATATATATATATATATATATATATATATATATATATATATATATATATATATATATATATATATCGATGTAACGTGGAAATAATGTAGCGATAACGAACCTGAAGAACGACCAAGTGGGATACCAATACACACCTGAGAAATGACTTATAACATGAGATAGCATCACGGTCTCATAGTTATTTTTTTCTTCAGAATTGTGAAACATTAGATGAATTGATTAGATTAAAAACATTGTTTTTGATACCACTTTGGCAACTTTAGTTCTGTCTTTTTAATAATGAAACCAATTTTACCTGTTTGATCAAACCTTGTTGCCATGAGGCTCACTTTGCTTTTGTATACTTGAATTTCAAATAATTATCTCATGTAATATACAAAAGGGTATATCATACTTACAACATTACCAATCGCTTGAGGGGGTGGAAGGGTCTGCCTTGATTCAAGGATTCTAATTCGTTGGAATTTAGGTCTCTGAAAAACACAGCATAGAAGAATTTATGCATAGTTTATGATACATGCTAAAGTCAATCACAAAACGACAAATGTTTATACCCTACGCAATGTAAGCAGGTAAGGGCAAAACAATTTCTCAGTACAAACTGTTGATATTTCGCGTTACTTTATGCAAAGTACTTTGGCAAAGTATTTGATGCAAGTATTTTATGCAAAGTACTTTATGCAAAGTTCTTAATGCAAAGTATTTATGCAAATTACATTATGCAAAGTACTTCACGCAAATTACTTTATGAACAGTACTTTATGAAAAGTACTTTATGTAAAGTACTTTATGCAAAGTACTTTATGCAAAGTGTATAGATGTGTTTGAAACAATATCGCAATGTTTATTACAATATCAGTATAAACCATGAAGTCTTAAACACCATACCAACTTGCTGTAAGCTAACTTGAAATGTGTAACCTACTTTTGCACGACGAATGCTGTTTTTCTTTTTATGAAAATTTAAATCAAACGAACAAGAAAGCCGCCTGAAACGCACAATTCCTTTAAAATGTAAGTTATCATAAATTTATTGTTTCTGTTGCTATTTACTCAAGATCTTTGTTGCTCTAAGTTCTTTAGAAGACATTGAAGTAACGGTTTTGTATTTATAAAATTGTCAAGAAAGAACCTATGTCGTAAAACTTTAATGTTTCTTCATGCATTTTCTTTTCATTCGAATCCTCAGCGGGTCTGACATTGATAGTGATGTGCATAAGATTTCTTGGGGACGAAAATTAGATAAATAGACTAAAAAAGATTTACAAAAGGATTGTAATTATCAAATTATTTTCTTTACGTCAAATTCCTTTCATATTTCTGCTTCACATTACTTCACAGAGCTCAATTATGCTTAGAATCTTTATTACTTGTAGACGTTTCTAATGTGACCATACTCACAGCCAATAAAGATTGTGTAAGCCGGCGAATACATCGTTGTTCAGCGATTTCAGTCGGTTACTACCTAAAAAACTGAAAATTGATAACATTGAACTCATTACTAACTACCCGTGTTCTGGACTGCTCTGCCAAGGATAGAAGTAGTAGGAAATACAGAAGGTGAAGAACGAATAATGATATCAATTTTTTATATCAATAGTATAAAACAAATGTTGATTTAGAAAAGAAGTAGACGACCAATACTAAACATAAAAGATATATCTCAATAAACAGGAAGGTGAAATATATTTAAAGAATATTCTCATGCTTTTTTGAAATTTTTATTTGAAAAAGCATAATTTTAGAGTCAATTTGGTACAAAAAAGCAGGTTGATCTTATAATCTGTTCGGGAGATATGGATTTGTAAAGATTTCCCAAATGCATTATAAAGTTTTTGTACACTATGATGAATTCGTGTTTGATGATGTCATAGAGACAATTCCATTGCAAATGTTTATGTATTTCTTTGAATGTTAATTGGTTGTTTCTGTATGATTAGTTACATTTTTCCAAAAGTTATTGAAGTAGGGTATATTTGGCAATGTAATTAAATACCTAACTTCCATTAATCTATTTTTCTAGCAGGTTTTACTAATAAAAAAGGATGATAGATTTTATTGAAATACATCAACTTTGTGGGAGAATGTGTTGCTGTGATGTCATACTGAGCCTTTTCCTATTCGTTTATTGATATTTTTGTGAACTTAAAATTTCAATATATACTGATAGGAATAACATATTAACATGATTTTTGTACTAAATTGTTTCTCATAGTTTTCTCTTTTTATGAAGGTTACGAATCTTCATGGGAAATATTGGAATATCCCTTTATAGAATAAACATAGATTTATATATATTTCATGGGCATAAAATGTGAAACTTAAAAATGCAATTATATTTCATTTATTTATTTGTTTTATCATAACATTCATAATTTATAATAACAATAGAAAATATATATAATAACATTACGAAAGTTGTGAAAGGAAGTGCTCTAATAAACCTCAACAGCTTAACAAGTAGAGCACTCCCTCTTAATATCTAGATAAGACTAAACTACTATACTAAACTACTAAATTACTATAACTATATGCATGTCTCTATACAACAATAGAGGAAAAGAAAATACAGAGAAAAAAAGAAAGAAAGAAAAATAACTCAAACCCTGACCCCATCCTAACCACCTACCCCCATCCTAGTCATCCCACCCCATTCCCATCCGTGTATTAATAAATGAACTAAATAGGTACTCGATAGTTCGACCGTCATATTGAAATCTGTTTAAAACCTGATTTACACAAATTGAAGACCAAACAGTATTGTAAGAGATCTCAAGCTGCTGCCTGAAAATTATGACTGGTCATTGTAAAACACTTTAAATACACTATACAGTATTATTACTCAATATTATTTAGAGACCTACAAACTTTTTTTAATGCTAAAGAATTTAACAATTATTCAAGATCGAAAACTTAAATGGAATATCATTCTCGAAGATGAAGAAACAATTCAATACTGAGGCCCTCAGGATAGAAAATACCTTCCTGACCTGACTAAGCAAACACTATGCAAAAAACAATATTTGTAATGATTTTCTTTATTTCTTAGGTTGTGCAAAGAATTTCAGTAGATCCAAACTAGTGAAAACATTGAAATGGATGGGTGCTTTGACTAGTACTTTCTACTCTCTTTTTTTATTATAGAAAACAGACCGAGTAACAAATAACTTATTTTCTGCAGGAGATATGTATTCTAATCATTTCAATCATACATCCACTTCTAAAGTTATGATGCAGAAAGTAAAAGCCACACTAATTAAGACTGGAAATTGGTAAGTACCAGTAATTTTGCAGCATCGTTTACACACTTGGAAACAAAATAGAATATGGCAGTAATGTTCATTTTTGAAAATTGCAACTATAATGCCTATCAAGGTTACCAGTGTTTCAACAAGGTGCATTTGACTCGATTTAGCGACAATTCACATTTCAGAAAATTTAGCGAATCTTTCGTCTACCGTGCAGCAGCCTGCGTTTAACATATAACGCCTCTCTACAGAGGATGCTAATCCATTACTAGTTAACTCTATTACTATACACATTTACAGCTAAGTGAATGGAGCAATAGAAATAGCACGTGACTAACTGCATTTTAAAATCTGTACAGCAAACTTGCAGAACTGGAAGTAGTGGTGTTCTTAATAAAAAGAAACAACGCTTAATTAAACTTGAAAAATATCATAATAATTTGATACTGTTTCATTCTAATTGATATGCTATTATTAAGTCAATAATTCAATAGTCTCTTTAAATTTAAAGTATTTATGATATAATTATCATTTGTGGGATGTTTTTCAGAAACGTGAAACAATAGGCTTAATACAACTTTATAAAAGTTATGTTATCTTTACAGTTACGCTTTGTGCAGTAGTTTGAAAATATTTTCCTGAATCTAGTAGAATCATATAAACACTATTAATTTGCCCATAAGGTACTATTCAATTTTCAATTAAAAGTTTTAACAACAATAAATGAGAATGAAGCTATTGGAGAGCAGCGTAACTTTCCGTTTTGTCTCGCTTGAAAGAAATGAAACAATTAGGATATTTGGCAGTAAAATGACATACAAACATAAAAGGAGTGTGGATATGCTTCGGATGTAGAATGACATACATTAAAAAAATGTGGATTTGCTACAAATTTAATTGAAATGGTATCTTGGTACTCCTTGTTTTGTCAAATACCGTGCAACTAAATCAATAATGTAACCAACCATACTTTATTTGAAAGAGAACTGTTATATGTTTATAAACAAATTGCTTGCAGTGTTTTCTTAAACTTTATCTGAGGAATAGATAGTACCTACAGTATCTTTAGTGGGCGAGACCTTTCAGCTTATAAGTTCTTAATTAATAGCATCACAATTTCCCAATAAAAAGAGCCCTTAGATATAGGGATTGCAATTATATTGAATTATAAACAAAGAATTTAGCCTTTGGCTGCTTATTTCAATTTGTCAATTTTGCTCCATACCACCCAAATTCCCATCATATTTCCTTTAAACAGAGCTCTGGCACATACTATGTTAAACAGCATCTTGAAGTCAAGACAATACAAAGTGCAGCTGTGAATTGATCCAAACCTTTGTATATACTTTTGTTAGAAAAGTTCTTAATAAACATTCATACATAACTGCCAACCTTAATTATCCGGTCTGTATCTTCATCATTGGACATACCAGGTTCATCATCAAACAGTTTTGGCACTTGAATAACATTTACTACACATACAGTACAGTTCTGTTAGCTGTGCATCAAACTCCAATTTCGCTACAACAGTTTCAAATTCACTGCACAACATTTTGGATATTGACTCAAGTCTGCATTTACCACTTCAGGGTATTATCTTCCTTCTACTGCTGAGTCAGCCCATGTCAATGGTCATTTTGATATTTCTTTGATAATAGGTCACCACAAACAGACAAAACAGTGACCAGTCTCACCATCAACTGCGTGCATAGTGTTCTGTCCTAATTGTATCCATTTGAATGGGAAATAACAAACTCCTCCAGAAATATGTGACACTTTTTCACTTTTAAATATTTATTGCACTTGAGGGATATGGTAATGTCATGAAATATAGCGGGGACTTAATTCCAAGCTGTGCGGGCGCTTAATTCAAGCTGTGCGGGGTTTAATTCCAAGCTGTGTAGGAGCTTAATACCTAGTTGCCGATGGGGTCTAATTCCAAGCCGTGCAAGGGGCCTAATTCCAACAGGTATCATTTCTATAACAAATCCTCAATTCCAAGCTGTGTGCGAGCTTAATTTCAAGTTCGACGTGTGGGCTTAATTCCAAGCTCGGTGCGAGAGATTAATTCCAAGCTCGGTGCGGGGGTTTAATTTCAAGTTGTCGGGGGACTTAATTCCAAGTTGTGTGGAAGATCAATTCCAAAACTGGGGGCTAAATTCCAAGCTGTGGGGGCTTAATTCCAAGCTGTGTAAGGCTCAATTCCAAGCTGGGGGTGGCTAAATTTCAAGCTGTGGGAAACTTAATTTCAAGCATTGCGGAGGCTTCATTCCAAGCTCGGTGTGGGGCCTAATTCCAAACTCGGTGGGGGCTTAAATCCAAGTTGTGTGGGGCTTAATTATAAGCTGTGTGAAGGCTCGATTCCAAGCTGGATGGAAAGGGGGAGGGGGGCTAAATTCCAAGCTGTGGGAGGCTTGATTCCAAGCTGTGGGGAAGGCTTAGTTCCAAGCTGTGTGTGGGTCTTGGATCCAAACTGTGCGGGGCTTTATTCCAAGCTTTGTGCCAGCTTCATTCCAAGCTGTGTAAGAGGGGGAGGGGGGGGGGGGAGATGGCACACACAACATTCGGGAAAATGCATCTGTGTATCACATATTGTGTCCATTGTACCATTGAGCAAAAGAGAGTTCCATAAGACCATACGTGCTCCCAGTGAACCCCCACAAGGGGTCTCAACCACTGTTCACATTAGTAATTAAAATTAGAGAAAGATTTCTTGGCTTTATCAACTAATCTATGCAGAGGTTTTCAAGTCATGTTTTAAAGCAATAGCTACTTTGGGCCCCAGTTAATTGTGCAAATGACACTTTGATGTAAATTGTTCCCCTCCCCTTGTTGTGAGAATGAATCTTTGATTGTTAGGGCTAATACACTATAAATATCTGAGTTTTAAACTAACAAGTTTTTACAATAAGTTTTAAAATGAAGATAAATGTATTGGGTATTTTACATCCACTTTAGCATTTATAAGGTTATATAGAAATAATCCAGTTTTTAAGAACTGATGGATGAGGACCCGACGAGAATTGAACCAGTAACATCTAGCTTAGCAATGTCGTGATATGACCACTAGACCAAAGTATCTGTTTTTAAGCTTTTAGATAATTATACAAAGTCACTACTGATGACCAACCCGTAAAACATCCTTTGCAACTGTTGCGATTGTTCAGCATTGAGAAAGAATGCACTCCTTGCCACCGTTTTTTTTTTTTTTTCCTGGGAGAACAATGATGCTATTACATACAATAAACAATGGAACTTAGGTTTATGAAAGGGTAGTAGCTCATTACAGTAATAAAGAGCTTCACTTAATATAAATTTACAAGTTGTGAGTGAAGTAGAGATATATATTTTTAATTTCAAAATTAAAAAAATTGATATGTATTAATATATATTATATTTTGCTTTATTATTATTATTATTATCATTATTATTATTGCATATTTCTTATCTTATGCATTCTTTACCTTTTTATAATTGCAATGATACCTCTTTAAACATGTTAAATGATGTCAATTTGGCGCTGACACCTCCATTTGATGATGATAGTGATACTTTTACAAATTCCCTAGATATCAATTCTACCCCTCATTATCAAGTTAATCCTGCTGTCTGTGACACCTACTCTATTCAACAATTCAATGATTTGCCCGTCAACGAAAACTTCTCTTTATTTCACTTAAATAGTCGTAGTCTTAACAAGAATTTCACCAATATTTCAGACTTTTTATCCATTCTTAATACAGACTTTTCACTTATTGGATTTAGTGAGACATGGTTTACTGACCATAATATTTCTCCCCTTATACATTTTGAAAATTACAACATTGTTAAGAAACATAGGAAAATTAGATGGGGTGGTGTATGTTTGTTTGTAAAAAAAAAAGGATTACTATTACGAAACGTGATGATCTTTCTGTATTCAATGTTTTTATTGAAAGCCTCTTCATTGAATTAAGAGTTAGTAGCTTCATAATTGATATTATTATTGGCATTGTATATAGACCTCCAAATAGCTCGGTCACATCTTTTAATGAAAATCTAAAACAAATTCTTAGCCAAATCAGTAGGGAAAACAAACAATGTTTTCTCATGGGTGATTTTAAGATTAATATTCAAACCAATCTTCTTCTGAATTCATCAATACTGTGTACTTAAGTGGTTACTATCCTTTGATTACAAAACCCACGAGAGTGACTGGTACATCCACTACCCTGATTGATAAGATATTCACTAATGTATCCAGTGATACATTTACTTCAGGTGTTATAGTCACTGATTTAACTGATCATTTCCCCATTTTCTGCAAAAGCCAAACAAAACAAAATATTAATCATGAAGGTCATAAATCTAAAAATTATTGTCAGGTAAATATTAATACATTTATTAGTAAGGTTGGTAATGTAGACTGGAATTTTGTAAACAATGAACATGATGTTAATAGTGCTTATGATGTATTTTTAGATAAGCTATCTTTATTATATGAAGAATGTTTTCCTTTATTCAACATAAACGGAATAAACGTAAAAGACATCCATAGATTACTAGTGGTATTCTTACATCTAATCAAAACCAAAAATAAACTCTTGAAAATTTCTTTGAAAAATCTATCTAAATTAAACTATTTAAATTATCGCTCTTATAGAAATAAATTAAACCATGTCATTCGTATAGCTAAGAAAAGTCATTTCTCGGATGAATCCAAGAAATTACAGCATGACTCTAAAGGTACATGGTCATTCAATAAACAATATATTGAATAAAGGGAAAAACAAAAACAATTCAAGTATATCTGATTCGTTTACTGATGGTGATAATATTGTACATAATCCTGAAATCATAGCAAATGCTTTTAATGATTATTTTGTTAATATTGGTCTCTCACTTGCTGAAAATATTAAGTCTCACACTACCGCTAATGATTATCTTGGTGACGCCAGTAATAGCTCTCTATTTCTATTTCCAG
>JAIGNY010000725.1:155000-240000 GCA_020152595.1 Chiridota heheva | reverse complement strand
GTTGGGAAAAGTTCTCTTTTAAATGAATATCCAATCAAATACATAACAAAAAAGATGATTGTGCAGTTGCAAAGTGATCCTCTTAAATATAAAACACAATCAAATGAATCACTTTACAATAAATATGCTTGAGTTAGGAAAAGAAAAATGAAAAATCGTAAGGAATCAACGAGAGTGTGACAAGGTTTTATTTTCTGGAGTAGAGTGGCTACAGAAGGCCTAATAGAGATTTAAGCAGCATTTAGTAACAACGGAACAATCATCCTTCCTACATCGTTTGAAGACATTAATCTAAAACATTCAATTGATACCTCAAAGTCAGATTTTATAACCAATACAGATAAAATATATAAATATTTACTGGTCATACTCCTTCAGCTAATGGCTTATTTTGTTCCCCAGAGTGTATATTCAATGCAAAGAGTCATTTTTTTCCAAAGAAAAATCTCTTAATATTTTTGTATACAGTGTAACGATTTGTCCTTGTTGCGTTGATGGTTAGTAAAATCCATACTAGAGCCATGAAAGCCAATCACGGGTGATTATTCCGGGTTTTCTTGGCGTAAGTCGATGAGAGCACGTGACTTCCTCTGGCCATGAGGTCACTGTCCATTGCAGGTCAACTCCCCAGGATTGCTGGTACTCATTTTATAGCTGGGTGAACTGGGGTAAGCAGAGTGAAGTGTCTTGCCTAAGGACAATGCAGGGTTCGCGGCGGGAATCGATTCCAGTACCTTTTACACACGACCATGACTCCTTAACCACTGAACCACTGCACCTCTAATTATCACTACGTTGATAATGGTCGTGCATAATTCGGCATTACTCAGATCAGACCTCAAAGGATCAGATAGACTGGTGAAGTTTTCTTATTTTACAAATGTGCTACATTTTGGCCATGATAATTTTTCACTTGATTTTGTTTTAATTCAAATTTGACAAACGGATTGAAAATATATAACATAATTACTACATGGAATTTTTTGATTTGTATTTAACCAGGACTCTTGGTTAGGAAGCGACAGTTTTTTTCTTCTAATATAGTCGAGAATGGCTAAAACATTACTTTTGAGTTCTTAAATGTGCAAATCCTGACACGACTCAATAGGGGATCTACTGTAACATGGGCGAAAAGTATCAGGATACAAAAGTTCATCATTTCGCAGCTCTTTCAGGGACACACTTTGAATATGATTGACAGTTAACGTGGCAGAAATCTCAAATTACCCGAGATGGTAACTGATAATGAATAGTTGTTGGTAGAATATTGAAGTAACATTACAAAGCATAGTTTGACACTTCTTTCACGGGTAAATTTGATGTGGGCAATCAGGGTATCATTTTGAATTTTTCGTAAGCAAAAGTTTGTATTACCTAATGGAGTACGGTTTATCGATAGTTTTTGAAATGGTCCAAGCTACCAAGATTGTTTGACATTTTGATCAGTTCACCGTAACCGAAAATGTGAAAACAATGTAGTAAACCTACGACAACATCTTTCTCCTTTAAAACGTGTGTTACATCTTCGTATCTTTTTACAAAATATCAATTGACATGCTGGATAGTTTCAATCAATATGCCCATCATTAACATCATGTCATGTATTGACCATGATGCTCGAGGTATACTTGCATAATCTTTCTGTATTTGGGAATTACTGGAGCTTAATGGTAAAACTATTTGTTTAAAGAGCAAAGTAGCAACTTCAAAGGCAAGTGTATCACGTTTCAATTTACTTCGAAATTCTTAGGCCTTTTCCGCTGCAAATTCATTCCAGACGTAGGTAATGCGTTGTCGTTCGGAAGCTACAATAAATGAACTGTTCTAATCATTTAAGGCTTCTTTTATGTATATATTTCCTAAGATATGAAAAAAAATATCCATTGCTGACTGGATTTGCAATCTGAAAAACTTGATTTTCAAGGATTACTCAGATCTTTATATGACGGCCATTTACCAGTACCAACCATGTTGTATCATAATTCCAATATACTTTTGCTGTATTGATTGACCTCAAATGGCTGTAAAATATTTCACACATTTATCTTGTTTTTTAAAAATCTTTTTTTGGACAAATGGGGATTAAATATACAATATAAGTAAATCTCTGGTTTTTTCTGAATATTTCTAGAATGAGCCTTTAATAAAGACTATCATTTATAAGTATATTTGAGTTGATGTTGTCTTGTAATTGATGGGTAAACATTAGCGCTAATAGTTTTCAATTTGATGACAAAATCAGGTTTAAGCTTTTAGATCAACCTTTGTTCTAGAATCCCTAAAGATAAAGAATACTTCGTGATTCATAACATGGAGGTTCCGGACTGCTAAGCGAGATTCTACTGTGGAAAGTTTTGTTTGGCAAGACAGAACGTATGTCCAGCAGCGGCGCCGGAGCCGGGTGCTGGGGACTACAGCTAATTTAGGTGAGCATGTGTTTTCACTTCACCCGACCTCATTAGCCTCCCCCTCCCAATATTTTGAACGTTCCGCCGTCCCTGACAAGGGACATGGAGTGATATAATTAAAATCCTCTCAACAGACTAAAGCAATGCCGATGCTAGTGTTCTTCCTACCAGTCCAAATACTGTGAGATTTCTATGTTAAATTTTCTGAAAAATTATCATGATATAAATCATATAAATGGCGTTTACATGGTCAAAGTATGGTGAAATCAAACATAGCATTGACTGACTGATTAATTTTATTTGTCAAAACTAGCTCTGATTTTGCAAACTTTATTGTGAAATTAGGTCGCTGATCAATTTGGCGTCAGCTAAGAAATTTCGATAATCAAACTTTGTTAACTATTATAGCATATAGGAAATGAACTTCAGAGGCCTTTCTAGAAGAAAAAGAAGGTTACGTTGAGTTGTTTTCAATTTGTCTTCTACTTATGTGCAAATGAATGCAGAAAGTGTGGCGATCTAAACCGAAATTATGTGGACTTGAAAGTTAATCATTTTGTCAATCGTATAAATGTAGCTGAAAGAAGACTGAAGATAATTTCAGATGACGACCTTTTGTCTTGTTGTTCAGACATCCGTACCCGCATTTACGATGTCACTGTTCGTAGTGATCTAAAGATTGTATTTTTTAGGAAATTACCGGTGGAAGAGGGAGAATATCAACATCTAACCAATCTATAGCTGCCATAAAGTATATTTCTTACGAAACAGACCTTATATAGCTTCAAATGATAAACAATTAAGGCATTATATCATGGGGTCTCGTCCTCATTGTGAGAAAGAATCATTGAAATACTTACAGCCAGTTCAAATTTGACAAATTCTGAAAACTGTTATCTGCGATTTCACTTATTGCATTTTCTGACAGATACCTGGAAAGATCAAAACAAAAATAAACATTTTTTTGTGATAATGACGCAAAATCTTGCTACAAAACTGACTTGAAAAGCAACGGAATACAAATTCATCAACATCATTGATCATTTCACGAATGCTCACACATTAAATTCTTGACACAATTAAGAACAAAATATTACTATATAAATTCATACAGATGACTTGCTGTTCGATATGCTCAAGATACATCACTTGTCACAATGGGAAGGCTTCTTGAAGAGTTATAGGATATTTAGTAATAAATCTTGCGGTAAACAGTTCGGGAGCAACCCAAAAAACTGGGTACTTTAAAATACCCAAAAAATTGGGTACTTTTATGTATAACGTCATCGCATGAGCCTACACATTTGACTAGCCCACAATAAACATATGGGGTTTCTCATTTTCCGCTCCGGATTGTCCAAAATTTCAATGGATATTCCAGAAATTTTAGAGACGGATAGTAAATAGATATTACCAATTTTTTTCCGCTGCTTTTTAAAATTCACTCAAAAAGTCGCAAAAACAGCGGCACAAAGTTTTTGAAAAATGAACAAAACAGACTGCCTATAATCTGTTATATTAATTTTCTCAAAAATGGATAAAGTTTCCTAGAGCTCTAAAAAAAATTGCAAAAAAATCTAAAACTAGTAAGATAAATGCTTTTGTTAATTAATGTGACATTATAGAAGGATTTCAAAAAATAGATTGTCTTTTTTTTTAATTCAAAACTAGATTTTTAATTAATGAAGAAATAAATAACCTTTTGATATTTTTCAATAGAAATTAGTATTTCCAATGATCCCCATGGTGGGATTTTCTTCACTTACAGAATATCATATAACTTTTGTTTTGTTTTTCTGTGTGTTTGAGCATATGTATGCATAATTGTTAAATTAGTTTCCGAATAGGTAACGAAACATTGTATCCTCAAGGAAACTTTCATTTTACATTGAACGCAGTATTTTAACAGGAAAACGTGTTATTTGTCTGTCGGGTAAAAAAATGTTATCTTGAAAGTTTAAAAGAAAATCGAACGAGATCAAAATGAATTCTTGTAAACGCCGAAATAGATTATGTTTTTACTACGTTAATGACATTATGCAATGAAGTGTCTCACAAAAAATAAATATAGACAATGTGTGTTGCTTTTAATAACCAAATAGGCTATGGGATTGTAATGACATCATGATGTGTTGTTTTATAACGTTTACGATGATCAGAAGAGAGAAATGTCTGAAATATCCAGTTCTCAGAAAATAATTGTCTTTACTTGACATATTGCATTATATAATCAAATTTAATACATTGATATGACTTAACATTAAAATAAAATTTGAAATATTTTAGGTTTTACGAGCAGAATGAAATAGTTTTTACTATAATTATTTTACTATCTTGATATATTTCTATATAATCATACCTTAATCATCAAACTGCTCAATATCGCGAAACTGGTTGCAATTTACTTCCAATACTTGCCGTGAATCACACGTATTCACCATGCTAGTTAGCCAATCATCGATAAGAAAATGTGCCTTATTGTCAGATTACTTTTCCGGGGGTTATTTACCTGGTGTTCCTATAAATTTACAAGGCTGCATTATTCAACGAGATGAGGCATACAACAGTGAGCGTACGATCCTCAAGAGATATAAAGGAATGAAGTAAACGATTTTTAAATCTTTGCCTTATCCTATGAACTCATTGTTTATCTCGAGCTCTGTATTTTACTTCACCCCTTTTATGTAGCTTTCCGAAAAATACATATGCCATGTAGAGTACTTCCCATTAATTCAGATGGATATACACAAACATCTTTTAAAAGTTTACAAATGTATTCTATTTTACTATTTCAGAAATAGCATTGACGTCGTTGTGTATTTTCTCTTCGCACTTTTGATCAGTTGATTGTCTGAAATGCAGATTGAATTATTTATAACAATAACGATGACTATAATTGCATATTCTTTTTACGAGGTGGCAATGATGCGGCTCGTAACGCGAAAAATGCTATATCGGTAAGACCCAATATACAATCGAAGAAGGGAAATGTGTTTAGGAATAAAGAATTAAAAACTCCTTTTCTCTCGTAGTAAAGTAATAAAGTAAAGAAAATTTTCTCAGACTTCTGAGTGCCTGGAATCTTTCGTTGATTCTATTGGTATTTCTTAGTTGAAAAACAACTTTTAGAAGTCAATACTCACGCGTTTAGTTTAGATTTCTTATTTTCATACTAGAATGCACCATCAAACATATTCCAATATGTGATATCAAGGAATACTTTAACATTACTATTGTGTTGCATTAAATTTGTATTTCGTAGAAAATAATGTGCCAAGTGGTCCATGCATCCACTTTTCAGAGTCTAAAAGAATCTTAGTCTTAGCAAGTACTGTTTGCATCCCACAATTCTGACGACGTTAATCAAATATCAAATTCAACATTAACCACTATAAAGAAAGCAATAAATTTGAAGGCACGATATACATCAAGCGATTCCAAGTATTTAACTTGTACTGAAATAAATACATTATTTCTGATATTGATTTGTAGTGGCTTACCACTTTTCGTGACATTGGAATACGTTTTCATGACAAGGCAAATTGCATTCGAAAATTAGCTAGTAGTCTTTCAGGGAAGATTTGTAATGTGATTAAAACAAAGAGGCAGCAACGCGTTTTACACTTTCATGGAATTACATCAACTTGGATAGAGCAAGATAACATCATCATCATTAAAATGGCAAAGTTCAATCGTCGTTCTAAAGCAAATCAATAACTCAAATTATTTGTTTCGTAATCATTACACAGTTTATCAAATTTCTTCTAATTTTGAGGAATGATTACTCCAAATTTCTCACAAATTTTGAAAGGACAAAAAAATTATCAAAGGTGGAATTTAACACTCACTCAAGTTGCATGAAATGAAGAAGGTCATGATTCTGTTTTCGAAATCTCATCTCGCGGAAGATAACTACAGGTGAATGATACAATACTGCGTAGAAACAACAGGCGTTTCAATTAAAAAGTTCAGTAACGTCTCTTTTTCTATCCGGTCTTAATATTGTTCTTTTTCGTATTATAGAAACTAGGATTTGTATTTGATAGCATAATTTACATCACGACTTTGTTTTACATTTAATTCAATTCAAGTATAAAATCTAAAGGTGTATGGACGTCTACAGGCTGTGAGCAGAATTGTTTTTCTCTCGAAAATATCATTTTAAGTCGGCGCGTTATGACAGATCAACGTTTCTGGATTTTAACATGCAGTTTATATTCAAGGAAAGACAACTAAAGATCAATGAAGAACTTTTTCAATTTCAATCAGTAAAATTGATTGAACACCTGCTAGATTTTGATTTTCGCCTAAGATCCATAATCTGTATAATTCATCGAAGAACTGTGCCAGGTGATTCAGAAACAAAGAATGAATGTAACGAACCAGATTGGCAAGTGAAGAGTCTGCAGTGGGCAGTTAATTATCAATGTTGATTATAATAATTTGCTGTCATTGTGGTTGTAAAGCAACTAAACCAATATTGTCTCTGAGTTTGATTAACACATAAGCTCTGATGAGCAACTGACATTGTAGATGGTAAGTGAACAAGATAACGAAAATAGGACAAAAACAAATACAAAAAGAAGCTATTTTAAACTTAAAATCTTTTTTATTCCTTCATCTTTTTGTTGTGTGTATTTTCCAGGCCAGTTGTGGTTGTACTAACAATCTAGATCGGATTTCCAACGGAAATCTTTATCGTGTATTCATTTCCATGAGATGTTAAAATGTAAGTGTTTGCAAGCCGATAAAAGAGGTGCGAATGAAAGAAAACTAATTAGAAAATACTTACAGAGTTCCCAGCTGTTCAAGTGCACCGAAGTCATTAGCACGCACCTGCGTCATGTTATTTTCCATCAGAATTCTGTAATATTAGAAACATTCAAACTATGATAACTCTAGTTGTAATCTTTTATCTAATGCTACAATACTTCTGGAGAATGTCTGAAAGCCTTTATGTACTCTTAATGGAACATTTCAAATTTAGCCTTTGTTGAATTTTAGAATTATCTCGTCACCCACATATACATATATGTTAGGATGAGATATTTCAGTCACTTTTCTGTATAGGCAAATAAGTGCCTATACCTCCTATACTACATGACCACCCGTTGATACTAGAGGAGCTAGTGGGGCCCACCAGGGGGTCTCATATGATGACCTCATATTAGCGGTTAGGGGTCATAAGTTTTTGGAACGGGACAAAATGTGGTGATTTTTGCATCTGTCCGTATGTCCGTGTAGGTGTGTGTGTGTATGTGTGTGGGTGCGTGCGTGCGTGCGTATGCAACAATTAATTTGGTGTCGCTTATATCTTAAAACCTGTTATACACACATAAACCAAAATTGGTGGACGGATACCCGTGGTCGGGAACTTTTGTTCCCGAGGTTTTGGGGTACAAAAGTCAAGGGTCAAAGGTCACAGGTCAAATCAAACAAGATTTTGGTGATGGCTGTATCTTTTGAAGGAATTACTTGGTATCTTTACTAATTGCATAGGTGGGTAGGGTTTAACATTCTAACAAAATTAAGATATAATTGGAGGTCAAAAGGTTAAATAACATAGATCAAAGGTCAATTAAGTGTTTTTGAATGAATGTTTTTTTGGGCCATTTAAACTAAAAAAATACAAAACCTATGCAAACCCCATGTTGTACTATGATACCTTGGTACATGAAATTGTCTCCCGTAGACTCGGGGGTCAAAGGTCAAACGTCACAGAGCTATTGGCCACTTTTTACCATTTCCCCCTACAATTATGTAATGGTAAGTGTGACGTGGTCGTGTTTCAGTAATTAGGTCAAGGGTCAGAGGTGAAATATGTGATTTTAGGGGGTAATCATGTACTTATTAGTACAATTTTTGTGCCATTTAAATTCCGAAAGTGCAAGAACTAAACCGATCCTATGTTTGTATCATGATACTGAGGTTCATGAACTTGTGTCCAGTAAACTCTGGGGTCAAAAATTCAAAATTCACGAAGCTAGTGACCCCTTTAACCAGGGAGTAATTTGTACAATTTATTTCGACTTTAAACTCCAAGAGGTGAGATCTGTATCAATCCTATGTTTTACCGTGATACTTTGGTACATGAACTTCTGTCTTGTAAATCTAGAGTCAAGTGGTCAAATGCCACAGAGCTACAGTGACTGCTTTATGTCATTTCCCTCCATATTTTTGGAATAATAATTAATGGAATTCTTAACTCCAAAAGTGGCAAGACCTATACCAACCTTATGTCGTAGCATGATACCTTGGCACATGAACTTGCGTCCCGTAGACTCTGGGGTCACAAGGTCAAAAGTCACAGAAGTATAGTGACTCTGTTAGCTACCCACCACCCCTTCCTCTTTCACTCTTCAATGCTCTGTGCTTAAAGTGATGAGATCAGCAACTCGATGAATTGCTTTCTTGTTGTGATTTCACTGGTGTTAAAACGAACAATATTTGCACTAATATCTTATAAGTTGACTGGTTAAAAAACTCCCTCTTTACTTATCCACTACCTTGTTTCCATTACTCTGTTACAACTGTTGTAAAGAAATCAATTTTGTTTTAACTATGTTTTATTAATAATATGGCCAATAATATCAAGACTATAGTCGAGGATGATATTATCAATAATTAGGCCTTTATCATTACAATCGTGGGGGAATAGATTACCAATAATACAATCTTTATCAGAAATATATATGGGGAAAACTTTCTGAAAGTCGTTAAAGGCTGAATAGTAAAACCAAATTGATGGCATTATATGCAAATTCATGGGCCGCCTTCAATATAACACCATCGCAAATGTCACCCATTTTAAAATTTTGTGAAAATTTGATTAAATCAACGTGTAATGTAAACTTAATCATTTTTGTTCTATATTTTACGGTTTCTTTGCAGAAAGGTGACTACTGTTTTTAAATTAAATCAATGAAGAAACATTTTTGGTGGCATTTTTCAGTTACGAGAAGACAGAGAATAGTATAATGTGATCTAGTGACGGGTAATAAACGTGAACAACTTTCAGGATTACATTTTTCATTATTAGCAAGTCTGATATTTGCAGATATTTGTTTCAAACCTCAACAACAATTGAAGAGATTTACATAAATGAATAAATAAAGTTCACAACAGTCTTGAAATTGTTGTAATAAACCATGTATAGTGTACTAAATAATGGTATAGTAACATGAGCTATTATTTGCAGTCTTCTACTTGCAGATCGTATTTCATGAAAGTATGAAACCCTTGTTTTGGCTGAAATTTCCAGTTCGTCATTTTATTTCGAAAATAAAGTACTTAGTGACGTCATTTTAAATAATTTTATCTGATTAACTGTGAGTAGTACAGCTTTTCCATTTTTTGAAAAAAAATCCAAGAACTCTTGATAAATACAAAATGTATGACCTACTAATTTAAATGCATGTCCAAAAATCTTTACCTATTTGCTGTAAGGTGTACGCTTCAAGTGTGTTGTTTATGAGTCTCAATGCCCCTTTCTTTAAAAAATAGTTCAAGGTAATAGGTTAAAACGAAATGAATAGAAGTACGAAAATGGAAAACTAATTAACTGATCACACATTTACAATTCGTCTTGAACAATACAGCCTGCAAGTGTCATCATCATCATCATCATCGGTCGACTGTAACACATGCGACCTAAGCATCATCCAGCCATTCCTATCACTAACAATGATAGCTACATGGCTTACAAATCTGAGAGTGTAAAAAGGTTGTACAATAGTGGATTCTTGATCGATTTTGGTGGTATTGTAGGGCTATTTTCATTCATTTAAAGGAATAATGGGGAAATTTAGTCTTATCGAGGAGACAATCGTTCTTTAAATACAAATTGTGATGCAAACGAAGTGTTTTAATTTTCTGATATTCTTGAGCATTCTTGAAAATGCTGTTAAGTGAAAGAATACAACGGGTTATGTTTGCCTTAAAGGATGTATTCGGTCAATCAAGTTCATCCTATATGAAAAAAGACTTCCGAAGAAACAAAATAGTGAGAAAAGCATTCAAAAATCTTTCTTATTTCCTTAGGAAGATATTCAAGTTTAAAGTTTTGTATCATTCATGCCAATATGTTCTCCAACATGTACAACATTGCTACTCCCAGCGACCTTACTCAATATCTCTTGAATATTGTACACGCTGTGTCCGCTTAAACCATTCCAGATATAAACTCTGTACGTACAGTGTATGTATAATCGTACACCGTATGTATGGAGTGAGGGCAATGATGCCTAAATTTTCGGTGGCCTTGAGATGTTAGATTTTCTAACATGTGGAAAAACCGAACATCGCGGATGTAAGGGCGCGAATCTTACATGTTGTGAAGAAGCAAATGAAATCAGAGTAGTTGTAACGTCACATTCTTAAATTTCTCGAAGTCTTTATGTATTCTACCATATTTTCCCTGCACTTTTGTTACCAAAAACCCATTAGGTATGTCAGGAAAGTAGTAAAATAGAATCTAGTAAGGATATTTAGAAATTACCACCTGAAAAAAGGGAAGATGAGGACACCAAACTTCCATTCTACATAGATAAAACATAGCTTTAAATTTAGATATCTCATTAAAGTAGTTTCTTTGCCATTCTGTTTCTTTTGAAGTCCTCTTTCATTTGAAACTTTTGAAATAAACTTTCCCGACCACTGAACTAATCTTTTAAGTGTAGATAACATGTAAGCCTTACTAACATGGCTACTATAAAATGTTTGAGATGAATCGTTTCCATCATGTATGTAGAGGATAGTACCAAAAATACATCTGTGAAGAAATATCTCATGTTTAAAACGTTCATATGCTTCCTAAAACGACTAGTTAAATGAATTCAATGATATCAAACTAACGAACTATCAAATGGGTACACAAATACTCTTTTCGCAATAAGTAATTTTCAATCAATATCATTCTGAACAGTATATTAGATTTCGAAAGACAATAACCCCTAAAGTTTAAAGTTTTGCAGGAAAAAGCTTACAGTTTTGCAGGAAAAAGCTTAAAGTTTTGCAGGAAAAAGCAAGTATTTTCTTCAACTAACATCATAATTCATTGTTGATTTTCCCAAGCGGTTACCGAAAATTTTGATTGATTTTATCTCTGAGTGAGTTTAATTGTATAAAATATGGTTTGTTTTTGCTGTTTCTTCAACTTTAAGTTAATATCATAAACAATATCATATTATTGAAGTAAATATATATAATTGTGGGTGAAATTGCGCATGGTCCCACTTTTTGACGACTAAAACCTCGCTTGTGGTTTGCTTCGACTAGACGTAATTAAATAAAACACATACACATTCACGCACAATGACTATCATTTAGTTCTCCTTGCAAAAAGCTTTTTACTTCAGACCGGAGTAGCAATACAATCTTAATTATGATTAACTTTGATGCTGCTGTATCATGAAGTATTCAAATCTAACATTGCAATGCATTTAAAGAGAACCTTTTACTTTGCAATAAATAGAGACTGACAGAAATGTCCGTTAATGCATATTGGAAGTAATACTAAAAACAATTTTCCCGTATCCTTGGAATGCATTGCAAAATCTTAGGTATTGTTACCTATTACGAGACATATTGGATCATATTGGATGTCAGTAACATCATTATTGCTGTCTGATGCAGAGCTTCATTTTTCCAATCCTTTTCAATTCATAACAATTGTCATTTACTTACTTTCTTATCCTCTTCATTACCTGTGGGACACAAGACCGCAACAATACTTCACCATCTGGTCCGGTCCTGGGCAGCAGTCAACGCTTCTCTCCAAGAAAGCCCCAGCTCCTTCAGTTTCCCAACAACAGTTCTCCGCCAGGTGTTTTTTATTCTACCTTGTCTCCTCTTTCCCACTGGAGTTCACCTCAGGGCTGCTTTAAGGATGCGATGTTGTTGCATCCTCAGTACATGCCCGAGCCATCTGAGTCTGCGTTTTGTGACGTCCAGTACAATGTTGTGGTAGCATGTTTTCTGGTACAGGTCATTGAGTTGGATTGGGTATTTTGTTGGGCCAAAATATGTTAGAGATTCCTCTGAGACACCCGTTATGGAAAGCTTTTATATGGCCCATGTCTTTCTTGGTGACTCTCCAGCATTCTGAACCATACAGAAGGACGGACTTGGCGTTGCTGTTGTACAGCTTCACCTTGGTTTTCGGGCTGTATTGCTTGAATTTCCAGACTGTGTTGAAATGCCATAAAGAACGCCGTGCTTTGTTAGTCGAGACTTGATATCTTCCATGGCACCATTTTCTTTACTGATGACGCTCCCAAGATATGTAAAATCTTCTACTGATTCCAGTTGCTCTCCCTCAAGTGAAAAGGGGTTGGTGTAAGAGGTGCATGGTTTGTGTGTTTTTCCTGTTAATTTGGAGACCAATATGCTTAGCGTATGAGTTGAGTTTGTCTGTTTTCTCCTGCAGATGTGTATGATTTGAGCTTTGAGGAAAGAAGGGCCAGGTAATAAGCAAAGTCGAGATCTTCTAGGTGAGAAAACATAGACCACTGGATCCCACGTGCTTTTTCTGAAGTTGTCATTCTTATCACCAAGTATATTGCAATTGAGAAAAGTATTGGTAAAAGTATGCATCCCTGTCTTACTCCAGACCCTTATCATGAACCAATTGGATAGTGAGCCATTATGGATGACACTGCATTAAAATTAGTAGTAGAAGAGACTTATGAGAGTGACAATCGTCTGCGAGATTCCATATGTTCGCAGGATTTATATTGACACTATCAACAGTCTTTCGGAAGTCTATGAAGCTAATGTGCAGTGGTGAGTTCCATTCAAGGCATTGTTCATTAATGTTGCATAGTGTCAAAATCCTCTTTCCCTTCTGAAACTTGCTTGCTCTTGTCGCAAATTCTCACCAATGACTTTATCAATTCGATTGAGAAGTATTCTGCAGAATATATTGCTTGGTACAGATAAAAAAATTATACCTAGTCAGTTATGCTAGTTCTGTATATCACCTTTCTTAGGTAGTTTGACAATTAGCCATTTGGTCCAATCATCTGGTTTGGTGGCAGTATTCCATATCTTATGGAAGAGGTCAGTCAGTGCCTTGGCTGCTGTGTCCTTATAAGCTTTCAGTATCTCGGGATGAAGACCATCTATGCCTGGTGCTTTGCCGTTCTTCATGACATTGATAGCTGCTCGAACCTCCGCTAATGGTGGGAAGGTGTCAATAATTAGATCATCTGTTGCTTGTGGGTCAGCTGGTTTGTCTGGTGCTGGTTGGTTAAGAACATCTTGGAAGTGCTAGGCCCACCTGGCTCTCTGTTTGTTTTCTGTGGTTAGTTTCCTTCCTTCTTTGTCCTGTACTGTTATGTTGATAACGTTTCAATTCCTACACAGCTGCTTAGTGATATTGCACAGCTGTTTAGTGATATTGTACACCGTGCTCATTGCTTATCTTGCTGCTGCCTGTTTAGCCTCAGCTGCCTTTTCATCCACAAATGCCCTTTTGTTTTTTCTTGCACTTCTTTTTACATCCTTGTCTTTGTCTGTATAAGCTACTTTGGTGCGATCATATAGTCGTTGTGATTTTGTGCCTAGTAACACCTTTTTCACCTTTCTGTTTTACTAAGTGCCGACTTTCGCATTCATGTCGCATATGAACAGAAGAACATCATGTCGTGGTACCTTTGCAATTGCTGCTTGAAGCTGTAAGTACCAGTTGTCTTTGTCTTCTTCATCTGCCTCATAGCTTGCTGTACTTGGAGTCGAGCCTTGCTGTGATCTGTCTGTCGTTGATTGTCTTCCATTTTAAGAGTGACTTGGCTTTCTCCTTCTGGATGATAATTGCCACTCCACTGGTATGAGTGTCATCAAGCCCTGAGTATATGATTGTATGTCCATCGCTGGCCCCTGTTGCCTGAACCAGTCCATCTACATTTGCTTATCCCAAAAACATAGAAGCTGTACCTACGCATTTCTCCTATCACCTGGGCTGTCTTTGACGGTCCATACATGGTACGTACATTACATGTGCCTACACGTGGTGTAGAGTTGTGCCTCAGGAGACTTGACATCACTCTCTTGATTTCTCCAGTGGGGCTTTTATCGGGACAGGCCATGCTGCCATCAAGATGACTCAAGTTTCCTGGAAGGTGCGGAGTTGTACTTAAAGTATTCGTTGCAGTTTCTGTAACTGGTGATTTTTTACCGGAGTAGGGTAGTTGACCAAGCTCCAACCCCGATTGCCATTACCCTGCAGAAAACACAACTGGATTTGCAACTAATATAGCAATACAGTCTAATACTTTGAAAAGCGTTTTAGTGCACCTTAATACATAGGAAACAACTACTTCAGTTTAGAACCTCCTTCATCGTGAAGCTTTTTATATTACTTCTTAGAAACGTACGTCTCAGTTACATACATCTTCGAAAAAACAGGTTGTTTGTGTTTTTGAACTTAAAAGGGAACGTTACTATTTACCCTTTAGGATTTTAGATAAAGCTTTAGATGGGGATATTTAGGAAGGTACAATTGTTGTATCAGAAAAATAATTTTGCAGATAAATCACGAATTGACGTTTACAACACACTGTGAATAAGGTTTTAAGTAAGGTTGTATGCTCAATAAATGCAGTTGGTTTTTGAAGTATTTAGTACAATGGTAAGAACAAGTTCATCTTATATGAACTAGAACGTTAAAAGAAACAAAATGTTGAAAAAACTATTTCAATATCTTATTCCGTTGATTGGTGTGGAAAGCAGACTGTAGATGGTTGGTTCCCTTATCGTTATTTTCTGATTTCCACTTTCTTCACAATATTGTGATCTATTCAAGACATATCTAGATCTACAGTTTTGTACCGTAATATTTGAGTGAAAATGACATCAATTAAACTAGTTTTAACATCACATCATCAAATTTCTCAAAAGCTTTTGCGTATTTTAGTTAAATATTTTCATAATTGTTGCATCTTATCATCGGTGTAAGTAGGGAGAATACTTAAGGATAGTTCTAGCAAAGTAACTGTCATTCACCAACAAAATAAAGTGTAACAGAAAGAAAATGTTTACCAATATTGTCTTAAAATGAAGTTTTCTTTAAAATACAATTTTAGATTTTATTTTATTTTACCTTTACAATAATCATTTTCAACTAAGTAATACACCACACTCCTAGCGATTAAGATACGACACAAAAAACACGGATACGTAAATGATCTTTGCATTCTCTTTAGTTAGTCAAGGTCAATATTGCACTTACGAGCAGATTATCATTGATTAGTAAGGTACGTATCAAATGTGGAACGAGGGCATAGGATTGGAGTAAATACATTAACAGAATCCATACTCATTTGATTTGCCCTAAATGACACGCCTGATAGGATAACTGCATCAAGCAATAAGTTTTACAGACGTATTTGTTACATGACCGAACGAGCAGTAAAGTACTGGTCTTAGCTGATAAGCGAATAACAAGTAAGTTGCCATATTAAGTAGAAACACTTTCTAATTTTGTCACTGGGTTGATTGATATTTTTTATCACTGGGGAGATTGATGTTTTTCAAATGTAGTTTGATGTTGTTGACAATGCAGACTCAATGATACTTGTCAAACGGGTTCCATCTACCAGTCTCTTATAATTAAACTCACGTAGTAGAATTCATCTCCTTAGATTGAGGTTAAAGCACAAGGCTTAGGAGAATAAGATAACCTGAAGGGATAGTTTTCTATCTACATACAAATTGGATTCAATAAATCTATAATAAGATTATCAACTACATTCTGATTGCCATTAACCATTATTTGAAAATGTGGAAGATGTCGAATTTCCAAGATTTTACAAATATGTATGAATTGACGGGTGTGGTAAGTTTAATTCAATAAACTTCCATGAAAATCATTTAGTAATATGTAAGTTATTATCGTTTAAATGACATCAAAGTTTATTTACGTCATCATACCATTGAACTAAACTTACCACACGAGTCATTATTTATAGGAAGATGGTTTTCCAATTTCTCCCATTTGCTTTCAAATACAGGTGAAAAGAAAACAAAAGGATTGTATAAAATGTGTTCAAAATTAGACAAATATATACAACCAAGAATTGTATAATCTTTTTAGATAAAATATAAAAGAGCAATTTTATTGTACAAAACTTATTCTAAAGAAAATCAACAAATATATCACACCAAACAAACAATGTCATTGCGTATACACTAAAATTTGAAAATCAAATACGTACAATGTTGTAACGTTGGGATGAATGTTTTTCGGAACATGGGTCAAATTCTGTCTTTTGCAAACAAGATTTGTGTGTCGCTTACAGGTACACATTGTCGGGTAGTAAGACAAATCTATGAGAAAAAAATAGTTCAACTACAATTACATAGATATTATGAACATGCAAAATAAATCAGACATAATCATGCCCGGCAAGATGGCAGCAAGAAGCTACTGTTTAGAATCCGAAAATACATGTAGTGTGATCCCATGGGATTAATTGTGTTGGAAAATGGTACGAAAACCAGGCAAAAGTGTTCAAATGATGATTACACTCCCCCATATGTTTTCTTAAATCCGGGTCAGAATGAGTTCTCAACGGACCTGGTTGATAGAGTTACAATTATGATTTGAAAAGCGAATTGACTACACATAAGGGCCCCGGTACCCGATAATAATGGCCCCAATAATTTTAAAAGCAATTATTTTCAAATAGACTGCCTTCACCTCAACCCTCCCCCAACCACCCCTCCACCCCAAAAATAACCTAGGGTTAGTCCTTGTATATACTTGTGCCATTTGTATCGATATCGATAACATGTTGCAGTACATTCAAAGGAAACGTACAAATGTTTAGTATAATTATTATGTAACAATTGTATGATGGGTTAAACGGTATAAATTAAGATACAACGGCGTACTCTACTGTATTCCTACATACGGTTGGGATAACTGATACATTTTGTTCAATGCTTACTATCACTACATTTTTTCATTATTATCTTTAGGCATCACATTTTTATTCAATCAATTTTTTTATTTTAAACAATGCTAAAAATATATTATTTCATTTTCTGCTAAGAGGCAATTTTTTTTTTTTTTAAGGACAAGCATCATCAGAATTGAGAACTTATAAAACAAAACACGATTTAAGGTCATGACTCTCATTTGTGAAATCGTGTTAATTATTTTTGTGTGTCAATTAGAAATTCATGAACGTAGGCCAAAAAGGAGAAGAGTACTCCGTAAATCAAGTTTATAATTCACTAATGATGTACTGTTAATCGTTTTTCAAAAGAATGTCTAAAAGCACTTTGTGTGCTTATATCATTAATAATGCCATGCAAATTAATTATTTTAAATTATATTTTCATTAATTTACGTAAGCCCAATCCACAATGCAATCTATACCCCGGAAATATCTGGCCCACCAAATTTTATCCAAAAAATCCATTGATCTGTCTTAGCGACTTTTGTTCTGAACGCTTTAGGATTATCTGTCTTATTGCTTAATTCATTTGAGGTCCAATTCTAGTTGTCTCTTGCTATTCAGGCATTAATTTTTTCAGTTTTAGATTCACATTCCAATTTCTTTAATGTCAGAAACTGATTGTTTTATTTTCTTTCAATGTATTGATGAACACATTCCATTGGAAAATGCAACCATTTCCCACTAGATATCGCCCTTCAGGATCTGCACAATGTTTGCCCCGTACTTTCCCCATTTTTTATTGTCTCCTAAAATTAAACCACTACTTAATTGGATTGATTACAGATTCGATAACAATCCACGTATAGACCATTTTAAACCGATTTTAGCCCAACGTGATTACTTTAGAGTATGTCGACCAATCAACTGCTGGGAGAATTTCCTTCGTTTGTGACCAACCAAACAGTTGCAGTTGCTCGAGGAAAATATGTAAACAACAATGCGCGAGCGTATTATCTTCATGTGTAACGGACGAATCATCTACCTAATGTGGTGTAGCGGTTATCATACCTGTCTACAGACCACGAGGCCCTGGGTTCAAGCCTGGGTTGGGAGACACGCCAGTGTACCACAACTGGTTATCAAAGGCCGTGGACATTGACTTGGTTGTCGATGTTTTGTCCGTCCGTACGTCGTACCTGTGTTCTCGTCCGGGTCGTATTAAGCGTTTTGTGATAGCATTGCTACTATCATAACCGAATACGCAGGCGACGACCCCGTCATTATAATTGTGTGTTCACTCGTCGCCGTCGTCGAATTATTAACGTATGAAAGTTTCATCCCACACCATACGTGAATTATGCGGCCAAGAATTCAACAGTATTTGGTTTGTCAATAGGATTCCTCAGGGTACAATTGTGGACGCGCGGGTGTCGTCCATGTGACAGATTAGCTTTCCGGAACAAGCCGATTTAGATTTGAAATGCCTTATCACCCTTTTGAGATATCTTAATGACAAGGAGGACAAACATAAATAAAAAGAAACATAATACCCGTCTACCTTCGTTAATCAGAGGCAATATACTTACTACAGTACGAAGCGTTCAATGTCGGTGCGAGGAATCTGTTTGTGAAGTGTTTATCCATCGTCTCGGCAACCCCTCGGTCATTTTCTGTAATAAGTATAAAAGATCCGTAGTTAAGTCTTATTGAAGGACGTAGAACGGTACAAAACAAAGTTCTATGATATAATTTGATTTTGCAGTGTATAAAGATGAAAGTGAAAACAAATCAATGCTTAGAATAATTGCGGTTAATTTTTCACTTTTCTCTAATCATTATTTTGAAAATTATTTCAAAATACACGTTCTATGTTTGTAGGTCTTTGGTTGCTGTATGTATTTACATGTTAAATCCATTCAAATGTATCTTGGTTCAATGTTGCTGCAATATGCACTGTAATATCATTACACAATAGAATATGGATGTATTTAGGAAAACACTTAAATATCAACAGAGATTAAAAATATCTAACACCATAAACAGATAAAAAGAGTACTAACTAATTTACCCGCTGATCCTGTAAACAATAGAAAAAGAAGTTTACAGCTTGAAATAAATTAATTCATCAATTAAGCAAATAAGTTGAGGTAAAAGGTATTCAGCACCTTAAATATATGTTTTTAATATTTATTCTTAAAAGTTATTCTTTAGAACGACTAGTTCCAGCATAGTGTCAACAAACATCCATGCCTGTATGGACAAGCATACCGCAGAAACTTTTTGTGACTAGGTTGGGTATATTAATAAGACTGAAAAGCAAATATTAGTATTTAAAGATATATGATGTGCTAGCAACGAGCAGGTTAATCAAAATATATAATATTTTCGGTTTTCAATAAATAAACATTTTATATAAATATCAACTAATTTTGAAAACGAATCTCATTAAAATGAAAAAAGAAACTAATTCTGAATGACTAGACTTGACCACAAGGTCAATGTTGAAGAACTCTAAAATGTTCTTGATAAGAGAACCATATAAGTTACATCTAACACCTTCCAGCTACTTCTTGTTTCATTCATTCTGACCACTCAAGAGTTCATATTGCCCATGTTATTCCCCAATCTTATCATACTAAACATTAGAAACACCTTAACCCCAATAGCGGGAAAAAAAGAAAGAAAAATCTTCTCCAGTACACTCATCTGGGTTTCAGCTTGGAAATGACTTTGGAAATTTCTTCTTACACAAATTTTTCTAAGATCAGAAAAGAAATTGAAGATCTTGTTCAGCGGGAAGGATTTCAACCTATAGTGGACTATGCTAAACACAACACAATTAAATTATCGTGGTCTTGCTTCTTTGTGCTCAGTGAGGACGATGTAAAGAAGCTGATTTAAAATCATCTTCAAATTCTTGCATCTTAGATCCCATACCAACCAGTTTTTTTAAACAAATAATTGATGATATACTCCAGTATTGACAAAAATCATAAATATGTCGTTACATCAAGGATCTTTTCCAGACGAGTAGAAAATCGCCATTGTCACTCCATTACTGGAGAAAAACGGCCTTCCTTTAGAGTTGCAGAACTACAGACCCACCAGTAATCTAAGCTACGTATCCAAACTAATTGAGTCAGCCTCTATGGGTAAGTTTACAGACTACATGGAAAGGCATTCTCTGTCATCCAGTCAAAATTCCGCGTACAAGAAGGGCCACAACACACACAAAATTATAACTAAAGTCCATTCTGACATGCTAATGGAAATGGACCACCAAAATGTGGTTCTTCTGGTTATGCTCAACCTCAGTGCTGCCTTTGATACACTGAATAATAACATTCTGTTTAAGATACTTGAAAGCAACTTTTGTTTAATAAATAATGTCAAGAATTGGTTTTTAAGCTACTTTTCTAACTGTGAACTTAGAGTCCAAGTTCACAAAGAGCTCTCAGAGCAGTTTTCACTTTACTGCGGGGCCGTGCAAGGTAGCCGTACTTGTCCTACACTTTTTCTAGGTTACTTAAGTTCTCTATACGATGTTTTTGTATACATTTGCCTCTGTAGGCGGCTATGCTGATGACCATCAATTGTATTTATCTTTCAAACCTGGTACAACTGAAAATTAATTGCTTGCAGTTCAAGCTATCAATTCGTACATTGCTGATATAAGAACGTGGATGCTTACACATAAATTGGGAATTAAAGACAATAAAACGGTGTTCCTTCTTTTAGGTTCAAATCAAATGCTTTCCAAAGCAATTATTTAATCTATATCAGTTGGTCAAGCTGAGATCAAACCAGTTGTTTGTGAGTGGTAAAAGCCTTGGGGTAATTTTTGACAAATATCTTTTGATGGATTTTCAAGTTAGTAACGTTTGTTCAAAAGCTTTTGCACATCTCTATAAACTCAACAAAATAAAACGTCATGTAAATGAAAAGGCCCTTAATTAATTCGCGCATCCGTAAATCCTATTTAGACTGTTGTAATATCATACTATTTGGAATCCCAAAATACCAGCTACAAAACCTTCACGGCGTTCAAAATGCCGCTGCTAGGTTTAGCGTTGATACCGAAAGATCTCAGCACATAACACCCATTCTTAAAGATTTTCACTGACTCAAGGTCGAACAGAGAATTAACTTACCTTCAAATCATTCTACTTACCTTCAAAGCTACAGTTAGTTTGGCGCTATCTTATATTAATGACCTTTTGATTACAGACAAGCTCTCTATAAACTTGAGGTCTTCGCACAAAAACAAATATAAAATACTACGCCGGAAGTCAAAAACAATAAGACCCCGGTCATTCTTCCATGCTGCCTCCTTTTTGGAATTTGCTTCCATTAAATCTCAGAAACAAAACCAATTCTTATTGTTCATTCAAAAAAGATTTGAAAACTTACTTTATTTACTTTGTGCTATAGTTGTTAATTTCATCTTTGTTCGTATATTTGTAATTGTGCGTGGATGTGTATAATTTCTATGTATATTGTATATACAGCGCTGCTGATTATTATTTTATTTTGATACTAGTGGCGCTATATAAATTCCTACTAAGATTAATAATATAATAATTCATTAAACACTCTTCATAGCGTATTCTTACATTGTTCATATTTGATGACTTCCCCAGTTGTCCTAAACATCTAAGGTATAAGACTGATTATAACGTGAAAGAGAATTTCTCACCACAATTCTCTTCGTCAGCATTGTTTCCACAGTCATCTTTATTGTCGCACTGGAACACTTGATGCAGACAGCGAGAGATATTGCCGCATGGGAACTCTCCATTTGCGCACGTTATAGCTGTACTTTCTTCAGTCTCAAGCGTGATCAAGAGCAAGACTTTAATCAGAAAGCGAAAATGGAATTAGTTGTTAAAAAGTAAATATAAATTCTCTGTTATTTGCCAGAAACTTTTTTTTTTTCCCATTGGGAAAAAGTTTAGTCCCTCGCAATAACAATTATAACTGCTCTTAATAAAACACTTATACCGCCCAAGGTTTCGTTGATGTTATTGAATAAAGCTTCAAAACCTCATATCATAATGTACGACGTTGCGTTGACTCATATCTTTAATCTAAAGATGAAAAGAATTATTACTATGAATTATTTAGGTAATAGTGTTCTAACCTTTATCACAGTTTGTAAATTCAATTACTAAAGCACATTACAGTAACAAAAGATATATAAAGATACAAAATGGTGGACAGGTGTAGAAAGCATTAAATCATCTTACTCCGTTTGGGAGATATTCAAGCACAAAGTTCCTTTTCATTTGTGACTGAAATCAGATTAATGGGGGACATCGCATCTGCGCACTCCTTTTAGATCTTTGTGTGTTATATTGTAGTTTTACTGAGAGTTTGATATTTAAATAGAATCTACAAGCACAGAATCAAGTAAAGTTTAATGATTTACCACTTATAGAAAATTGTAGAAAATAAATATATCATACATGTCTGATTACTACAATAATGTTTTTCTTTTCCAATTTGTTTGTTGTTGCTGATATAGGCGTAGGTATTCCATACAGTATGATAAGTTGCAGCTGAAAAAGAGTACTTAATTCCACTTTAAAGTGTAAGCAATGCCTTATTCAGGTTAAAATGGGTAAGATGTTTTCCAATTTCTTGAAAGTTTCCATCACTTTAAAATCAACTGAGGACAAATTTCCCACCGAACAATGTTTACAGTAACACAATTAGTATTTATCTGGGAATGGTACCAAAACAAAATCACGATTAACTAGCTCTCCAAGAGAGCCAAGCAAATTGATATTTCAGATTGAGCCAAACAAACTTTAAGAGAATTGTTTATCCCATCCACCTAGCTTTTATCTGTGGATTTTTTTTTTAAAATGTGATCATGGGGTTTAAAAATTCGTCGTAAATTTGTCAGGTTTTGCTTCATGTAAATTGCATTACACTTTATTCTCTTCAACTAACTAGACCAATCGATTTTTCCTTCGTTTAGATAAAACACGATATTCCAAGTGGTTTCGTCGTGCGATCGATTTTCAACTCGCACGTTGTGTTAAATCATTCTAAGACTTTCAAGAAATCCTCTGGGTTTCAAGGTGTGAGTTTATTTATTGTCATTAAATCGAAATTGTAATGGCCTATCATCACAACGTAGCTTAATTGTATGGTCTATTGACACAACGTAGCTTAATTGTATGGTCTATTGACACAACGTAGCTTTGATTAATGAATATCTATTGATATGACTTGAAAGATGCTACTTTTGGGGTTCATTTATATTTCACTTCATGGGCAATGACTTAATTTATATCCTGAATTCATATATTATCTAAATAGCTGTTCGTTAAATTTCTCTTACATAAAATATCATACAATAAGAATGACAAATCTAGCGTGAAAATTGTATCTTCCGTTATCGAAAGTGGGAGCAGGCGAAAATGAAAAAAAAAAATCTTATTTCTTACTATGTGATTATTGTCTTATGTTTCACGGTGTTTTATTATCTTCTTAAAAAAAAAAAAAAAACATGTGTTAGAGTAATTAATGAAGTCGTATATTCACAAGTAATGAAAATCTAATTGAGGATATCATTTTGATCTGTTGAATTAGGATATTATAAATGTTGCTAAAATATGATATTTACTGAAGTCCCAAACATAACTTTTTATCAAGGTAAAATGTTACATATCCTCCAGACAAATATATAATGGTCTTTTACTTCAGTATGTTAATATTTAATATTTCTGTATAATTTTCAGAAGGCTCAGTAGTTAGAACAGGGATATGTTACTTTATCCCTTAAGCTAACATATCCCTGATTACAAGATAGTGGTGACTGTTAATGAAAATTCGCACAAGAAACCCTTATTCAATTTTGAATTATTTAGCGGAGATCAATGTAACGTTATGCATTAGAAATATCAATACTCTCTAATTCTACATTCTTAAATTGATATATCTCCTGCTAAAATTGATGACCTGAGGTATTTTACTTTAATGTATAAAATATATGTAAAATATTACCATGCTCTTCATTAAATGCAGACAGTAATCAAGAAAAGTGATTAATACATGAGCTGATAAATCGAAATTATCTTAGGATCAAAGTTCGTTTTAGGAAATCATCTGTAAAGTAAGTGATATTCAAAATATTAATATTAGCTTTGACATCAGCTTGTTGTACTAATTGTTTATTCAGACACATTTGTATTCATTGTTTACGTTTCCTTTGCAGCAGCAACAACAACACATAAGCAGTGTATCGTATTCTTTTCCAAAGAAAATAAGGCTCAGTTTTTAAATTTGCAGCTTGTAACTGTATACGGAAATAAATATCTACTCATTGCTAAAATGGGAATAGACATTGGAATGTGGAGACAAGAATCGGGACTTATGTACATAAACTTGGTAAGAGAAGTGACTGTATTTCCATTACACCCCATTGGAACATTGAAATGATTCCACGAAAAATGTTCTCTCTACACAATCCTGTTCTCATGTCATTTATAATCTACGGGACACTACTTTGTGCCGGAGATGTCAGTGGAGCTCAACACTGGCCCTAGAACTAATAAATCCCCTGCAGCTGAAACGGAGTTTACAGCTATACTTCAGGAAATACGATTTGATCTGGAGTCTCTCAACAAAAAAATGGACACAGTAATGGGAGATATGTCACAAATGAAACAAAAGATTGATGATATGGAAGAAACCTGAGGCAATCTTGCCACAGAAAACCAAGAGTTAAGGAATTATATTCAATCGTGGTTGAAAGGAATGCAGACAAACTTAAGTCACAGAGCAGACGAGAAAAGCTTATTTTTCATGGCCTAGATGAGAGAAATGAAACTTGGGAAGCAACTGAGGAAAGGGTAAAATCGTTTATTTAGGACAAACTAAACATAAATGCCGCAAATATAGGGTTTGACAGAGTTAACCGCCTACACTCTTGTTCGGAAACTCGTCCGATTATTGCGAAATTGTCGCATTTCAAGAATAAGCAAAAGATTTTGCGTGCTTCAAAATGTCTTAGTGGTTCCGACCAGATGAGTTCAGAAGACTTAACCAAACGTTATAAGAGCTATGCTGGTACCATATCTAGTCACCTCCCGCGAAGAAGGGAATAATCCTTTATAAGATATGACAAGTTGCAAATAGATGGAAAAACTTTTATGTATCTCAAAACATAAAAGAATACAGATGAAGATCAGGCCGAGGCCGAATTGATCATAACGCAAATGATGGTTATTGCACCAACCTGACAAACAATGAAGCTGCACCCCACGCAACGTCCTTTATTACCAGGAACAATAGAGGTCTTACGAGCAAAGTAACCTATTCCGACTTCTTCAAGTTTATTTCGTGTTTTGATATCTTATGTTTTTGTAAAACATAGCATAGCTATGCATAGCATAGCATAGCAAGGTTTAACTTCCCAAAAGCATCCAGAGCTGGACATTACATCAAGACGGCCACGACAATTGAAAACCAGTTGTGAACACACTGCTTGCAGACCCACTGGTCAGCTGGTTAAACATGGTTAAACAGAGACTCATTAATTGTTATTGATGGTTATAATCATTTTTCGATTTGTAGACCAAGGCCCAAAGGTGCGATACGAGACTCTGGCGGCATAAGTGTGTTTGTTAAAAATCATATCAAAGCGACATTTGTCATTATATTTATATATATATAAATATATATATATATATATATATATATATATATATATATATATATATATATATATATATATATATATATATATATATATATATATATATATATATATATATATATATATATATATATATATATATATATATATATATATATATATATATATATATATATATATATATATATATATATATATATATATATATATATATATATATATATATATATATATAGATAGATAGATATATATATATATATATATATATATATATATATATATATATATATATATATATATATATATATATATATATATATATATATATATATATATATATATATATATATATATATATATATATATATATATATATATAGATATATATAGATATATATATATATATATATATATGCATATGTATATACATATATATACATATATATATATATATATATATATATATATATATATATATATATATATATATATATATTGATATTGATATACATATATATATATATATATATATATATATATATATATATATATATATATATATATATATATATATATATATATATATATATATATATATATATATATATATATATATATATATATATATATATATATATATATATATATATACATATATGTATATGTATATACATATATATACATATATATATATATATATATATATATATATATATATTTATATATATATATATATATATATATATATATATATATATATATATATATATATATATATATATATATATATATATATATATATATATATATATATATATATATATATATATATATATATATATATATATATATATATATATATATATATATATATATATATATATATATATATATATATATATATATATATATATATATATATATATATATATGTATATATATATATATATATATTTATATATATATATATATATATATATATATATATATATATATATATATATATATATATATATATATATATATATATATATATATATATATATATATATATATATATTTATATATATATATATATATATATATATATATATATATATATATATATATATATATATATATATATATATATATATATATATATATATATATATATATATATATATATATATATAGTACTTTATTTGCCTCCTGAAGGCTCTAAATATTCTACTACGCAGGTATTTGATGACATTGAAAATGATATTGCTGAATTTTTATCTGATTTTAATGACTTATGGATTCTAGTGATAAAACAACTTTTTCGAATGATACGTAAACGGTATCTGTAATTATAGATTATAATACTGTTATTCCCATGCGATAAATGAAGATCGTTGCATACGATATTTTCAAAAGATCTTTAATTACTGAAACATCAAGATGGTAATTGGACCACTTTTCTTCAATTGAGGAATTATTAGCAAGCTACCTTAAAAGTGCAGGTAAAAATTAGCCTGTTTATTTCTTTTTCGAGTTTTTAAAAAAGCGATTTACCTTCGGGCTGTCAGGCAAAAAGTTGAATGATATGATTTTAGACTGTAAGCTTTGCGACCAATTAAATGTTTTAGTGCACAAAGTAGCTTCATTTGACATTTTCTTGCTGCAGATATGGTTCGGAAAAGTTAGCCTTGTCTAAACTGCGTAATGTCAGAATGTATAATTATAATATATATATATATATATATATATATATATATATATATATATATATATATATATATATATATATATATATATATATATATATATATATATATATATATATATATATATATATAAATATATATATATATATATATATATATATATATATATATATATATATATATATATATATATAAATATAAATATATATATATATATATATATATATATATATATATATATATATATATATATATATATATATATATATATATTTAAATATATATATATATATATATATATATATATATATATATATATATATATATATATATATATATATATATATATATATATATATATATATATATATATATATATATATGTATATATACATATATATATATATATATATATACATATATATATATATATATATATATATATATATATATATATATATATATATATATATATATATGTATATATATATATATATATATATATATATATATATATATATATATATATATATATATATATATATAAAATATATATATATATATATATATATATATAAATATATATATATATATATATATATATATATATTATATATATATATATATATATATATATATATATATTTATATATATATATATATATATATATATATATATATATATATATATATATATATATATATATATATATATATATATATATATATATATATATATATATATATATATATATATATATATATATATATATATATATATATATATATATATATATATATATATATATATATATATATATATATATATATATATATATATATATATATATATATATATATATATATATATATATATATATATATATATATATATATATATATATATAGTACTTTTATTTGCCTCCCCAATTGTGTTGACGACGATAATCTTTTTTATCTGCCTGTTGATTTTGATGTATACAGTTCCCTATCTTGCATACCAAGATACTCTCTAGATTAAGAAGTTAAATTGTATGGTTCACATTTTTTGGCTTTATGTAAAACATGTTCACTGAGAATCTTATATGGTAGAAGTGGGGAGGAGAAAAATATCAAGGGTTTTACATCCATGCAAAATAATGGGAGTAGTGTCGTAGACTATATTGTGGCTTCCGGGTGCTTTCTGAAAAACCATTCCGTTAGTATTTCTATAGTATTAGATAGGTCAGAATCTGATCACTTACCAATTTGTTGTTCGATCAGGGGCATTAAATTTGTAGGAGTATCACAAGTTGTTGATAAGATGTTAATTGACTCACGCAAAATCATATGGAAACAACATAAAGTTAATGATGGTTTAAGCGAAGTTGATAAGTGAGGTTACTGTTCATAGGTTTCATCAATTGAATTAAGCGATTTCTCATGGGAAGGTTAATTAAGTAGTTATCATTATTATTATTATTATTATTATTATAACATTGCATTTGAGACTTTCTCTCTGTTATGGTTAAGGATACGAGGTTAACACCCGCAAGATTCGTAAGAGATACCCCGGGGTTTATGGTTTGACAAAGAATATACTACCTCAAATGCTAAAGTTAGGAAACATTTACGGAAGTAACAATGCAGTGCCTCCGAAAATGCTAGAAGGGTATATATCGAGGCGAGAAACAGGTATAATGATCTTATTAGAAAAAAGAAAAATTAGTATCATGATATTCAGAGAGATAAGATTTTGGAAGCTGCTAATTAGAATGACAACAGCTTTTGGTCACTTATAAAAACAAAGAGAACGAATGTAAACAATGTTAATAGTAACGCATGAGTTGTTCATTTTGCTTCACTATATTCTTTAAACCCAGTGAATAGCGAGCCTTCAGTTGATGGGAATTTATACAACAACAAAAAAGAGGGTGATGATTATGTATTAAACGATTATATTGACAAAAGAAAGGTTGTAAATGCCATTAAGCGTCTACGTAGTGGTAAAGCGTCAGGTATTGAGGGCATTCCCAATGAGTTTTTAAACATACATCAGATCATTCGGCTGATTACCTTACTAATCTTTTGAATCTTAAATCTAACCAATCTAATTATCCTAAAGAATGGAAAACACAGGGATAATTTGTCCTATTTACAACAAGGAGATGCAAATAAGCCTGAAAATTATAGGCCAGTAAGTTTTCTTTCTTCAATGAGCAAGATTTTTCCCCGTAAATTTGGGCAATAGACTTGATGTTTTAAATCCTACACAGGCGGGGTTCCGAGAGAGATATTCAACCGTTGATAATATTTTTGTTTTAAATTGTATTATTTCAAGTATTTTAAGCAAGAAACGTTCTAAACTGTACACGGCCTTCATTGATTTTCGTGCTGCATTTGACTCTCGATAAGCTTAAGTGTCAGGGTATTAATGGTAAATTTCTTAATAAAATTGAAGCAATGTACGAGGGCGTCAATTGTAGAGTGCAATTAATTAATGGTTTGTAGAAGAGTTTAAATGTATGAAAGGGTTGATACAAGGTAGTATGATGTCGCTACTGTTATTTTCATTGTTTGTAAACGATCTTGAGGAGTATTTCCACTCTTTAAATTACAACGGTGTAAGAGTTGGCCATAGGGAGTTGTTCTGTTTATTATATGCAGATGATTTAGTTTTATTTTCCGAAAGTGCGTATGCTGACAAAAACTTCTTGATGGATTGTCGGAATATTGCAAGATTAGCTACCTTTAGACTAATGAGGTTAAGTCTAAAGCTGTTGTATTTAGGAACGGTGGCTACCTGCCTTGTCACGTAAGTTTTTGAATAAATAATGAACCACTTGAAATTGTTAATTCAATTAAGTTCCTTGGTGTATATTTTTCTACGAAAGGTGTTTGGACTTCAGCAAAAACATCGTTAGCTGAACAAGCAACTAAAGCAGTTTTTGTCCTAAGACAATCCAATTTCTTTGGTTTTCTGCCCCCACATCTAAAATTAAATATCTTTGACATTTTTGCCCATATTATTGTACGCTTCTGAAATTTGGGGGTCGTTTAGTGTGAAGGAGATGGAGCTTGTTCAATTTAAATTTTGTAAATATTTGTTGGAATTACCCGGTAGTTCGGCAAACGCACCTGCAATAAGTGAAATAGGGCGTTCCTTTTTATCTTCCTTTGTTATGCACAAGAAATTAAAGTATTGATTAAGGATTATGAAAAGTGAGAATCGTAGATTTACCGTTATTTGTTATAAACACATGTCAAGTGAGATATGTCATGCTGCATGGGCCACAGATATTAAACATATACTTTTATCTACAGGTTTTGGGGGTGTCTGTTTAAATCAAGGTGTTGATAATGATTCTCTCTTTTTAGCAAGTTTCCTGCAAATAATTATTGATATAAATAACCAGACTTGGAAAACAGAAATTTCTTCTATAAATAGTCTTTGCTTATATAATGAAATCAAAACATATAATGAAATTAATTTTACATTACGCATATCCAGTCCAACAAATTACGCTCATTGCTTATCCAAGTTTTGATGTGGTTGTCTAACAGTCTAAATCTCGAAATACATAAAGGCCCTCGTAACTAACTTCCACATGAAAATCGCATTAATACATTTTGTAACATGCACAAACTCGAAGATGAATTTTATTTTTTGCTCGAATGCCCATACTTTTCTGAAATAATATCATTGTATATTCCAAAGTATTTTTATGTTAATCCATCTCTTCAGCGATTCCATTTGATGTTACGCACAAAAAGCAAATCCTTTTTATCTAATATATGTAATTTTCTAAAAAATGCTTGAGTATTTTAAAGAGAAATATATGATTAGTACATTATCTTATTTACCTTAAGCTTGTTGAAAATGTATGTATTATATTTTCCATGTTGTTGCTGTAAGCATTGCCATGTTGTAAATATGAAAGGCCAGTGAAATGAATTGAATTGAATTGAATTGATTATGCAAAAGTGGTTTCAATAGCTTGCATCAGAATGATAAGAGGAAAATTTTGCAACCTGTATATTCTCATGACTTTTCATTAAATGCAAACATTAATAAAGAGAATATAATAGATACAGGAAGTGATGAATCGAGATTCTCTTAGGGTCAATGTTCATTCTAACAATTTATCCGTTTAGTGCATGATCTTTAAAGCTTTAAAGATATAAGGACATGGAGCAACAACTTGAGCTTTAATTGGATATAAATAAGCAATAACAAATGAACATACAGACAGCTTCATCAAAATTGGTTTACAAATGACTACTTTACAGCATTTTAAGATTTTGGTATTATAAATTATGTAAATGTTTATTCAAATTTGTGACATCAGAAAGAGAAACCCTATGAATTTTCTTTGTTAACCCATTGTTTTTGTATTCTTTACCAACGTTGTTTGAATGGGAGTAGCTGAATATGACCACCGGGTTTTTAATCTGTATTATTTCTTCAATCGCCTTTTAGCGGAAGAAAGCAATCTGATAAATTAAAACAGAATTTTCAAGAATTACATTCAATATTTTGTGTTATCTTCTCTTTCTTATATCATAACGTTTGCAAGCATTTACAATTTATTACATACATACATACATACATACATATTACATACATACATACATACATTATAATACATACATACATACATATTAGGAGTTATAAAGCACCACTACATCAAGAACGCAGCGCATATGGAGAAACATAATAACAACAAAGTACAAATAAAGCAACATGATATGAAAAGACAGTGGTAGAGAAAAACAAGATTAGATTGGATACAAATAATACTTCAAAAACTTTTTGAATTTGCCTAAAGAGTCAGATTCTCTGATGGAAACAGTGAGTGCATTCCAGGTTTTGAAGCAATATGAGAAAAGGTGCGATTTGATGCAGACTTAATCAGCTTTAAAGAGTTCGGTTCCATGAGGCGAGTTACATCAAGTGATGAGCGAAGGTTTGAGCGTGAGGGCTGGTGGGAAGAAGGGCATGATGATAGGTAACCAGGTGATGTACCATGGAGGCGTTTATACACATAGACCAAGATCTTATTGATAATGATTAAACGACATTTCGATACTTTGCATAGAAAATTCTAAAACAAGCCTTCAGTTTGCAAAGAGTTTAATCCAATTAGTTTTCAAGAAATACATCCCTATTTCTACCGAAATTGAGACTAAAGTCTGAAAGTCACATCCTTTACAGATGTACTATATACTCAGGTGGTGACAAATACCTTCTATCATTGAAACACGTTTGTTAAATGATTTGTTAAAGGAGCACTAGACCAAAAAGTGAGGGCGTATTTTTACGGGGTCACAAAAAAATCAAACAATTAACTAGCACGCAACGGTATAGCAATTTTCTGGTTAATATGAATATTCAAGTGACCTTTGCCGTCACATTGCCTGTGGGCTATAGAGGCATTAAGTTTATCGATATGTTGTGGATGACATATCTGTGAAATTCGCAAGAACGAGCGCCCTTATTTTCGGTCTAGTGCTCCTTTAATAACGTTATATATCTTATAGGTTTAAATTAATAATTATTATTATATAAAATTTTGTTTTAATGAACGGCAATACGTTTATTCCAGGAGATTGTTGTTTTCGTTTATTAAGTTTGAATTAGGTATTTTTGTTGTTATCATAACAAATGCATGCAAAATATTATTTTGTTATTTATCATTTGAGGATAGGAGACTACAAATGAGTATAAAACATTACTCATATCTTGAGTATATATCTGAATAGTTCGTGAAACGTCTAGCAGCCGAAAGTCTGTCAGCATCAGCAGAATATTTTATCGAGAAAAAATTCTTGATGTATACAAGATTGTTCTACACTCACTTTCTTTTCATTGTGTGCTTTTCTTTGCGACTTATTATGGCACCTCAAAAATGCGAACAACTTCAAAATTAAACTTTAAAGTAATTTAGATGACATTTAGCCTGGTAAATGGTGACGTGTATCATCGTTGTTGGTGTATCCGGAAGGAATACGATGACCATGAATTACCTTACGAATGCCTTGAAGAAGATGATTAATAACTTTACTGCAATATCCCTGAATTCCAAAAAAAAAACAATCATTTAGATATTTCACAGCCTGCGGATTAAACTGTTTAAGAGATATTGCTTCTTAGGTTAGAGGAACGTGAATAAATAATCATAGAAAAAATCGCATTACTTCATTTAACGAACAGTTGAACCGATATCAGTTAAATTTGTGGTATTTTCATGCCGGGAATAAATTGGGCAATATCCGGGACGAAAACCGAAGAAAAAAGTGGTTGAGTAAGGGTTAAAGCATTCATGCAAACAATTCAAATTGTGTATTCTGATTGTTAGAAATACAATGGTGTAATGTATACTTATATTTATAGGCCAATCAGTAATAGTTTTGGAATAAAATGTACGCCGCCACATTTTAATGACGATAGATGGCCTTTAAGCGAGATTATATGGCCTAGCGATATGGTGTATTTGAACTTTAAGATATTTAGAGTTAAAAATATGTTCCCAGATCCATGGGTAACTAACTACCATGGTCAAAAGAAATTTTTAATGGATGGGGTACTGCAAGCAGGTCTATTCATTTTCAAATCCCCGCTGCAGATTATTGCGGTTGTACGTATTTTCTCCCGTGTGTTATTGCTATGTCAGTGTTATTGCCTATATCAAGTGTCTATTTCATTATTGTGTGTTTTACTGAACTGCTGTCTATTAGCTTTTGTGTTCAGAAATGTACAAAGGAGCCTTTATCAAGAAGGTAACATTTTGCTTTGAGTACGTGACAAACAAAAATTAAGATTTGTAATTATTTGATCATTTGTAATTATGGAAGGGTATTGTGAAGAAAATAGGGATCTAAAATAATGATTGAAAACAGTCCTCCGTGAAGGGCACAATACCAAATAAACTCAATTAGCTCCGAGAGTTTTGCTTTCAAAATGTGTTGTTTAGCATAACTTTTCAAACCCACTTGTTGTAATCTACACATCTGAAGAAATTCAATAAATTAGGAATAATATTTTAGGAATGTGAGGCTGTGTACTTAACATCTGATAACAATTACCGTAGAAAATTTTCTTTTTTTGTTTCTTTCATTATGTTGTAATATATTTGATACAAGCCACCGATCATATTTTGAAAGCTCTTGAATAAAAAATAAATTAAATTCTGTGTATCCAAAAGACTCGTTGTAGAAGTAGACTAATAGAAAGACCTGGGAACTATTCAAACCTGTAATGGTGGAAATAATCCCAGAATGTGTTGCCGTTCGTGGGACACCAGAAGGGCTTCAATCTGCTTGATATTTCCCTTGGAAGATGTCAAACAAAAGTCAAGATTGGTAATGCCAGATTGCAAACGTCAATATTGATTTCCTTTGTGAATTCGAGACATAATATTATTCTTCGTTAGGACTTGACACGAAGGCATGCCTTGCTATATTTTCGTAAATTCTGTGAAGTAAAAGATAATTTTTCGTAGGAAAAGATTATAAATTCTTTAAAAGTTATTTTAAAAATTATTCTAGGAAACTTTATTTTGTTGTTGTTAATTGCTTACAATCCTGCTGATATTTACCAGCTGCAAAAATACAAAAAAAATTGCAAGTGTTTTTTTGTCCGAAAGATTTTTACTTACATCCTTTAGTTTACAAATGTGTATTTCCAGCTAAAAATAAAATAAAAGATAAGAGACAATCAACAAAAATACCATTATAATCGTGGGTGTAATTTCCTTTAGGGGGATTTTCATAAACAACTAGGAAATTGTCTTCAGAAATCAAAGTGTTACCTAATTCAGATCGGATTAAAGCACTATATAAATTCTTACGTGGGTTAAATGGATGCTTCAGAAAAGTTACTGATTTCCGTATATTACATAGAATGATTAATTTCATTACCGGATGTGGTGATTGGCACCAAAAGGCACTTTGTCAATTAAAATAAACCACAAATATTGTGTATTTTTTACAGAGAATTTGATTCATACGAAAATCTTTATTTTAAGAAGCGGTCAGTAATTAGTGAAAATTATATTTCAACCTTTTCAAAAATAATTTTTGCGCAATATTATTTAATAACGGGTGTTTTAATGTTTCATTTCGTTCTGATTTTTATCTTAATTTTCTCAATAGCTGTAAGAATCGTTTTATTTTCTCATGATAATTCATTAAACTCATCATTTGTCAAAATTCTTGGAAGCATTGCAACTGATTCTAACAAAAAGCTTGTAGATCTGGGCGTTCTAGGCAACTAGAAACCGATTAGTCAAAGGAAATTATATTGTTTTCTTTCCGAACATCACAAATGCTACAAATGGTCTTAACTCCTGATTGTGGGTAGATGGCTGTAAAATCAATGCTTTTTAAAACTGTATCTTTTTCTCTAAGTAGAGCAAAAGTTAGAAAAAAAGCAATTAAAAATATCTTTTGGCGTCCTTTCTTACATAACCCAAGCATTTGTTGAACAACAAGTGACCCTGGGCAAAGTAGGGACCTATAGAAAAACCTCTTTTACCGACCTGATTTTACACATTATCTATAACTTCAGTGATGTCTTTCCATCGCAAGATAAAGAATTGCTGGAGAAAGACGCCTCAACGCCAAATATGGATAGTTTTATAATATAAAAAGTAACCTCTGTAAAGACATTTACATAGATACATGTCATATCTGAATATGCATATGGATATTGGCATGACTCAGTGTTTAACTTACCGTGCCTTTATAACTTTTACATTATGTGGAAGTATTTGTCGAAGGTGTAATATCTTGTGATTTGTGGCGAAAATGCATCATCTGAAATTGTGAGGTGGTTTTGCCTAGATCGTATTCCGAATGACAGATGATCTCATATTCTAAGGTACACACGATTCCTTGTTCTATCTTAGGAATACAGCCTCACTTCTAACTTAATTTAATGACTAATTTACATGTTGTCACAGGCCTTTTCTCAAGATCATATCAGTTTACATAGAAAGGCTGGTCTTGATTAAAATGTTTATAAAGGAGAGTTTTTATACTTTTAATAGGTTAACTTTTCTCCCATTTCAAATGAAAAGAAGAAGGGCAGTTTATTTTATTTTCAATCACGCTGAAGCGGTATTTCGAGAAACATAAAACCTCAAAGCCGACAAAGAAACAAACCAAAATGATAATTCGAATGCTTGCCTCGATAAATTACTTTCTGAAACGTAGAATTAAAATCCATTTGTTACAAATGAAGGCCCAATTCAATTGTTACAAATAAAGGACCAATGCCTATCATTTTTGATTCTTTCTCTCTCTCTCTCTCTCTCTCTCTCTCTCTCTCTCTCTCTCTCTCTCTATATATATACATATATATATATATATATATATATATATATTTATATATATATATATATATATATATATATATATATATATATATATATATATATATATATATATATATATATATATATACATATATATATATATATATATATATATATATATATATATATATATATATATATATATATATATATATATATATATATATATATATATATATATATATATATATATATATATTTATATATATATATATATATATATATATATATATATATATATATATATATATATATATATATATATATATATATATATATATATATATATATATATATATATATATATATATATATATATATATATATATATATATATATATATATATATATATATATATATATATATATATATATATATATATATATATATATATATATATATATATATATATATATATATATATATATATATATATATATATATATATATATATATATATATATATATATATATATATATATATATATATATATATATATATATATATATATATATATATATATATATATATATATATATATATATATATATATATATATGTGTATATATATATATATATATATATATGTATATATATATATATATATATATATATATATATATATATATATATATATATATATATATATATATATATACATATATACATATATATATATATATATATATATATATATATTTATATATATATACATTCATGCATACATGCATACATACATACATACATACATACATACATACATACATACATACATACATACATACATACATACATACATACATACATACATACATACATACATACATACATACATACATACATACATACATACATACATACATATACATACATATATATACATAAAATGTAATTTAACAAGCGTTTTATTGAAAAGTACGTGATATAAAACGTATTTTGTGATTTTAAGAATGTAGTGAAATTATGTCGCCGATAAACATAAAAATATATGTACCAACGCAGCTACATAAGAAAACATGCAAATTACATGAACAATGCATGTAATGTGGTATGAATGAATTACAGTCAAATGAAGTCCGTCAACGTGACATATGCGGATGCCTTTGGACACTATTAACTCTAAACCTTTACGATGTTTGTATTTTTGCTTACATGATATTGAGTATTTCATATGTAACAATGGCACTTGACGTATGTCTAGTTGGTTTTGAAGGAACTTGTTTTTATTGATACCCACTCGATATAGCCCTAATGTTACATATTGCATATGTCATCATGATAGGCTAATAGTAGCATAGCATGCGATGTACGCCACACTTCACAACTTTTGAGTTGGACTTGAGTGAAATAACCACAGGGGTAGTGTATACATATGCGCATGTGTCCCTTGCGGAATAGACTACACCATATCTATCTTATTTGCATAGCAATATATTTCATGCATACACGTAACTTAACTGATACAAACAATTGTATGACGTCATTAAGTTAAGTCATAATCCAACTGGCCAGAAGTTAAAGAATGTTTCACCCTTAACGTCCCTAGTGTCTGAAAACAGTAATGCAGTTCTTGGATTCTTATAGTGATTGTAAGCATAATTATCTTTAAAACTTACCATTATAATCATAACTTGATTGAAAGCTAAGACATTTCCATTTTTAGTGATGTAAAAACAATTGATGTAAAATAATGATTGAAAACAGTCCTCCGTGAAGGGCACAATACCAAATAAACTCAATTAGCTCCGAGAGTTTTGCTTTCAAAATGTGTTGTTTAGCATAACTTTTCAAACCCACTTGTTGTTATCTACACATCTGAAGAAATTCAATAAATTAGGAATAATATTTTAGGAATGTGAGGCTGTGTACTTAACATCTGATAACAATTACCATAGAAAATTTTCTTTTTTTGTTTCTTTCATTATGTTGTAATATATTTGATACATGCCACCGATCATATTTTGAAAGCTCTTGAATAAAAAATAAATTAAATTCTGTGTATCCAAAAAAATAGTTGTAGAAGTAGACTAATAGAAAGACCTGGGAAACATTTAAACCTGTAATGGTGGAAATAATCCCAGAATGTGTTGCCGTTCGTGGGACACCAGAAGGGCTTCAATCTGCTTGATATTTTCCTTGGAAGATGTCAAACAAAAGTCAAGATTGGTAATGCCAGATTGCAAACGTCAATATTGATTTCCTTTGTGAATTCGAGACATAGTATTATTCTTCGTTAGGACTTGACACGAAGGCATGCCTTGCTATATTTTCGTAAATTCTGTGAAGTAAAAGATAATTTTTCGTAGAAAAAGATTATAAATTCTTAAAAGTTATTTTAAAATTTATTCTAGGAAACTTCAATTTTTTTTGTTAATTGCTTACAATCCTGCTGATATTTACCAGCTGCAAAAATACAAAACTTTGCAAGGTTTTGTTTGTCCAAAAGATTTTACTTACATCTTTAGTTTACAAATTTGTATTTCCAGCTAAAAATAAAATGAAAGATAAGAGACAACCAACAAAAATACCATTATAATCGTAGGTGTAATTTCCTTTAGATGGATTTTTATAAACAACTGGAAATTGTCTTCAGAAATCAAAGTGTTACCTAATTCAGATCGGATTAAAGCACTATATAAATTCTTACGTGGGTTAAATGGATGCTTCAGAAAAGTTACTGATTTCCGTATATTACATAGAATGATTAATTTCATTACCGGATGTGGTGATTGGCACCAAAAGGCACTTTGTCAATTAAAATAAACCACAAATATTGTGTATTTTTTACAGAGAATTTGATTCATACGAAAATCTTTATTTTAAGAAGCGGTCAGTAATTAGTGAAAATTATATTTCAACCTTTTCAAAAATAATCTTTGCGCAACATTATTTAATAACGGGTGTTTTAATGTTTCATTTCGTTCTGATTTTTATCTTATTTTTCTCAATAGCTGTAAGAATTGTTTTATTTCCTCATGATAATTCATTAAACTCATCATTTGTCAAAATTCTTGGAAGCATTGCAACTGATTCTAACAAAACGCTTGTAGATCTGGGCGTTCTAGGCAACTAGAAACCGATTAGTCAAAGGAAATTATATTGTTTTCTTTCCGAACATCACAAATGCTACAAATGGTCTTAACTCCTGATTGTGGGTAGATGGCTATAAAATCAATGCTTTTTAAAACTGTATCTTTTTCTCTAAGTAGAGCAAAAGTTAGAAAAAAAGCAGTTAAATATATATCTTTTGGCGTCCTTTCTTACATAACCCAAGCATTTGTTGAACAACAAGTGACCCTGGGCAAAGTAGGGACCTATAGAAAAACCTCTTTTACCGACCTGATTTTACACATTATCTATAACTTCAGTGATGTCTTTCCATCGCAAGATAAAGAATTGCTGGAGAAAGACGCCTCAACGCCACATATGGATAGTTTTATAATATAAAAAGTAACCTCTGTAAAGACATTTACATAGATACATGTCATATCTGAATATGCATATGGATATCGGCATGACTCTGTGTTTAACTTACCGTGCCTTTATAACTTTTACATTATGTGGAAGTATTTGTCGAAGGTGTAATATCTTGTGATTTGTGGCGAAAATGCATCATCTGAAATTGTGAGGTAGTTTTGCCTAGATCGTATTCCGAATGACAGATGATCTCATATTCTAAGGTACACACGATTCCTTGTTCTATCTTAGGAATACAGCCTCACTTCTAACTTAATTTAATAACTAATTTACATGTTGTCACAGGCCTTTTCTCAAGATCATATCAGTTTACATAGAAAGGCTGGTCTTGATTACAATGTTTATAAAGGAGAGTTTTAATACTTTTAATAGGTTAACTTTTCTCCCATTTCAAATGAAAAGAAGAAGGGCAGTTTATTTTCTTTTCAATCACGCTGAAGCGGTATTTCGAGAAACATAAAACCTCAAAGCCGACACAAGAAACAAACCAAAATGATAATTCGAATGCTTGCCTCGACAAATTACTTTCTGAAACGTAGAATTAAAATCCATTTGTTACAAATGAAGGCCCAATTCAATTGTTACAAATAAAGGACCCTAATGCTCTATCTCTTTTTGATTCTCTCTCTCTCTATATATATATATATATATATATATATATATATATATATATATATATAAATATATATATATATATATATATATATATATATATATATATATATATATATATATATATATATATATATATATATATATATATATATATATATATATATATATATATATATATATATATATATATATATATATGTATATATATATATATATATATATATATATATATATATATATATATATATATATATATATATATATATATATATATATATATATATATATATATATATATATATATATATATATATATATATATATATATATATATATATATATATATATATATATATATATATATATATATTTATATACATATATATATGTATATATATATATATATATATATATATATATATATATATATATATATATATATATATATATATATATATATATATATATATATATATATATATATATATATATATATATATATATATATATATATATATATATATATATATATATATATATATATATATATATATATATATATATATATATATATATATATATATATATATATATATATATATATATATATATATATATACATATATATATATATATATATATATATATATATATATATATATATATATATATATATATATATATATATATATATATATATACATATATATTATATATATATATATACATATATACATACATACATACATACATACATACATACATACATACATACATACATACATACATGCATACATACATACATACATACATACATACATACATACATACATACATACATACATACATACATACATACATACATACATACATATATACATACATATCTAAATGTAATTTAACAAGCGTTTTATTGAAAAGTACGTGATATAAAACGAAGTATTTTGTGATTTTCAAGAATGTAGTGAGAATTATGTCGCCGATAAACATAAAAATATATGTACCAACGCAGCTACATAAGAAAACATGCAAATTACATGAACAATGCATGTAATGTGGTATGAATGAATTACAGTCAAATGAAGTCCGTCAACGTGACATATGCGGATGCCTTTGGACACTATTAACTCTAAACCTTTACGATGTTTGTATTTTTGCTTACATGATATTGAGTATTTCATATGTAATAATGGCACTTGACGTATGTCTAGTTGGTTTTGAAGGAACTTGTTTGTATTAATACCCACTCGATATAGTCCTAATGTTACATATTGCATATGTCATCATGATAGGCTAATAGTAGCATAGCATGCGATGTACACCACACTTCACAACTTTTGAGTTGGACTTGAGTTAAATAACCACAGGGGTAGTGTATACATATGCGCATGTGTCCCTTGCGGAATAGACTACACCATATCTATCTTATTTGCATAGCAACATATTTCATGCATACACGTAACTTAACTCACTACAAAAAATTGTATGACGTCATCAAGTTAAGTTATAATCCTACTGGCCAGAAGTTATAGACTGTTTAACCCTTAACGTCCCTAGTGTCTGAAAACAGTAATGCAGTTCTTGGATTCTTATAGTGATTGTAAGCATAATTATCTTTAAAACTTACCATTATAATCATAACTTGATTGAAAGCTAAGACATTTCCATTTTTAGTGATGTAAAAACAATTGTGTATTTGTATGCAAATCTATGCATATGAGATAAGTTAATTAACATAGCAGATTTGACACCTCTGTCCCTTCGTTACAGAAATATTATTTATGAAGGCATTTGTAGATTATTCATAAAATTAACTTTTATACGATACCAATTTACAATTTTTTAAGCTAGGAATTTTGTTTCAAACGTGACCTTCCTAGCGGTCTCAGGTGGTTATCTACCCTAGCTTTTTTTTTAAAGGCAGCATATAACCTGCTAAAATAGTTATGTGTCGCTGAAATCTATCCAAGCAGTTCTGGAGCTTATTGTTGAACGTTTATATATAATTTTCTGACCTTTTCAAAAAAAGTAGTTTGTAATACGCGAATTATATACTTATTGAGTATTTTCTCACTTAATTAGTTATGTAAAAGCCATGATGTTTTCTTTCATGTTATTTTGAGTTAATTTTTATGTTATGTTGAATGTTAGTGTTGAAACTTTTTCAAGGATTATATTTAGGGAATTCAGTGCATGCCTGATGAAATCAGAAAGCGACTGACAAACTCTTTTGGAATTGCTATTTAGAAGGGAACACAATTTATGCAAATTAGGATGAGAAGTATAATAGTGCGGAATGTACTTAGCTCGTAAGTCTGTGTGATATGGACAAAGTAAAAGGAAATGAAACTCATCATCAATGCAGTTACTATTACAATATTTACATACCCTTTGAGCGTAATCGATTTTGCTGGTACGCCCCTTGTTTACTTTTATATCAATATGACCACACCGAAATTTAGCCAGAAATTTCCGTTGATTGAAATAACAAAGATGAATTACATACGGCTCAACAAATTTATCCTTTTTAAATAATTTATAACAACGCAAGTAATCAAAATCTTAAACAGAACTTAACCAATCTTGTTTATCAACATCTTGAAGTCTAAGTTTAAAAATATTCATAAATACTTTAACATCAGCTACACCCTTATTAAACCATACGTACCCAAAACCTATATTACAAAGTAGTTTTTTGGTATCTAAACCCCATGACTGATAATTCGTATCAGCAAAAGAAATTTGTTCAGGAAAACCTAATTTAGTATACCTCTTAGAGTCATGCATTAAAAATTTTTAACCAATAAGACTCTTGTTTTGAATATGTAAAATATTTGAAGGAGGGTCGACCAAGCTCACATTGGTAGCTCTAAAAGGAAGACCTAAAACATATTTGTGAAAACGATTATAAACCATGGTAACGCTATCTCGAGGTGCAATACCCCATACTTCTGCTCCATATCTTAAAATTGAAAGAGTTTTTAAGTCAAATATATGTAAAACGTTAATAACAGGTAAAGCAGGTAAATTATTCAGAACATTCTCCAGGCTGAAGATTGCTTTGCTCGCAGAAGAAGTCAGATTATTATGTGCGGAATACCATACTCCTTTAGGTGTGAATGCCATGCTTAAATAATTATATAGATTAACAACTTCCACTTTACTACCATCCAAACTCCATCTTTCATGTTTTGCTAGAAAACCACCTTTTCTAAATATTATTATTTTACTTTTATCTTTATTAATCCGAAGCTTATTCAACTTACGATAATTTTCAAATTCATTCAACAATTTTTGTAGAGAGTATGCATTGTACGAAAATATAACAAGGTCATCAGCATATTGCAAGCAAGAGATATTTCTTTTATTTATAGCTATACCGGGATAAGTGCAATTGTTAAGTACATCCTCGAGACCATTCATATACAAAGAGAATAGAATAGGAAATAAGTTGTCCCCTTGCCCGACGCCAGTAGTACAACCAAACTCTGCAGATAGTAAACTACCATAACATTTAACCCTTGATCTAACATCTCTATACATATCATATACAATTTTCAAGAGTCGTCCTTTGACACCGATTTCAATGAGTTTGTGAAATAATATATTCCTATCAATATTATCAAATGCAGCTTTCAGATCTATAAAAGGCGGCATATAATTTACCTCTAGGTGAACGAAGGGCTTTTGAAATCGCCGTATGAATTACAAAACAATCATCTATTGTACAATACTCTTTTCTAAAGCCAGCCAGTGCTGGAGATAAAATTTCAGAATAATTCAACCAACAGCACAACCTATTACTTAGAATGCGTGTAAGAATCTTACTCGTTATACATAGTAAACTAATAGGTCTATAACCCGATGGGGATTCCCATTTTTTTTGTAAACTGGATAAATTAGCCCGACTCTCCATTGGTCCGGGAAAATACCAAAAATAAAACATTTTTGGAATAAATCATGCCTGGTTTGAATCACATTGTTTGGAGCAGTTTTTATTATTTCGGGTGATACTCCGTCTATACCACACGCTTTTTTATATTTTAAACACTTTATGGCATCATCCACCTCATCAAAATCAAAATAACGATTCAAACTGTCAATTTCGTAATTGTTGAAATCATCAAGATCTATGTCAAATATAGTATCATCAGCTCTAACGTCAAAAACAGATTTGAAATAATCGTACCATTCATGGTCAGTAATACTGTTAGAAATATGCTTAGTATTCTTGAAGAAGGACCAAAACCTTTTTGTATCTTTGAGCCTAGCCGCATCAATAATTTGATGGGCTTTGTTATCAAAGAAATCGTGTTTCTTTTTCCGTAAAAGTGCATTGTAAATCCGTCTAGCCTCACACAGACTGTCCCGATCTGTGGGACTGCCTGAAGCTCGATACGTTCTCAGAGCTCTATTGACAATCTGTTTAAAATGTTTACATTTAATGTCATACCAATTATTGAATTCCTTCTTAATATAATCACTAGAAGGACTGGGTATGCGTCTTGACCCATAAATATTATAAAGAGCATTCTGAAATAAGCTTATGGCTTGATTTATATTACCTTCCTGAACATTAAGTTTCACAACGGAGATTATATCACAAACTTTTTCCGATCTCCAACTATGCATATACTTTTCATGATCATTGATATACCAGCTAAATTTACAAAAAGGAATTGACGTTATATCATTAATACTGACTGTTTTGTTGCTTCTTAAATTTTCATTATTAAATATAAAGTTGAAAGTAATTGGGAAGTGATCAGAATTACACATATCAACTATTTCAAGATTCTTCATAGCGTTTAAAATTACAGTGCAATAATAAAGTGGAATTCATTTTGTAATATTTTGTAACTTCTGACATAAATTTAGTAATAGTACCAATATTAGAACAAAGAACGTTTTGCATTTAAATAACTACAGTAGCCTGTTTTTGCTCATTCTAATACAACAAGGAAATAAATTTTCACACTTGAATTTGTGTGTTAGGTGATTTCAAAAACGTGGCTTCTGGCTATTTGGCGCAGCATTCTACTACACTGAATGACTGATCTGAGTAAACAGCGCTAGATAAATTCTAGATGAATTATTTTTCTTACTTTTCATTTCGTTCTTTCTTTTCAGAATTTGGTCATTATCACGGAGAAACTTGTCCCTAATGTACAGTTGTTTATTTTTCCAGTATAAAACTGCATCTGGTAAGTTGTGCATCCAGCACTACAAACTGCATCTGTTAAGTTGTACATCCAGCACTACAGACTGCATCTGTTAAGCTGTACATCCAGCACTACAAACTGCATCTGTTAAGCTGTGCATCCAGCACTACAAACTGCATCTGCTAAGCTGTACATCCAGCACTACAAACTGCATCTGTTAAGATGTACATTCAGCACTACAAACTGCATCTGTTAAGCTGTACATCCAGCACTACAAACTGCATCTGTTAAGCTGTACATCAAGCACTACAAACTGCATCTGTTAAGTTGTACATTCAGCACTACAAACTGCATCTTTTAAGCTGTACATTCAGCACTACAAACTGCATATCTTAAGTTGCACATCCAGCGCTACAAACTGCATCTGTTTAGCTGTACATTCAGCACTACAAAATGCATCTGTTAAGTTGTACATCCAGCACTACAGACTGCATCTGTTAAACTGTACATCCAGCACTACAAACTGTATCTGTTAAGTTGTACATACAGCACTACAAACTGCATCTGTTAAGTTGTACATCCAGCACTACAAACTGCATCTGTTAAGCTGTGCATCCAGCACTACACACTGCATCTTTTAAGCTGTACATTCAGCACTACAAACTTCATTTAAACCTAATAACGTTTCATATCCGTGTGGAATTGAAGGCTGTTCTCGAACATTTTCAAGTTATTCTGCCTTTAATTACCATCTTACAAGATAACATTAGTTACACAGGCCAATGTATTAATTCAGAGAATGCAGCTTCTGCCATTGGTCTGACCTGTCAAATATGCTTGCAATTTTTCAAAGACTCTCCAAAATTGAAACGAGATTGGCAAAAGCATATTAAATGTAATTTACAAATAGGCTAAATTCTTTAGATGCAGAAACAAATTTACCACAGTTGCAGTTTTTCAAACAGATTTGTCTAGATATCATCAAAGAAACACAAAAAGAAAATGCAAATTTTAAAATAGGCTTATTAAACCAGCAGAGAATTAATGATTTTGTAGAAGATTATTTTGAGAAAATTAGGAAAGCTGATCCAGCTGCATCTACTGAAGATAATACAGGGCTTCTTTTTTTATAAAACAATAGCTCTATTTTACTTGAATCTTCAGTGTAAGCATCATGTCCCTTCTAGCGTATTGAACACTGTGATATCTAAGGTTTCAGATATTAATGACTTGTGTGGAGAAGTCATCTAAAAGAAACCCTATTGAAAGACTTAGAAGTCTTAAATTTCAGAGAAGATTAATTCTCATGTTGAGTAGAGAATGCGTTTTAAAGTGACTTGTTGAAACAAGCTCACAGTGACTGTGATCTTCTCAAAACTGAATACCTGAGAAACTTATATTACAAGAAAACATTTATTACCATTAATTTAGGAACTGATTCACATAATATTAAACGGCATTGACATTATATACCTGTCAATGAAAGTATTAAAGCATTATTCAAGGATGAAAGTGTTGTTAAGCAGTATTTGAATTCTAAGCGCTCATATGAAGGAAGATATAAAGACATTACTGATGGCTCTGTGTGTAAATCTATCAATTTACACAAAGATTATTCCAAAAATTAAAAATGCAAAATACTTGCCATTTATTTAAGTATTGCAACTATTTCCCCCAAAAACAGATCTAAAGTAGATCCTATTCAGCTGGTGCTCCTATGCCATGAGTCTATTGTGAAGTATTTTTTAAAGGCGATTGTTCTTGGACAATTGATTGCAGATTTTAAGGCCATTGAATCGGAGGGAATAGAGTTGGGTTTTCAGAAAAGACTGTTGGTTCAGTTATATTGGTTGTTGGTGACAATTTAGGTAGTCATTGGCTTGAAGGATTCACAGAGAACTTTAGTTCAGCAAAATACAATTGCCGGTGTTGTTGAGTGCAGAAAGGAAGGTTTTTATGGAAGTCCATTTGACTTATCAAATGTTGAATTGCGAACTCCTGAACTCCTGAAAATTGTATAATCACACGAGAAGTGTTTGTCATATAAAGGAATAAAAGAAAATTAACCACTGAATAATTTGAAGTACTTTCATGTACTGTATACATGCATGGTTTGCCCCCATGCTTAGGCCATGACTTATTTGAAGGAGTAGTTCAATATGATCTACAGTTGTATATATGGGATTTAGTGTAGGTCAAACAGTGGATTACCTTTGAAGATTTGAATAATAGGATTAAGCACTTCCCTTTCAGCACAAGTGATTACAAATACAGACCAGGGAGTCTAAATATCGAAGGATTAACACTGACTAGACATGCCGTGGAAAATCGGTGTCTGTTAAGATTCTTTGCTCTCATCATTTGGAAAACATTTTGGATGTAGAAGATTCTGTCTGGAAATTGATCTTGCTCTTAAGAGAGCTGTCAGTGTACAGTACATTTGCGCTCCTGTAATTTCTGCTGCACAGAAATATGAACAATCTAAAAATCAGCTATTTAGGGTTTAAGTTGCTGCCAAATTTGCAATAATTTTATTACACAAAAACAACTACCTCAATATATATCAGTTGAAAAGGAGTGCAGTATGATTGTATGGAATATAAGTTCCCATTAAAATAAAATAACAGCTTCAGCAAAATGTGCTATTTCCTTAGGACCTCCATTTCGCTCTTTGTGCTTCTGTGATCTATTTCGTTGTTGAAATATGTTGTCATCAGAGAGCTTTTTTCTATTTCTTCAAATTATATAATATTTTTCTGTCTGCAAGATCAAACACACCAGAGTTACCAAATCTCCTTGCCCCACTTTCCTCCTTCCAACTTGTTGATGGTGGGTTTGGGCCCGAGTGGGTTGACATTGATTCATTTTCAAAGCAGTTCGGGTGCTTTGGGTGGTACCTCTTCAGGAAAAAATCTACCATTATTACAGAAGAAGAGGAGGGTATGGACACAAGCAGTCGATTATATTGGATCAAGAAAAACCAAATACCATTTGGAAAATTCCCAGCAACATTGCTTAAATGTTGTAAAAACAAGGAGAGATCGTACCCCCAAGATAGAAGAGAAATTATATGAATCTTTTCTGCAGATATCCATAATGGAAATGCCAGGCCAGGGAGAAAAAACCTTGAAATTGTGTGCCAGAAGTTGATCGTCAAATATGCACAGTCCTTTTAAGATCAGTGGTGTAGCATCAGTGTGGGAAGTGGCTACAAAAGCTTTCTTAACCAGATAGAAATCTAAATAAACAATTTCAGTAGAAAGAGAAAAACTGATTCAGAAAGTCCATATTTACAAGAAAACTTGGGGAAAAACAATTGCAAAAATTGAAAGGGATCTTACATGAGGACCACCACTCACTGTATCTGAAAAGGTTAAATTATTAAAAGACACGTCTTCCTGCAAAAAGAGTTTTTTTTTGCAGAAGTCAAACCCATGTCAGACGTCAAATCTGAGTGACCTATGCTCTGTGAGCTCTATGGACATTAACCTTTTAGATTGTCTGCTTAAAATAGTTGACACAAAGGAAAAGTTTGTGAATGAAACGAGACAAAAAGGCCCTGAATTATTGGAATATTTTCTTCAGTTTAAGAAAAAATATTATTGTCATTGCCCCAAGTGAAATAGATTTCAAATAAAGTCCAAAACAACAAGGCTTCATCAGGTTATGTGGCCTGGATCAAATTGGTGCCTGCATACTCTAAAGAAGATTTCACCCTTCTTTGTAAGACTATCAAGGGTGAGTATTGACTGTTTTTATTGATTGAATTGTCATAGAATATGGCTTTATTTTAAATACCCCTGATCTAAGTTTTCAAATAGGTTGAATAAGTATGATCTAGCTTACATCTGGGTATAACTGGGTTTAATATGTTAAACTACGTTTTTATATTGCATGAACTGTATTTTATAGCACGGGTTCAACCTCGTTGTTCCAATTTCCAAAACCCATTTGAGAAAACCAAATACTGACTTATGATTTTAAAATGAAAAAGTATCTTGAAAAATCATTTTTATCTCATTATTTATTCCTAATTTTCATACAAACGTTACAAAGGAAAGAAAATACTATCATAAGCATTTGCAGTACCCACCAACTAAAAATCATTTGATCCGGGACTCATTGTATTTGAATTTTACCTAAACATTAAGTTGATGAAAATTTTTCTGAGCTTTATGCTGAATGCCAGAATTGTCAGACAATGCATTCAACTTTATTAAACATGTTCCTGTATGATACTTTGACGTTTGGGTTGTATTTTTACCTCCTTGCAAAAGTTTTGTGTCAGCCATCTTTAAGATGTCCACCAGAAAAATGTTAACTTAACTCGTATTTGGGTCTTTATGTCACCTGCCATGTATTTTGTAAAAATCACTTACCAATTAGGTATGATAAGGGAAATGTTCAGAGGATTCTGATTTAATTTAAGGAGATGTACAAGATATGCTTCAAATAATAACCAGAACTACTGGATTTGATAGCAGATGCTAGTGTATTGTCTCCTACCCACAACAAGTGCAATGTAGATTGAATTTTGATAAGAGAGATAGTATCCAGCCCTACATACACAAACTATGATGCATGGCTTATATGTAACAGTACTGACTGTGCTAGCCTATTGTGCAGCAACAAAGGAGTCTGTTTGCTTGAAACAAACTTGCAAAATATTGTTTTTATAATAAGGAAAGCTTTTGGTTAGTCCTTTTTAGTGACAATTAGTTGGAGTAAGAATGACCTCACTTACACAGTAACTTGGACCCAACCCATTAAGTACATGAGGTGCCTCCAGCCATAAGTTCTAGTGATGCTTCAAACAAATGTTCTCTGTCACCAACTACTTAAACATCCAATTTATTTGTCACTCCAATAGCCACAGGCCCTCATCATTGGGATTTTCCACCCCTGAGATGGTAATTTAATTTGCATTAAAATTATTCATTGTTGAGAGAGTAAAATTCACATACCCGCAGGCCTGCAATAATGAGAAAATCATACGTACTTCACATTTATTTGGTTTGGTTTATCATCCTGACAGTACCGTAGATACGTTGTTTTCTGATATCTTCCTCTAAGATATTGTCAATTGTATGTAGGTCATGTTTTCTACCTTAAGCCACTAATGCATATTTGATCTTGATTTCGTATTTTCAGAGCTTGAAGGAAGTCAAGGACTCAACATTTCTTCCAAATACTCCTTTTTAACTGCAATTGGTAAATAATAATACATTTTATTTCTTCAACTCTGTCACCTTTGTGTGCATAATTTGTTCTTTCATGAGGAATGATAGGTTTCATATCTTGTAGGGATAACAATTTGTCACTAACATCCTTTGGAAGCTAGCATCATTATTTGAAGGCTGAACTTGGATAACTTCACTGGTATTTGTATGGATGTAAAACTATTTAATCTTAATAATTAAAAAAAAAAAATTGTAAGTAGGTACTGCCTTAATTATTATATCAGTTGTAGAGATTATGTAGAGAATATTGTAGAGATTGTATCATTAATCTAGACTGCACTGGCAAAATAACTTCAATGGGTTATTGATCTTTGACCCTCAATGATTAGCATTTGGACTACTTGTAGTGCTGTGGCACGAGTTGCAGCAGTTACAGCTTATAAATAAACTTTTCATTATATGATTGCAAGTTTTCGTTTCTCCAAATGCTAGGAAGAATACAAACCGGTTTATTTTTCTTATAAATCGAGGAGAATTGGTACCATTTTAGGGTAAAACCTGCATAAAGCAAGTAAACTTTGCATGATAATGTTAATTGTTATCTAAAAAATTGGTGGAATCTTAAATTTGACTTAAAAATTATTACTATACAATAATCCGTTTCAGTAGGCTATATCTTGAAGAAAAATACAGTTGGTGATGACAAAATGAACAAATATTTCGAATCAAGTTCTGTTTCTGTTTATGTTGTTATTAACAGGAGATGGTTTACTTAATATGGTGGTGAAATATTTATGTGTGGTGGAAGGAGCCATCATGAATGAGGAGGCAGTGGAGGATCCAATGATAGCAGTCCTGATGCTTATTGGCATGTACTTCATGTTCAACATGCAGTACTGTCCAGAGGTGGCCACAACGTTGACCTTCATTCAAAAGTAAGCAGTTGATCTTCAGATTATTTTTCACCACACATATATGCGATATGGGAATCCTGGGTCGTAACTCGGGTCAAGTGTGGTGATTTGTATTGTCTGTTTGTGAGTGTTTGGATAAAAAAGCATTGCGTTGTTTTTACCAAAGCATCAATATATACCAAAGTAAGTCCAATGGTACCTTGTTGAAAGTACTTGTACCCCCTATATTTTTGGGGTTGATGTTCATTTTTAGAAGTGAAATGAAGAAAGTTATTGTTAAGAGATGCATGTTTTACAGCATACAAATTTGTTAGTGATTTGGATGGGTACAGTAAAATATTCCTTAAAAATTGACATATTCTTAAGTCAATTGTCAAGGATCAACTGAGTGTTTTTAGGTAAACAGGCTTTCTCCTTCCACTCTTTTCATCATTCATGGCAACAACTTTAGAGTGCTTAAACCTCTTATAACTTGTTTTGCACTAAACCCACTGCAGGTCATCATGTCCTCCACTCTTTGCCTTCCACGGTAAGAGGAGGTCATTATTATGCCTACTAGGCTTAAAATTTACCATGCCTTTTTCTCACATTCTTACCTCGAGAACATCCTTCCACCTTGCTACCCCTTCTATTTGAAGTATTTTACAATCTGCCATATTTTACACACTTGCTCTGGAGAAGAGTTTATCTTCTCATGACTCATATCAAAACTTCTTCCTTTTAAACTCTCCCCTTAATGTTGTTGCTTTTATTAAACAATCTGGGGGCTTCTTCGGGTAAGTCAGATGCATTTTCATCTGCTTGATCTTGTTTTTTCCCTTTTCTTTTTTATTTTCTGTTCTCTACTTTTGTCTTATCTTTTATTTGTATGTATTTATGCATTGAAATTTTCCTCTTTATGGTTGTATCAAGGACTGTCATCATGGCTTGGTGTTCAGTTGTTGTTTTGCAAACATCCCTTTATTAACTTTGTCTTCATTATTTACAAGGCATGAAATTTACGAAAAGCTGTGTAGCTATTGATTCGTAACCAATTTTGTTTGAAGTTTGTGCTTTCAACAATTTTAATGGATTTAAAGGCATATTAGGTAATGTTAGTGGTACGCATACTTTTAGGTATATTTTGGAGTGTTATATGATGATTTTAATTTATATAAAAATTTACCAGTTTGGTCAGAATTTACTATTCCTTGGCATTTTGTAGTGATCATGAGATAAATTGATTACTGAGAGGGAAAAACACTGCGGGTTTATCTAAATAATTTGTTCTTTTCTACTTGCAGATGTATACTCCAAGATGCAAGAGCCAGAAGAAGATGAAAACTGAAAAAACAAAACCCAAGTTGTTGTCTGTCCTGAATGAATTAAGCTGCTATAAATGGAACTTATCTTCAGTGAACCGTTTAAGGGTTCCTTGGATTATTTTGGACTTCACCTAAGATCTCACCTGCAGTGGTGCATAAAGCAATTAAAAGTATCCCTAAAGGTATCTTTAAAAAGTTATGTACTAATGTCAATGTTTTCACAAATTTATTTTCTGCCGAGCAGAAGCATGTTAAAGGCCTGAATATTGTGTCAACTTTACTCTTCTAAATAATCCAGTGAAGAAAATATGTTCATGTTTGGTACTTATGATGTTGAGGTTTACTCAACTATCCCACAAGGGACCAATGTGTACATAGGTCATTTGTATACGGTCCTACTAATTTAAGCCCGCATAAACTTTTTTCGCCCGCATAATTTTCTTGCTGGTTTGCACATAACGTTTTGCCTTTTTTTATCAAAGTTCACTAAAACAACTAAAAAATGTTCCAAAAGCTTGTAATGATTGTTCCTTCAGTTTTAGCTATGTGATTGACACAACAGTTGGAGGTGGTAGTATCACACAAATGCATTACAACGGCCACATCAGGTATGCCACTGTGTACACATGTCCATGTACAACAAGTCACTCAGGTGGACTAATAGATTATTAGAACTTCAATAAGAATTGCTTTTTATAGAGGTCCGGACATTAAAATAAAATATATAGGGGGCCTACAAATCAAAATTAATTTTTGCTGACTGATTAAGATTTCTTGCAAATGTTTGTCGTGACTGTTGAATTAAGCTGCTATAAATGAAACTTGTTAACAGAAGTTAGTCTGTGTATTCTGTTGTACACAGAATAACTAGTGTAGTACCACATTCACGTAACAAGCCCAGGCTTGAAAATCTCGAGTCGCCTTGAGCTCTAAAACTTTGTTATTTTATCTTTCCTGCAAAAAGACAGAAGGTAAGAAGGTTGATACTTTTAGATCAATTATGAATATTCTATAATTTAATTCTACGCAAAATGTTATGCCAAAAAAAGTCATGCGGGAGAAACAATTTCATGCGTGCTGTGCGGGCTTAAATTATTAGGACCGCTTGTATGGTCGGCAGTACTGCAGAAGTTTAATTGTTCTTGTATTTAAGACTGAAATTGTGTTTTGAAGTAGAGGAAATCTATTGTTCTTTGTTCTTGCTAAGGTAGTTCCTAAGGGGGTAATTTGATTATTTGCGGGGACGATTTATTCATAACGTACTTTCTGACCTATTTGTAAGCAAGTTTGCTTAAAAGTAATGACAGAAATGGAAAGGGCAGACTTTAAAATAGGCCATAGAAGCTTAAAAAATGACATTCTGTAAAAGATGACTGTTTATAGCATATTCCCACAAGAAGCTTTAAATATCTGTAACCAGGACGTACGAACACGGTCGTACATCCTTACTACAACCACCTTAAATGAGTCTGTATGAGTCCTGGAAATGATTCTGGGTGTTTCGTATCAAACGCAAACAAACTTTAGTAAGTCGAAGTGACATACCTTTAAAGTTGAAAGTTCTTATGAAGTCTAATTGTGACATCACAGCCTCAAATTGCCTCTGAAGTGATTATACTAAAAATTGCCTAAATATTTCGTGGCCAAAATTGTTTTCCCCCAATGTAAGTCACTTGCTGTGTAATAGTTAAACTCTAAGAATCTGTAAGCACTAATCCATCTAAAGGTGACAAATGTCAGGTATCATTTTAATGAGAAATATATACAAATGTGAGGCTGTGATGTCACAATAAGATTACATTCAGCCATTTGAGCACATTTTCTTTAGGGTAACGGCATGTTTTAAAGTTGGATAACTTCTTATAGGATGAATGTTTCTTTACTGCCTTCTTTCAAATAAGCTTTAATTTGCCTAAGGAGTGAAATATTCCTTTAAGAATTCTTAAAGTTAACTCATATCTCCTACTTTCATCTCGGAGAATTAATTTTCTTAGACCATTAAGTTTTGCCACTGTGTTTCATATATACTGAATATGGTTAGTGATTATATACTTGTTTATAACTTTTTCAATGTTTAAAAAAAATAGAAATTAATATCTAATGAGCTTAGTTTTTGTTTTCATATTCTGTGCCTTTAAAGAATTACAGAAAACGTACTAGCAACAAATTTCACACATCCAATGTAATTTTGGCTGTTCGGTGAATTAATTTACATGCTGATTGTAATTTTACAGACAGGTTAGAATTTACATACAAAGTTTGTGAAATTTGTTGCCAGCACATTTTATTGTAAAAATACAGATTTGTTTTACAGTATATATATATATACATATATTTAAATATATATATATATATATATATATATATATATATATATATATATATATATATATATATATATATATATATATATATATATATATATATATATATATATATATATATATATATATATATATATATATATATATATATATATATATATATATATATATATATATATATATATATATATATATATATATATATATATATATATATATATATATATATATATATATATATATATATATATATATATATATATATATATATATATATATACATACATATATATATATATATATATATATATATATATATATATATATATATATATATATATATATATATATATATATATATATATATATGTATATATATATATATATTTATATATATATATATATATTTATATTTAAATGTATTATATATATATATATATATATATATATATATATATATATATATATATATATATACATATGTATATACATATATATATATATATATATATATATATACATATGTATATACATATATATATATATATATATATATATATATATATATATATATATATATATATATATACATATATATATATATATATATATATATATATATATATATATGTATATATATATATATATATATGTATAGAGATATATATATATACATATATATATATGTATATATATATTTATATATATATATATATATATATATATATATATATATATTTATATTTAAATGTATTATATATATATATATATATATATATATATATATACATATGTATATATATATATATATATATATATATATATATATATATATATATATATATATATATATATATATATATATATATATATATATATATATATATATATATATATATATATATATATAGATATATATATATATATATATATATACATATATCTATATGTGGATATATATATATATATATATATATATATATATATATATATATATATATATATATATATATATATATATATATATATATATATATATATATATATATATATATATATATATATATATATATATATATATATATATATATATATATATATATATATAGCAATAAATGTCAAATGATGCTACTTTATACATATAAATATATATAAAATATTCAATTGGTCGCATATATATATATATATATTATATAATATACAGTCTAAAATCATATCATTCAACTTTTTGCAATCTGACATTACCCGAAGGAAAACCGCCATATCTGCAGCAAGAAAATGTTATTAAAAAATATTCAATTGGTCGAAAATTCAGAAATAAAATCATATCATTCAACTTTTTGGCTGACAGTCGCTTTACCTGAAATAAACAGGCACTTTTAAGGTAGCTTTCTAATAATTCCTTAATTGAAGAAAAGTGGTACAATTACCATCATCATGTTTCAGTAATTATAGATCTTCTGAAAATATCGTATGCAACGATCTTCATTTATCGCATGGCAATAACAGTATTATAATCTATAATTACAGATACCGTTTACGTATCATTCAAAAAAGTTGTTTATCACTTTTCAGCAAGGAAGAGGGCATACGTTTTTCGTTACATTTTAAAGTAAGACTGTGATAATTCCTATGATACTTTGCGCAATTTTATGTATTTCAAATTGGAAATAGTCTGAAAAAATAATTACAAACTCGTGATCATTGTTCTCTAGGCTTAATATCGACTACTTCTATTGGAGAATATTTTAAAGACGCTGTAATTAAAACATGAGGAAAATCAGGTTAAATGCCATAAACAATTTAAAGATTCAACTGTTTGTAAAAGTAACTTTTTACGCCTCGCAAAAATCTTACAACTCCAAATGACATAGGCTCCATCATTCAGCCGTTCAGTTCATTTTTCTCCACAATTTGAGTAAAATTACGACTGCATGACGCATATTTGCTTGTTAGGTGTTCCTTAGCATATGATCTTTCTAGGCTTAAGTTAACTTACTGTCTGAGAATTCAAGAAACCTTTATCAAACCTGAAAACAGGTTATGCAGTCGTTTTCTTCAAACTTTATGCAATAGTTTTAAGTAGAAATATTAAACAATTACTCAAATATTACATTACATGTAGCATTTTTAATACATAATAAGTACATATGAAAACAGCACTGTCAGAAGCAAAGGGTGACTATTATGAACATTTGAAAACGAAACAAAAGCTTCATGGCAACAAACTTCTTGGCGTGATTTTCCTCAAACTCAAAACTGACGTAGCTAGCTTGTTAAAAAAGGATAACAAGAAATATACATCACTGGATTTAGGGGTTCAAGTTCCCTTAGATAGACATATTTTATAATTTAAAGGCGAGTCAAGTTTGAATGCTAAATAACAATCAATCAAGGGAATTTCAAAAAAATGGTCCATATTACCAAAGGTTTGCGATTCATAGATCTCTTTGGCTCGTTATTCAGACCCTCCTATTGGTCGGTTTTATCAACTAATACGCTCTCATCTACTTTCGGCATATAGCCAGACGTAAAGACAAGTGCCTAGAAAAGGTTAATTTTTTAAGGAACAATTGAAGGCCAAGAAAACCAGGACGTCCAAGACCAGATGGATTGACAGAATAAAGGCACTACTTGGTCTTCCACTACCTGTAATATACATGTTAAACATTAACCACTGGGAGCAGTGGTGTGTCATTCTCGAAAGTCACGAGCCGTCAGCAAAGACGGGGGAATACCAACAAACTAATGTACTGCCAACACTTATAACATTTTAAAGAAGGAGTTGGTGAATTAGGTAACCATGCATGTGTTTGACCTTTGTACACATACAAGAATTGTGAAACAATAGTGGCAATAATACAGAACACACTGACTGTTCTTGCTAGTCATTTATCTCAAGAGGGCGATTCTCAAGTTCCCGCAACAATATATGCATATTATTTTAAAATAATATTTGCAGGTCTAGGCATTTAAAAATAAATGAACGTACACTGTGGTTGTTGTCATAACGGTTTTCAGAAAACGTCACAAACTACAGCTACTAGGATTTTTGTTACTCCCACCGACGACATTATATTTGCAATATTTTTTTTCTAAAAGTATCTTCAGGTAAAATTTGTGGAATAAATAATCAAACGCCTAACAACAATAAGCACATCTCGAGATTATAGCCACAGTGACGCTATTCAGAATATCTGATTGTGGTTAACCTGTTAACAATGGGTAGTGTAAAAACATCTCAATTAAAAATATATCAAATAAAAAAGATACCAAATATAGCATGTTTTTTCTAAATGCTAGTCATTGCACTTTCATTAATTATTTGAGCTAAGAAGCTAAACAAAAAGAAAATTAAAAATATAATTGTTTATGAGTGCGACACTTTCCCTTTCCTTGTGCCAGAGAATCGACCGAAACAAACTCCAATACTTTGGTCGTCTTTCAAGAAATAAAGGAGACGACGTTGAAAGATTCTCGTCTAGGATCATGTAAACGACGTAAACGTTAATCAAAAACTCAGTTGGCCTCATGGTATCAGAGAGTTTTTCCTGAACGTGGCGTACCGTTCAACTCTAGAAAGTGGAAGGTGGAACTCTTAAACAAAAGGATCACAAAGAGTCCGCAATGATTCAATGGATTACCACGACTTTTTAATATTGTTAAAGGAATGGAAGCAAACGTTCATGAAACATCCCGTTTCGGTCTACATTCCGAATTACATTTTGCATAGATCATCTAAATCAAACTTCAAGGAAGGAAGGAAGTCTTATTCCCTTGAAATCGAACTATTTCATCAAATCTATCTTAAACGTCATTGAACTGTCTAAAGTTTATCGCAATTATTTTGTAGCTTTAGGATACGATATCATTGAATAAGTTTTAACCGTTTTATAAATTTCAACATAACTTAATTTACATTCTAAACTAATATGGTGTTACGGCTAACGGGATTTGGGGGAAATCAATTCCATTCTATTTGCTCAATGAAATTGTAAGTAATTAATGATACGATGTGAATTTACGAGTCCTTTTTATACCTTTATTGTTTTTAATAAACACAGATTCGACTTCCTTCCATCCAGTTGTAATCCAATTTCTATGGATCCTAAGTAGTGTTGCTTTCAAATGTACGTTTTCTGCCTTAGAAATCATTCTTAAAATGAGCCAGTAACCAGGATATAAGTCAATATTCCATATTCATCATAATTAAATTAGTTAAAAATGCAGTATTTTAAGCGTTTTTATTGAAATAAAATAGTTCCGAAATGTATGAAATTGTTAACTTTATTTTTAATACGCTTATATTGCGCAATACCACAAAAATATTCAATTCTGTTGCGTTTTACATTATAAATATTCCATCAAATTTAAAAAGGCGTTATAATTTCTAGCACAAAATAGAGTATGTGATTCGCATTAATTCTTCATAATTTCCATCTCTATTGATTTAGAAATCGATTCTTTTCGCAGGTGTCAGTCATAATTGCTTTCCATGAATTTGACCACTGTGGTAGACATGTTTCATAATCAACGTTTTACTTCAGTCAAAACAGGAAATTGAATTTAAGTTAACAGCTGTCAGATCAATAAAACGCAACCATTAGACTATCACCAAAGAGTTTCTTTGCTATCACATAATATTAAGAACACGCAATACTTAATTCCCATGATATTTGTTTTTAATTTTTTTAATTTTCAAGCAGTACACAAATTACATTTGAGCACTGTTGTACTCAAGGGAAAAGAAAAAAAAATATTCTGCTAAATGTTAGAACCAGACATAGACGATTTCCTATTATCGAAATTGGAATGTATGGTGATTAGAGATTTGTTTCGTTTCAATGGAGTCTTTAATTCAATCAGTCATCATTTAAAAATAAAAAGTATTGCTGTCTTTTTCAAAATCCGGAGTAACCCTCTAACGTTTCAAACATTTAAGGATTTTGATGTACGAACAGTAAAACAGGGAGCGTATAGAAGCATGGCAATTCGAAATAGTAGAGAATTGACGAAGAAATATAACATTGTTTTTATTGATACTGTTTGACAGCTTATATATATATATATATATATATATATATATATATATATATATATATATATATATATATATATATATATATATATATATATATATATATATATATATATATATATATATATATATATATATATATATATATATATATATATATATATATATATATATATATATATATATATATATATATATATATATATATATATATATATATATATATATATATATATATATATATATATATATATATATATATATATATATATATATATATATATTTCGTTTGCTTATGCTGTTATGATTGTATTGGTTACTATCCTGATCTATTTTTGTAAAACAGTGTTTTGTTTTACTAACATCTTTATCAACCTATACATATAGGTCCTACTGTCCTTTTTGTAACTATAAAGAAAAAAATGGATTGAATTGAAAGTAATTTAAATGGCAGTATCCCTCCTCAAGCTAACAGTGCTATGTATCAGTATATAACGGTAGTTACATGTGTTATTCTAATTTTAGAGATTTAAAGTGAAAGGAGTATGTTGTATGTAACATGTGCTTCGGTTTAAGTTTCTTAAATTCATTTAAATGCTGTTATTGTCAATGGCGTCATAGAATCTGACGAAATTCAAAAAGATCTATAATGTACCTGGGCTATAAAGGTATTAATTCACCCGAATAGCACCACTTTCCCCATGAAAAAAGATTAAGTCAAATTTAGAATTCTAATGTGGACCAAATATTTCTTACTGGACGTACGTGTCCTTGCACTCTTCTCCTTGGGTGACGCTACTGCTAAATTTATGAATTGCACCACATTGTTACAAGATTGTTTTATATATGTATTTTCGACTATCTAAATTGGTTTGAGGCGAAACGATTTCACTTGTGGCACCATATACAGTACTGTAACTGTCTACTATTGCTAAATCTAAATATAAATCATTACATTATTCCTGCCGTTATTGTCGATTCCGATATAAAAAGGTTAACAGTGTCCTATACACTGAAGGGACTTTCCACATCATTTGACTCTTAGAAACCACTTGAAAATTTCATCAAATTTCTAAACCTCCCATTCTCGTTTAACATTGTAGCTTACGAGACAAATGAGAAGTTTTGTAATGTACTAGTGAATGTAAAAAATGTATACACATGTAAAGGAGCATCAAGGTATCAGCAAACTAGTTATGTTTTTGCCTACATGTAATACTTCCGTTTGAATTGTGTATTATGTTTAAACTACAGAAGGTGTAGGTCAAAGTTGAAGATATAAAAGGAACTGGATTCTATTAATTTGCAAAAATTTGAATAGATAAGTTACAGTATTTTAGGTTCGTTGAAGCTCACTAAATCAGCATCATTGTAAATCTGGTAGCCATTCTCGTGCGTCAAGCCAAAGTTTAAAGATTAAGTTCCAGATACGTAATGAGGATTTGTTTAGGTGGATTCATAAATAAAAGAAAACTGATTAGTTGGCAATACACGATTTTGTAGGATACTAAGAGAATAAACGTAAATAGAAATTACTAAGAATAAGCCTCGTCACCCTGGCTACATGGTGTGATATCAAAGTTCCGAGTGTCAGTAATTTTGTTTGTAATGAGATCAGGGAGGTGTTGTACCTGTTCCGTTGCTATTGTAGTCAAACACATTTTATGATTTTGAAATTTTAAAATATATATATATATATATGTTATTTTTATAATCATTTCCACAAGTCGGTCTATGCTAAGCCGCCGTGTGTTATCCTTCATGCAAATGGTTTAAAATATGATATATTTTGGTTATTTAAAACACATTCAAGAAATTATTAATTGTATATTTTATTGCACCACTCACAGAGAATTTAATTGAGAATAAAATTTAATTTGATTTTTTAAAAACGAGGCAAACATTCCCAGATGCGTTATCAGATCTTAATAACTGTGATTGAGAAATTTTCTTTGTGCAGCTAAATAGTTTTGGCTTGTTCAAGAATTAATTTGGTATTTTCTAAGACATTTTTTTAGATTCAAACTATGACAGTCAAATGGAAAAAAGAGTTGTTAATTGAAACAAAAACTTCCTATTTTTACATATTTATGGCTGGAATTGTCGAAAATGCAAAATAGTTGTTGTTTTTGTTGTGTATAATGTTTTATGCGATTGTTTAACTTACAATGGTGCATGGTTTTATATGAATAGAGGGCTTAAAAAGAAACATAACGGTGAAAAACTACTTCAATTCCCTTTAAGGATATATCCAAGTTTAACGATTTGTCTAGTTTGTGTAGAAATGACTGCTGTGGAAAATATGTCGAACGTGGGCGCCATCTTCCTCACTTTCCTCAAACGTTGTTGATGTAAATTATTGTCTTTATTCCTTAGATTGTTTGACATTGCAACCATTGAATATGTCAGAACAGAACCTAGTAAAGTAACTTCAATTTACCTATATATAAAACAGTTATTAAGTTGTGCAATGGGTCCTATAAAATACGTCAAAAATTGTTTAAAAATCGAATTAGAATTACTAGATATCGAGGTCTTTACTATCAGATATCGAAGCGTCTTTACAATTTTATTTCGTCTACAGATTTCTTTCACATAACATGAACTTTCTTGACCACTGTACTAGTCCTTCAGAGCATTTTCTTTTATGCTGCTTATTGTTTCTGCGTTATTGCTTATCAAAGTTCCAAGAACCATTGATGTATGCGACACTTATCTCTACAAGAGCCTTCGCGTAATTCTATCACTTTATTTCCCACATTCATCAATGGCAATTAAATGTTTATCGGAGATAGGGTTATAGATTTGAAGAATGTTTGGTCACAGGTGCACTCCTTCAAGATATTGTGGTAAAAGACTCAAAGCAACGAAGATACATACAAACATGAAGAGCCATTTAAGCAAACATATCAAAAATGTGCATATTTTCTTGATTAATTAGGCGTGGAAATTTAAATAAGGCTGCAAATGTTCATTTGTACATTTTGGGTGGGAATTGATTTGATATTAATGACTTTCAAACACTCTGGCCATTTTTGGTCTAGGTGATATCAGTTGTTTAAAATCAATACGCTTAAGCAGAGACGTAGCAGCTAAGAATTTTTTGGGGGGCGGTGGGAATGAATATTTCCCGACAAAATGTTTGACGCCGTAGCATGCTAGGGCGAAGCGCTAGCCCAAACGGCGTGGGATCTAGAGGTCCCTAGTGGGGTCCAGGGCAAAGCCCCGGTAGGGTTCCAAAAGGGCAAAGCCCCCAGAAGCTCTGCGATTGTAGACATTTTATGGCTGATATTTTATCTAAAATCAACACAGACATACAAGGTAATAATACCCCAAAACAACATGGAAACTTAACTACTTAGGCCCCTATGCTTTTCCATTTTTCATGAGGACTTTTGATTTTAAAACTAAAACACCAACATTCAATTAGGTACCATTTGTTATGAACAACAGAAGAAGAAGAAGAAAATTGACATCATCTGCATACACGCTCTTTGCTTTTTGGAAGAGTTCAAAATTGTTGCCGTTTGCCGAATTGAGCAACGCTGTCTCGATGTTGAGAAAAATTGAGCATGTTTCTTTCTCGAAGCGGCTGTTTAGTTCGCAGATGCAAAAGTCAATTGCTTGGTTGTGTACTACACGATACATATCATCCGTTGATTTGAATTCGTGTTGTTGACCACTTCTTAGTTCAAGTCGAATGGGAACTCTTTTGTGTCTGGGAAGAATTGGTGGTTCTATCGAATCAATGCTATCAACTGCGGAGACAATCTGTTGATAGAATTCCCCAGAATCATTTCGCTGACGCTGAAGGCTATCCTTCAAAGCATTAATGCAGGTCAGAGATGTCTGTGCTGTCAAGGAGAGCTCTGCATTGTGGTCGCAACTTGTTCACAGATACTAAAGATGATCTTTGCGATGCGGAGACCGATGAATGTTGCAAATTTCTTTATTTTATTTGCCATTCCTAAAGCAGTGATACATCTTCACCTGAGCAGTTTTCAGACATGTCAAGAAACGTTGCATACAGGGCTTCGTGACTGTCAAGGATAACACAGATTGACTTTTTTCTCACTGTCCATCGGGTCAGGCACAGTAAATGAAGATTCTGCACATGATCTGTATATTCTGATGCAATATGCTGGTAATGAGCCATTCGTTTGGGTGAGGCACGAATAAACACAGATACGTCTTGCACAAAGCTCAACGTGTCTCCAAAGACACCACTTACTTTTCTGCTTCCCTGAAGTGCCAGATCAAAATTGTAGTTACAACAATGCAGATAAACAGCTGAAGGTACATATTTGCATCGCCTTCATATGACTGCAGAACACCAATTCCTAGTTGTTATTTCATGATATTAGCTGGTGACGTACTGCTGTTTTGCATATATAACATGTAATTGCGCCTAGTGGCGTAGCCGAGTGGGTCGAGGGACGATCCCACCCATACCAATATTTAATCCGTCTGTTTAGATTTTATTCCGTCGGTTCAGATTTTAATCCGTCGGTTCAGATTGGTGCCGTTGGTTCAACAAGCTTTAACATTCCAGGTGCTTATAATGCTTTTAGACTTCAAAAGGGCACTTTCTCAGAAACAAGGTTCTTCGGTAATAATATATTAAACATTTGTGCGATTTGGTATTTGAATACATGAACTAAGACCACAGAGAAAGAGAAAGGAAGAGGGAGATGGAGAGACAAACGTAAATAATAAAACATATGTCCATATTATGCGTTTTCATGATTTTGTGTTTTGTATACGGTGTATTATAGTTCTCTTTGACATGAATTTTGACTTGTATATTACACCTTCTTACTATTCGTTGTGACATACTTTTTTGCCCTTGAAATGTCAATTTTCGAGAACTTCCGGGAGCTTAGCCCCCTACACCCCGACCAGGGGCTTCGCCTCTGGATTACATCAGGGGCCTTTAAGGAAGCTCCTGGACCACGCACGGACAAGTCAAGCGCTTTGCGCTCAAAAAGACACCTTCGGTGTCACCTAACTTACATTACAAAATATCGTGTCGGTTCAATTCAATTTCCCGCTCCCCAATATGAAAATCTGAGCTACGCTACTGATTATGTCCCTTGTCGTGCAATATCTGAGCCATAGATATTTCGAAAAAAAGGGCACAGTCGGACTTTTAATCTCTTGTCGTTGCCAGTTGTTTGTTTAACCGATGTTTTTTTGTATATCTGTGACCATGGGATTGTATAAGTGTTGACTAGCTCAGCAAGTTGACCACATTGTGATCCAGTAGAGAAAACACACGGTTCTGGTGATTCGGCGGCTTGAATTTATCTAGTGTCTGGGGTGTTAGAGTCGGACTTTCAAGCCGATTTGCTGTCACTAACACTACGTGTGCTTCCACAGCACCCTCGGTTGTTTCCACGGCACAAGCAAGAAAGGCGAATGAAGTAGCATTGTGTACTAAACTAGGTGTTTCCAGAACTTGTGTATCACTATTTTCAACTTCTGGTGACACATTCTGATCATGACGCGGTACTTCTTTCTTAAAGTAGGTTGTCAACCTTGAAATTTTTGCTGCTAATCGTTCAAGCTATTTTTCCTGTGTTCGTTTTCGGCTGTAGGCACGAGGCATGTTGTCGATGGCTAATGAAAATCTCATGCAGGGCGATATAAACTATAAAAAAAAAACTGAAAAAATCATTTAGGTCTTCTACAGTTTTACTGCATAATCACTTATAGCTTACAGACTTAAAAGCGTGCATATGGGCTATTAAAGGAAGGGCACCCCCTTCTTTCTCGATAGTTTTGTTATCTATTTATTGTAATTAATCTGGAAAGAACATTACTAGTTGTATTTTGATTCGAATTTCGCACACACACACACACACTATCGGTAAGAAAATCAAGCCCTAGATCTTTTCTTGTAGAGTCTACAAAAAGTCCATATACGTCCGTGAATTTGAGTCAAATGCATCACAGCCAAAATTAACACACAATTTTGCGCAGAGTAACATTTCAGAGAGTCTTTTTGGAATTGAATATATTTCACCTCTGAGATTAAATCCTAAAATACTCAATTTGTGTGAATTTCAATCTGAATTCCAAAAATAAACAAACAAAATTATTTAGATAATTATCACAAAATAAACATACAAATTCAAACATGGCCTCAAACTCGGAAAGAAGAGTAACAGAAAACATATAAGTAGACTGAACCAGTCACCAGGCCCGTATATCCAAAGGGGAAAGGGTGGAGAGGGGGGGGGGAATGGGGTGTCCGAGCCAGCGAAGCCCCTTTTGTTGAGAAAGTGCCCTTTTAAAATCTAAAAGAATAATCAGCACCTGAAATCTCAAACTTTGCCTTTTGTACGAAAAGCGAACCCCCTTCTTAAATTCCTGGTCACGGGCCTCGTTACCATGGGCATGGTATTATACGTTTTACTCTTCCCGTCCTTGCATTTTCAGAATATCCCATTTCTAATCATAAACAAGGTATATTGATGCATATAGGACACGTGACACGATACGATGATTTAAAACCATTGTGTATGTTTTACATAGTAGACATTATAAAGTAGACATTAATCAATAGACCAATGAGTGAATACGTACCTCAATAATCAATTAATAATCCTGGTTACGGCAAGTCAGCTTGTATTTTTCGTTTCAATTTCGTCAGCATCAGATGAACATTTTCAGAGTATTCTCGATTGTAAAGTGCAATACACAAAAAACATGCACTGGGGCCTTAAGCGATCAGTAATAAAGCACAGTACAAACCAGGTGAAAGTTCGTAAACATTCGTCGACAAGGTTTGAGATAAGAAACGTGCGCGAAAAAACTTGAACAAGGCGTTATAGTAAAAATTACTGAATTAACGAACTGGTTAAGTTTAACACCGTGGATTATTTTTCAGAGGGGCACTTTTCAAAAATCAAAGGGCGCTTTGCTACTTTGCAAAAAAAGTGGCGGGAACGTGCCCCTGTACCCCTCCCCCCGTTCCGCCGCCTATATTTTGCATAAAAACCTGGCCACGTGATTAATTCCATAAAATTGAAATAGATAACATGATATAGAATTATAGCAGCTATGCTCGTGTGCCTCTGTCAGAGCCTGATTACTATGGAGCACTGCAGGGTGCAACTGCCCGTGTCGCAAAAATTCGAGTATAATTTTGAGTATAATTTTGAGTATAATTTTGAGTATAATTTTCAGAAATGTTTTCAAGAAATTGTAAGCCTGTGGTCCTTAAAAGTTTAAATTCAACCTAAATAAATGAAAGCCCCAAACAAACAGGTTCCTTCAAATGTGTAGGTATCATTACTGAAATAACGAACCACTTTAGTGTAACACCGAAGTATTATGTTTGGGAGGGGCGCTTTTCAAAATTCGAAAGGGCACTTTTTGATTCTGAAAAGGGCACTTTTGGCACTTTGCAAATAAAATTAAAATAGATAACAACACGATAAAGAATTGTATAGACTGTGGGCCGAAAGTCTTTATTCTGCAGTTTCGTAATTCACCTCTTAGGGCAACATGCTTTTATGCAGATAATTTTTAATATTTCAAGGAAACATAATTCCGAAGAGTTCCACGTTTTTTTCCAAATTTGGCAAAAACGGACGAAAAATTACATCAAGATGCCTAAAGATCAAAATCGCCAGATTATCCAATGCTTATTTAGTATTTGGTTAGGTGGTTAAACAACGCGTCGAAAATGGCGATCTCCTTTGTCTCAAAACGCCGTTTTATTTCAAACTAAAACCTCTCAAATTTAATTTGACAAGCTTTCATTATACAATGAAATGAAGTATTGAAAACTAAAGATATCTTCACATCATTTTGGTAAGTTTTAACGAAGCTTATAAGCCACATTCTTTTGGTTACGTGTGCTAACTTGACAGTAGAAAGAACATTCTGCAAAATTATGTAGTAGTTGCGCTACAAATACTTCCTTTTAAGTAAGTCAAACACCAAACTCTGTAACAAAGTGGTAGATCATGTGTGAAATATCATGAAAATTAATTATTCGAATAATATTTCAGTCTTCAGAATTAAGATGACATTTGTTTGATATTATTTTCAGGTCCGATGTGGCCTTGTAAACGCATGTGCAGTAACTTGCCTAGCTGAGACCCTTACACATACACCACAGTAACGAAGCTACGCCTATTGCATCTGAAGCTCGAAGTAACGTACCCAGTCAATTTGTAGTACATAGTGATGGCATTACTAGACATTAATAGATCTACTCCCAATTCCTTACTGGATTGGTTAAAATTTAAATTCGTCTAATTAATTTTGGAGCTTATGAGTCAGTCAGCAGTGAAAAATCAAAATGTTCAGTAGCCTGTACTGTATGCCTATCTTCTGAATATCTCCATCAGCTGATCAGCATGCTTTTGCTTTGAAGGAGGGGTTAAAATTGCATTCCGCAACTAGTACTAGACACTAAAGCAGATATGGAAAATCAGCTGTGGGCCTCGATGATATTGTTTTGAAGATATACAGATTATAAGTTACTTGGCCAACATCTGGATGCTAAGTTACTTAACAATTGAAATCTATTCAAAATTAAAAAACTTGTAGGCTATATTAGATGTGATAATTTACAGATGTTTGTATGATCTTTGCAATGCTATATTTGAATTTTTTGTTTTCGTGGGAGTAGTGCTCCAAAAAAAAATGAGTTTTGCAAAAGTATTGCAGGTATGGAGAGCAACTTTTGTACTTCTGTAGTTCTCCGCAAATAGTGTGGACTTGACGAAACCTTTCGTATGACTTGTAAAGCTAAATCCATTAAATGGTCGTTTTAACTATTGATTGCTACGAACACTGTTTAGAATTGACAAATCAGTATCAACAAATGACTGATTGTCAATTCTAAACTATTTTTAGGTAAATCGATCTAGTAAAAATGACCGTTCAACAGATTTTGCTTAACACTCAAATAACAGGCCTACACTATTTGTGGAAGATTGTTAACGAGAACAGACGTACAAAGGTAGCTCTCAAAAAAGCTGGGGTGAATATCAGCATACAGGAGGTGCGCAGTGGATTTTTTATTATTAAAAAGCGGGTGTCAAATGAATTTACATCATGACTATCGGGAGTCGTAACCATGGGTAGGCCGGGGCAATTTTTGTAGGAATAAATTTCCCGTGGAAATGGTGGGGATTGCATAGGGAGCTTAACATTAATGACCCTTATGGTTGGTGTTTCGAGTGTGGCTTATGTGCAAGAGTGGACAGTGTATGGATAGTGGATGGTATGGCATTGCTGCAGCAACTTGATCAGTAAACATGCCGAGTAGTTTTGGTCTTCTAACAACAAGGGTTTTGAAGCAGCTCATTAACCGTGCTGTATTAAACAACTCAAGATGTGCTCATTTTGTCACAGACACTTACCCAAACCAAAGTATCAAACACGCAGAGAGTAGCAAAAGAGCAGCAAGTGGATCAAATCGAATTAAGTTGACAAATGCAGACCAAACCATTCCAATGCAATGGAAAAAGTTTATGGCTGATAGTGCAAACAAATAGCAACTCATAAGATTTTTCATAATAGAATGGTCCAAATGTGCAGCTGACGACTTCCAGGGTGTAAAGATAGTCATAGCCCACGGCAATGAATGTCACTTTATGAAGGCAGGAATTGATGGAGGTGAAAGTCGAGCTAGTGGAAGCCAGCAAAGTGCAGAGTCCAGTGCTATTTTGGAGGTAAAAGCCATTAATGAGCTGTTCTCAGACCATGAAGAAGCAGATAATGCTGTTGCATGCTAACTATGTGTCACAGAAATACTCAGGACAGACACCAGTGGTCATATGTAGTCCTGATACTGATGTACCTGTAATAAGCTTAGCATCATTATTGCGAATCCAGTCTTATCTATACTTCCATACAGGTAGAGGTGAACAAAAACGGACCATCGATCTAAAAGCAGTAACACAAAATCTGAGTTTGAATATGACCAAAGCTCTTATTGGACTTCACTGCATAACAGGATGAGGTAAGGCAAGGTAAAGCCGTTGAAGCTGATAAGAAACAATCCAGAGTTCCAAAATGCACTGAAGACTTTGGGAGAGTCATACACTGTTGAAGAAGAAATTACGTCTCCCGAAACTTTTGTATGTTCTATGTATGGCTGCAAGGATGATCAATCAGTCAATGAAGTGCGCTTCAAAATGTTCAAGCAAGCAAATAGAGCAGAAAATACTATGCCTTCAAACAGCGACTCCTTGAGGAAACACGCAAACTTTCAAGCAAGAATTCACAAACTAAGTTTAATTCAGAATCAAGAAATACCATCGCCCAAGAGTCATCGATGGAAACTTGATGACACTGGAGACCACATGATAGATTGGATGTCGCTTCCACCCGCCCCTGAAGGAATAGCTGAACTAACTTACTGCACATGCAAGAAAGACAAATGTCTTAGTTCAAGTGCAACTGATAAATGTTGTGCTTCCCATGGCTTACGCTGCACAGATCTCTGTCAATGTAAAGGATGTGAAAATATGAATGAGGAAGATGATGACTACGATGAAAATGAAGACGAAGACGAAAATGATCTTGATGAAAGGCAAAATGAAACAGTAGAGGATTGAGCCGAACAATTTAAAATAAAACATCTGAATTATATTAGTGAACTTATTCAACAACAGGTGCTACCTCAGCTGTAATACCTTAGCTACTCTGTAATGCAAATTTGCATTTGAAATTCTCATTCTCTCTTTATCTAAAATGAAAATTGCTGCATATTGCTTTGTGTAATACAGGAAAGTTTCTCATTAAAATTTATTAGAGGAACTTAATCTAAAAGAAAAAAAAATGCTAAATTCTTGTTGAAGGTAAAGAGACGAATTATTAGATTAAATGTCATCTTCAAAACCTGTTCAACTTCAGCTGTAAATTCTCAAAATAGAACTTCACAAATGTGATTTTGGGGGTGGGTTTAATGAAAACCAAACTTGTGTTCTGTAAAACAATATTTGTATTGAAAAGATGGAATTTATTGTGCATTTACAAAGATTTGACTAAAGGAGCTCTCGGCCAAAAAATGAGGGCATATTTTTTTATGAGTCTCTCATTTAATCGATAACCTTTGTAGTATGGAATATAACAAACATTACTAAATCCCGACAAGAGTACTCACAATTTGTACATGTTTTCTTATTGACTTTTGGGGATTTTTGCGCGATGGGTGAAAATCTCTGTTAAATGCAGACCGTGTAATGCAACTTCTATTGGTTAAAACCTCATTAATTAGCCACAGATATGAAATATATCTATGTAATTAGCAATAAATAACGCCCTCACTTTTCGACCGAGAGCTCCTTAAACAAAATCTTTATTACAAGACACTGACAGAAACATTGATGTTTTAAAGTTTCTGTTGAAGGTCCATGGATGTGCAGAGCAACATTTACCAAATTGCAGTTTATGTATAGAATCATAATATATTGAGGAGATGATGCAAATTATGACATTCTTTTTGACACCCATGAATTGTTACAATACCAACAAACTTCAAATTTGTATTATTATACGCGGCTTCACACTTTCAGCATATCCGGTACAAAAATCTAAAATCATACTCCTAAGTTTGTGCTTGCTATACTGAGATAAAAAATTACAGAAAATCACAAACTTTGACTGATTGTGGTAAAACTTTATTGTTGTCATTCTACTACTATTTTATCTACTTTTTCGGATGAATAAAATCGAATCAATTTATTTTGAGCGAGTAGGCCGATTCGACTTCTTCTATAGCTACTGTGCTGAAGTATAAGCTATCGTAACCTGAGCAACTTTTATCTCCGATGTTTTCACAGACAGTAATAAGAACTACGACAAAAAGTGTCTCAGGGGCACGAAAATTATTTTCATACTTCAAACAAACGAAATCATAATATAATTGGCTAATTCGCACAAAAACGTGGTAGAAAACCACTGCTTCATCTAGTCTGCATGTTTAGTGTGTACGGTATCACGTGATCAGAACTTCCATCCTAGATGGATCTGGTGATCATTGAAAGTGTGAAGTCTTGTACTGAAATGGAAGATATGATTTTTTTTAAATAATTATATCAACATTTTAATCGCGATCAATTTAGAATAGGCCCCTATATTGAAAAATGGACAACTGTAAATTGGAACTAATACCGCGGTAGCTCAATTTTTCGAAATTCAAAACCTTATACCCACCAATTGCATCCCTGTCTTATCAGAGGCACTTTAAATACATTATTGAAAAGAAGAAAAAAAAAAGATGCTTTTTATGTTTTTGTCTTGCTCACTTTATATTGTTATAAAACACCAGTTTTTGAACACACATATTTCTGTTTTGTTTTGAGTAAGCTTCTAAAGAACAGCTCCCCTGACTGAAATAGGGGAGGGGAGATGCCAATGCGCTTGGCAGGAAAAGGGCTGTATTCGCCTATGCTGACAATTGTCACATACATTATCTTCTTATTGCTGCCAACAAATTGAGTAATGTTCATGATAGTTTTCCGGGAAAAGGGTTGGTGAGGGTAAGGGGGTGGGGGAGGGGGCAGGTCTTTTGTACCTTTTTCATTTTATCACCCCTATCTTGCATAATCTTCTTTTCTAATTGTGTCTACAGATTATTCGCCCCAAATTCTAGCATGAGTTGGTAAGCAACTGTTGTTTCTTTTGTACTAGACTTCATGAGTGGGATAGGGGGAGTGGGGGGAGGGGAATGCATACCCCCTATGCACCTAACAAATGATCCCAGAGTAATTATTAATTATGTTTTCTACTGCGGGGATTTGTCTATTTCCTGCTGTTGGTGGTCACTTAGAAAGAAAGAAAGAGATTACATCAAAATACAGGCCGCTTTTCAAATCGGCTGAACTTTATCTGCTGATAATTCCTTAACGTGCAAGAAATTTGGTGTAACATTTTTGGTTATCCATTGGATACTTACTACCTACAAAATAAGCCTATCTTTATGTTGCCCCTAAGAGGTGGACTACGAAACTTAAGATAGGAAGGGAATTCAGACCTTCGGCACATAGTCTTGTAGCTATGCTCGTGTGCCCCTGTCAGAGCCTGATTATTTTGGAGCACTGCAGGGTGCAACTACCCCGTGTCGCAAAAATTCAAGTATAATTAGAGGTATGATTTTCAGAAATTATGCCAAGAAAATTGTAAACCTGTGGTCCTTGAAAAGTTTAAATTCAACCTTAAATTGATGAAAGCCCCAAACAAACAGGTCCCTTCAAATGTGTAGGTACTCTCTGCAAAAATCAACAATCTTGAAAGTATATGTTTTCTAGCTTTGCCATAGGGCCACCATCAACCCATAATCATATATTCTACAGCTTATTTTCAAAGTTATATGCAAGAAAGGGGTATCTTGAACAGACTTTTACAAAACTGACAACTTTACATGAAAATACTTCTTCATATATATATATAAGACAACTGATACAGCCGCGGCTGCCAGAAACGGATTAACTGTGGCATTGACAGTTTCAAATGGTATATGTGCTCCTTTTGAAAATAGATCCTTCTGATATTTTACATTATGGGTTTTCCGAAAGCCATCACCAAGTTGTCGGTTACACATGAGAGTTGTTATTTACAACAACTCCCTGGTTACACAGTCCACATTGTAACTTAGTTCTAACAGGTTTTTTGCGTTTTTTCTCCATCCTGACCATGACAAAACTTGCTTTCTCGTAATTGTTATACCAGGGTATTATAATTATACAACGGCTAGAAACATTTTTTCTTGAAGAGAGGAGGGGGGGGGCTGAAAAATTATTTATCACAAACCTCAATCCCCCTCATTCAAAAAGTTCATTTTTGTCCCATTTATTTTCACCGTTGTGGGAAGTTGCCATGGTTGCCATGGTTAAAAGGGACGAGGGTCTTATCTGATCGCTTATCAGTCGCCTCACTGGTTGAAACAATAGCTTCAATTCTGACTCAATTCAACAAGTTGAAAAACAAGATGTGCAGTCTTGTACAGACTAGGAGATAGTTGATGTGTGTTTAAGTCCCTGGTTTAATTATATGAATATATTTCATTTTTGTAAATTGAGAACAAAGAAATTTAAATGTGCATTGATTAGCGATGAACATGAGTTGATGAAGTTACGTTTTTAAGGTTATAAATAATTCAAATTTCCGACAAAGCTCAATTTTCCTGATATAACTATCAGTATCTTTTTGAGGGCACGGCTTCCATTTCCGATTATTCTTCTCGTTAGGGACGGTGAAAATTTCCCGACAAAGTCACAATAATTTTCCCTACAAAAATCGCTGTTGGGAGTGTGACACCTCCCACATCCCCCGGTCGCTACGCCCCTGCGTTTAAGTACGCATATGAGTTCATGGAAAGAAACGCACACCGGCAGTATAAGGCAATCAGTACGATCAGGTTCTAAGTGTGTCAGTTTACGATTGCTATAAAGAACTACGGCCGTGACTTGGCTACACAAGGGACAATGTTTGAATTACCAAAATAATGTTATATTTATAATTATCATATTTTAATTCCTTGCAATGATAAGAATTTAAAAAAAAAATTGTAATTTTTAAAAAGTGCTGTTGCTATTGCCAAGGGACACTTTTAACTCTCCAATTTCATATAAAATGGTTTTCAATCTCGGCTTCATGACCGTGCAAAGCGAGTCCTTTTTAATCTACAAGATGATCACGAGGCCCAATTACCTATATCAATGACAAATTTAGAAAATGTGCACACATTACACTGACATTCAGTAGTTGATACCAATGAAACATTTCGTAAATAATTGTCTGAGTAATTGAACTTTCCAATATGGTACCCATTTGGTAGTTTGGGGATAATTCCTCCAAAAAGAAGTATTCATCGGATCACAAACGATAGTTTCAAAAGTTTACCGTAAAAGAATATACACTATTGTTAATTGCTTTAGGAAAATGCATTATGGAGACACGCAGTGCTAACATACTTTTTCAGACACACTTTGTGCAAATGGCGTACAAACCTTAAGCAAAACAAAACTATTTTTAGCTCAAAAACTCACTCACATGTGACATATTTATTGCGGACATCCCTCACCCTCACAATCTCGGCTTTATGCAGGTGGTGAATCCCGATGTTCATTGGAAAGAGAACTAATACCATCATCAAACGCCCTATATGGCAACTTGTTGTAACACATTTTATTGGCCTTCAAATTCGTGACTCTCTATCAATTATTTCTTACCCGATAAATCTAGCAAAAGGGCATGAACAACACAGATGGCACTTGTATAACTTTGTGTAATTTTTCATCATTTTTTCTGAAGAATACATATGTAAACCAAACAAAAGAGGTTTTGTTTTTGTTTCTGAACTTTATATATCTAAAGAGCGTGTTTCGCTTGAATCAAAATGTTCCCTTCTCGTCGCAAGAAATCATTTTCACCACGGAGAATTCTGACTTGTGTTTACATTATTATTTCATTCTGATGAATATCCCAATGAAACATTTCAACTGAAAACATGCCGTTAAAAATCATTTCGATTCAATAGAATTTTCAATACCTAACTGCAGGACAATTTTTTGCTTGATGGAATATCGTGACATGAAGAATAAATAGTAGGATGACAATGGACAGATAGAGAACAAGATAGCGTGTTCTTACTTGCTTCAAGTTCCACAAATTGATAACTTTAAGTGGAGAGATTTATACTATTTACTCCACATCCCATTTAAGATAGCTGAAAGTCAAATACAAATCTATATGTTTAATAATATATATATATATATATATATATATATATATATATATATATATATATATATATATATATATATATATATATATATATATATATATATATATATATATATATATATATATATATATATATATATATATATATATATATATATATATATATATATATATATATATATATATATATGTATATATATATATATATATATATATATATATATATATATATATATATGTATATATACATATATATATATGTATATATATATATATATATATATATATATATATATATATATATATATATATATATATATATATATATATATATATATATATATATATATATATATATATATATATATATATATATATGTATATGTATATGTATATATATATATATATATATATATATATATATATATATATATATATATATATATATATATATATATATATATATATATATATATATATATATATGTATGTATATATATATATAATATATATACGTATATATATATATATATATATATATATATATACATATATATATATATATATATATATATATATATATATATATATATATATATATATATATATATATATATACATATATATATATATATATATACATATATATATATATATATATATATATATATCTATGTATATATATATATATATATATATATATATATATATATATATATATATAAATGTATATGTATATATATATATATATATATATATATATATATATATATATATATATATATATATATATATATATATATATATATATATATATATATATATATATATATATATATATATATATATATATATATATATATATATATATATAGCTTGCAGAGCTATATAAAAATAAATACAGGAAAGTTCGTTTAGCAGATATTCATATCTATTGCCGCTACACTAAGTTTCACAGGCGTAGATCCGATCATCAGGCGTGTAACATTACGAATGAATAGGTCAAAATGGGATGCCTAACTGGTGTGATAGTAAAATTTCCCCCGTAAATTTGAGCCCCCCGGTCCTTATTTCCTAAGTAATGTCTAGTGAATTTGGTCCCCTCCGGACTGATTTCACTAAGGTAATGAATTTGGTCCCCTCCGGACTGATTTTACTAGGTAATTTACTAGTGTGTCTGCACGGTTCCTTCAATTCATTTTGTTTACTGAAGTGATAATCTAAAATCGAAGTAAGTAGTATTTATGTACGGAATACAGCACCGTTGTACTCGTAGAATTTGCCCACGAACAGAAAATGGCTTCCAGTAAGCTCTTCGGTGAAAAATATTTTTTTCTTCGATCTGGGCAGCACCCATCGGGATACACTAAAGAAAAAAAAGCGTGCATTACGCAAAACGGCAGTGACATTTACTGTGGAGGGAGAGGAAGAGCTTTTTCTTGCAAGAGTAGGACAAGTTGTTGTCTCTAAATTTCCTAGGAAAGAAGGGCAGGGCCCAAATTTCTTAGTGGACCGTATATACTATGAGGGGGACCAAATTTTCTGGATGGCTACGGATTAATTGTCTGGAGGGCCCAAATTTCCTAGAAAATAAGAGCCGGGGGCCAAAATTTACTTTTACACCGGCAATCAAATGGATGCAAAATAGTGGCATGCATATAATACATTCTTTGACAGTTCAACACTATCATTGGGAAGTCAAGCAGGCCGAAATGATACTACACAGCTGGCAGATTAACAAATATAACTTGAATAAATAATATGCATGGATGAATAACAATAAATAAGTTCAAACGTTCTTAAGTGTCTGCTTCTACTTCCATAGTGTCTGCAAGTGGAGACAAGTTCCGAGCGTTTGTTTAGGGTTGCATGGTCGGATGCACACATAATAAACACTTTCTCCCAAAAGCAAAGATCACAACGTTTGCTTATATTACTAGGGATGTTGTAGGGTTTAACCAGGGAGTTGGAATAGTTGTTAAGCTGGTTTAACGTTTTTAAAAACTTCCAAGTGGTGTTGAAGAGCATGTTTTTGTTTTAAAAGGACCATGACCAAATATTTCTGCTGAGAACAGCGGCGTTTTAATATTTGTTTTGTCATTGAAGGAATTAATATGATTTCTTCAACGATTTTTGAAAGAAGATTCTGTTAAGCCAAGTATGGACTACTTCCATGAGCTAACGTAGGTTTCTATTGTGTTTGGTGATGTGACGGTTGCTTGACATATGACACCACTAGTGAGGTATTTACCGGGGTCTGGGTATGCAGCTTTTTGCGGAGGGTTTTCGGGGGGTTTTGAAAGGAGTAATTTGTTATATGAACTTATAGTTTGTTTAAAGGAATATTCCCATGTTTTTTTTCGTAACCTTTCATGAGAAAGATATTTTAGAACAATTTGGTACAAAAATCATGTTGATATGTTATTCCTACCAGGAAATATTCAAATTTAAGGTTCACAAAAAATACCAATAAACGAATAGGAAAAAACTCAGTATGACATCACAGCAACACATTCTCACACACAGTTGATGTATTTCATTACAATCTAGTATTCCTTTTTATTAGTAAAACCTGCTAGAAAAATAAATTGATGAAAGTTCGGTATTGATATACATAGCCAAGTATACCCTACTTCAATCACCTTTGGAAAATTGTTCTAATCATACAGAAACAACCAACTAACGTTCAGAGAAATACATAAACTTTTGCGTTGAAATTGTCTCTGGACATCATCAAACACGATTTCATCATACTGTACAAAAACTTTAAAATGCAATTGGGAAATCTTTAAAAATCCATATATCCTGAACGGAATTTGATATATCAAAAAATAAAAAATAGTTACGTCTGGGAAAATTGAACTTTGTCGGGAAATTTGATTATTTATAACCTTAAAACCGAAACTTAATCAACTTATGGCCATCGCTATTCATGCACGTTTAAAGTTTTTTGTTCTCAATTTACAAAAGAAAAAAATATATTCACATGATGAAACACACACACACACATGCATCAACTAACTCCTTGTCTGTACAAGACTGCATATCTTGTTTTCAACTTGTTGAATTGAATCACAATTGAAGCTATTGTTTCAACCGGTGAGGCGACTGATAAGAGATCAGATAACGCCCTCGTCCCTTATAGCCATGGCAACTTGTGGCTGCAGGAACTTGGTAGATTTTTCTTTTCATCAACTACGTAAATTTCGTTTAATCGAACGGTACAACTCATAAGAAATCCCTGGTAGAACAATAACAGAGAAAGCAAGTTTTGTCACGGTCAGGATGGAAAAAACGCAAAAAACCTGTCAAAACTAAGTTACAATGTGGACTGTGTAACCAGGGAACTGTTGTAAATAACAACTCTCATGTGCAACCGACAATTTGATGATGATTATCGGAAAAACCATAATGTGAAATATCATAAAGACCTATTTTCAAAAGGAGTACATATACCATTTGAAACTGTCAATGCCCCAGTTAATCCGTTTCTGGCAGCCGCAGCTGCATCAGTCGTCTTTGAAATATATATATGAAGAAGAATTTTCTAGTAAAGTTGATGGGGTTGATGGGTTGATGGGGGTCCTATGGCAAAGCTAGAGATGGGTGGGTGGGAGGGAGGGGGTCTCTTACATCTTAAGCAGTTAAGTGTGGGGTCCTTTCATTAATTTGATATTAAATTTGGAATGGAAAATTGGACATTTTATTTATTTCCTCCATTGTAGAAAACATATACTTTCAAGATTGCTGATTTTTGTAAATAGTACCTACACATTTGAAGAGACCTGTTTGTTTGGGGCTTTTATCAATTTAAGTAAGGTTGAATTTTAGCTTTTCAAGGACCACAGGTTTACAATTTCCTTGGCATAATTTCTGAAATTGCGATCGAAATGATACTCGAATTTTTGCGACACCTATGGGGCAGTTGCACCCTGCAGTGCTTCCATAGTAATCAGGCTCTGACAGGGGTACACGAGTCTACCTACAATTCTAAATCTCGTTGATGTTGTTATCTACTTTTATTTTATAGAATTAATCACAAGTGTCCAAGTTTTTATGCAAAATACTTTGTGCAACTTACTAACAAGTTGAACGACGCCTGTTGAATGTTGAGTAACATACAGACATGAATACTTAATTATCAGATATAAAGGCAAGTTACTTAACTCGGAATGGTGATCTATTATGAATGTCAGGAATGAGGTGTTGCTATTATTTAATTAAGATATTCATACACCAATGGCTTCCATCATCCATTGTGAACAAGCTGACTAATACAAGATAAAGTCAACAAGAGTGTTTGTAGAGATGACCCATGGTAATACAAAGCAAAATATTTGTGGGTCAATCGTGATGAGAAAATGTATTTTGCGTTTTGTCTTGTTCTGTAGTTCATAACAAATGGTACCTAAATGAACGCCGGTGTTTCACTTTTAAAACAAAACGTCCCCATGTAAAATGGAAACGTATAGGGACCTAAATAGTTCAGTTTCCATGCTGTATTAGGGTGATACTATCGTGTAAATCTGTGTTGATTTTACATAAAATATCAGCCATAAAATGCCTAAAATCGCAGAGCTTCCGGGAGTTTCGCCCCCTGCACTCTACCGGGGCTTCTCCCCTGGAACCCACTAGGGGCCTAAGGCAGGCCCCTGGATCCCACGCCCCTTGGGCTGGCGCTTGCATCCCCCCCCCTCAATACAAGTTCTTAGCTACGCCCCTGACGGTTTCTCCGTTTTTCGTCGCTGGTTCTTGGTACTTCATTTGATAAGAGTATTGAACCACTAATGCCGAGCGCTTTTTGGTAAAAGGGTGGCTTTATCAAACATATCATCATTTGACGAAATTTCGTTGAGTCGTTTGTTTATGTATTTTCATTTTTATTCAAGATCGAAGGCGGGTGGTTGGATTTTCCGTGTACGTATAAAGGAGTGTTTTTCAGTTTTGTCTAGGGGTGGTACTCATTCTTGGTGAAGTTAAGGGTAACATCGAGGTAATTATCAACCTTGAAGTTAGCTTCAATGGTGATTGTCAGTTTGTACTTTCCAAATATTTTGCAAAGGTCCTTCTGTATTCGCTCTATTACTCGTGGGGCATTAAATGCTGCGAGACCGTCGTCTCTGTATAAACCAATGATGTTTTAATTCTATTTCTGGGTAATCTGGTGCAAAAGATATACTGGCAAGCTCACATACTTCAGCCCTATCAAAGCTATCCATTGTGACAACGAACAATGGATTGCTTCATGTGGGAATGTTTGTTTGATACGTTTGCGATAATCTCCTTAAGTGTGCAAAACGCTCTGAAAATTCGCACATATTTTGCACCTCAAACATTATAACTTAAGAGTCTCTAAATATTTTGTTCCATTTCAAATGGTACAGAGAATTTGAATTCATTATCTATCGTTTGGGACCATTTTCATTAAATTATTCCAAAAATAAGTACCGTACTTTGTAAACTATAAAATGTGTTTTTTCTTGTTTTAAATGAGGGCGCAAGCAAAATCACAAGTTTATCGCCGCTTTCACCTTTGTACCTTATAAATTAAACGACGACGAGTGAACACACAATTACAATGACGGGGTCGTCACCTGCGTATTCGGTTATGATAGTAACAATGCTATCACGAAACGCTTAATACGACCCGGACGAGAACACAGGTACGACATACGGACAGACATAACATCGACAACCAAATCAATGTCCACCGCCTTTGATATGCAGTTGTGGTGCACTGGCGTGTCTACCCAACCCAGGCTTGAGCCCAGGGCCTCGTGGTCTGTAGACAGGTATGATAAGCGCTACACCACAGTTAGTAGACAAATATAAATTAAAGTATTTAGGAGTCCATTTTACACCGCCTGACAATTAACATATATCTATTTACCATATAAAATACAACGTGATTGGTGCAAAAAGGGCCCGTACTTTCCAACAACAAAAAAACGATGAGAGAAAACATTTCGGGTCTGCTTATGTATCACTTTATTTAAATTCTAACGTAATTCTAGCACGCCCAAGCCGTGTGGACTGTACTATTGTGTGCAGAGGGCTTCCTGTTGTTTGTGTATTGTAAACATGCTGTGAAAAGGCGAATAAGATAAGATAAGATTAATTTATTTCGTCCACAACAAAATATGGAAATATGTCGCCCTGTAGCAAGACATACAAAGATATCTAAAAAGTAATATTTACATAAAAGTTACATAAAAGTTATATAAAAAAAAGAGTAAATTAGGAATAATAAGAATTTCGGTAAATATTAGTAAATGCTAAAATACAATAACGTCCAAGTTGTAAAAAAAAAAAAAAAAAATATTTATTTATATATATATATATATTTATATACATATACATATATATATAAATATATATATATATATATATATATATATATATATATATATATATATATATATATATATATATATATATATATATATATATATATATATATATACATTTCACACCATCTCTATCTAATTATGTAGCTGCACTCAGGCAGCACCGAGAGAAATTGATGCCTTAGGGGAAAATTCGAGGGGGTAATACCACTTGGCCTTATAGCTCAGTGGTAGAGCAACCAAAACGGTAGTCGGGGTCTCAGGTTCGAATCCCATATGAGGGCATATGATTTTCTCTCACCATCTCACATTCATTATTCAAATGTTCCAGTGGAGAACTGCATTCCACACATTTCACACCATATATATATATATATATATATATATATATATATGTATACTATATATATATATATATATATATATATATATATATATATATATATATATACACATACATATACATATATAGTTAAAAATAAATATTTGACCTAAAATATAAAAAAGTACAAACTATCAGACCGCTTTCAAGTTGAAGAGGGAATTAATGAAGTTAGGTACAAATGAAAATCTGAATCTGTTATTCTTGGACCGTGGCATACGAAGTCTTTCCGTGAACGGCAGAAAATATATAGTAGGAAGAGCGGATGAGTGTTGTCATTCAATATTTTACCTATTTTTTGGTGCATCATCTTATTGTAGAGATCAGAGACGGACTTCAGATATATGTCATCACCAACAACACGGCTTGCGGCCCTTACAATCTTCTCCAATTTACTAGTTGAATCTTTTGTAAGCATCACGAATATACAGATAATACTGAAAGTCAACACACTTTGTATTACTGACTGGTAAAAGAACTTAACAAATAATATTGTCAACTTTGAAGTATTTCAGTTTTCGTAAAAAATGCAACCTTTGGTACGCCTTTGTTCTAGTTGCATCAGCCTGGTCTTTAAAGGTAAGTTTATGGTCAATGATAGTGCCTAGATATTTGTAATGGTCCACCTGTTCATCAACCTCATTTTTTACCCTGATTGGAGCACGATCACATGACCGTTTCCTTAAATCAAACACCATCTCCTTGGTTTTTTTATAATTCAATCTTAGATAGTTTTGATTGCACCAAGTAACAACATCACCAATTTCATCCTCATACAGAGCAGTAGTGTTATTATGAAGGTAAACGGTTATCACGGTATCGTAACCCTATTTGATAATTCAGCAAACATCATATTTACTTCTACAATCATTAGTGTACAAGCAAAAGAGGACAGATAACAACCCTGAGGCGCACGTGTACCAATGGACCAAACATCAGAGCATAAGCCATTCATCTTATCAAGCTATGGTCTGTCTCTTAAATAATTTAAGATCCATAATAACCTGCAATAAACACCCATACCCAACAGTTTGTTTATCAGCAAGTTCGGCTGAATGGAATTAAAAGCACTTGAGAAGTCAACAAATGTAGCCCAAAAAAGGATTTTGGTGTTTCAAAGTATTCAAGAATCTTATGCAAAAACATTAAGTCTGCATCATCAAAACTTCTTATATCACTGAAGGCAAATTGCATGGGATCTAAAATAACACCATTCTCATTTAGCAAAAACTTACTAGCGTTTTCCACTGTCGGATTTTGGCTGATTTTCTTCCATTTTAATAGTTTACTTGTATATTTTGTTACATTGAGATTTATTTCTTAATATATGACTGTATTCATCAGAAATTGAAAAGATTATTTGGCTGAAATATTATCGACAACAATTAGGAGCAAAGAAGTGCAAGAGCGAGAAATAACGACAACGTTAGGTTGCATGATTATGATACCAAAAATGAAGAACTATGCTATTTATTCAACTTTTTGTATGAAATGATATCTGTTTATTATATCCTGAAT
>JAIGNY010000725.1:145000-152500 GCA_020152595.1 Chiridota heheva | reverse complement strand
TTTCGATACATTATTCCAACCACTAAAAACTGCACAGACGACACCTCCTTCTGGAACTGAAAGGGATCATGTTTTCATCTTTGTCAACAATAATCATCTGTGAACAAATACAAACAGAGATCTCAGGTATCTTCGAGAAAAAGAAAATTAACTCCACCAATGAAAACTTCCAATTTGATTCCATCAACGGTTTGTCATAGATATATCTTCGAAGCTCATAAGAGAGAAGTAATTATATCCTGTGCCGACAATGCAAGCGTGATCATGCGTAGACGGCGAGATTGTAAAGTTATGTGCTGAAATCATGGGTCTAGTGCCACAATGTCTAGTGTCATTCGCAGGCCACCAGAGACCCATAGAAAGCAAACAGGATAAAATGAAACGCATCAGCAATAATGTGATAAATTTCATTACTTTCAAAAGTGTTCGACCTACAAGCATCACTCAAGCTTTATAGTTTTCTTTCAAAAGTTGTATTCAAAGTTTCCGGCAGACTGATGACTGTTAAAAATGTTACTGATTACAATATTCATTAAATCAAGTGTAAATTTATTTCTCAATTAATTTAGTATGGTATACATGTAAAAACTCCAGTGTTAATAGTAAGTTCTCTACCACATTATCGAAGGTAGACCGCGCCAATTTTGCCAAATTTCTTAGCCTTATCTTTACATACCTAAAATTCGCAGACCCGAGCTCAATGTTCTCCCTTAACATTATAAATCTATTTCTACGGCACGAACTCAGCTTATTGATGGTATGGAAACAAGTCACACACTTTCACTTGTTAAAAACAAAAAAGAAAATGAAAAAAATGACGATTTGAAAACGCAAAGAGACTAGATAAGAAAGCTCTTCATTTAGATATGTTCATTTTTGACATGAGCAATGCTAACACGTGGACGTAAACACACATCGGATTTGTCTAAGCCGTTGTTGTTTCTTGCAGAATTTATTACACAATGCGTTGATGAGGTAGCTACACATACTGTACGTTATTACATAGAGTCCTGTTATTCATTTCAAGATACTGTTATTCTGTGTTTAATAGACAGATCGGAAACAGCAAACAACGAGTCAAAAATAAGGCAAAGTCTTCTGAGAAATTAACCTCGTGAATCTATATAACGTATGTTTCTAAAAATATCACATAATATATATATATATATATATATATACATATATAAATATATGTATATATATATTTATATATATATATATATATATATATATATATAAATATATATATATATATATACATATATATATATATATATATATATATATATATATATATATATATATATATATATATATATATATATATATATATATATATATATATATATATATATATATATATATATATATATATATATATATATATATATATATATATATATATATATATGTATATATATATATATATATATATATATATATATATATATATATATATATATATATATATATATATATATATATATATATATATATATATATATATATATATATATATATATATATATATATATATATATATATATATATATATATATATAGGCTTACCAATACCTATAAAAACAATTTTTATTTGAACAAACCCAAAAGGGTTTAAGTATATTTCTCAAGAAGTATCGAAATGGAAGGTGTTCTTTCAGTCCTCTGAAACGTTTAATATTATTTATTTTCCGCCCAGGAAAGTATTACAAATATGACGATTGCTCTCTGTAGTCCGTTTTATGACCAACTCCGTATTTCATTTCACAACTTCAAACCGAGGCAGATTCTCCTAGAATATCTATTGCAGAGAAAATGTGCACTGTATTCTCACACATTGTTATGCTTAAGATACGGTTTATAAAATTTACAAACAGGATATTTAGTTACCAATTACAATATTTGGGAATATTTTTATATGGGGCCTGTGCCAGATGTGATGCAGGGGTCTGCACAGAAAATGATTCTTTAAAATTCTTTCATTTTGAAGGGAAATATTCGTTGTTATTGTAAAGCTACAAAAGGTTTCTATATATTTTCATATCCAAAGTTTAAAATTCTGAGCAAATCCTTCTTAAGATTAAGCTACATTGTATTCAGCTTTTGACTTTAATTGTGCATACACTATAATTTCATAGAGTTAAACAATGGTAATATTAGTTTCTTTTATGTTGTTCATTTTATTCCTTTATATGAACAGAATGAAGAAATGTAGCTATTCTTTCGAAGCTTCAAAGCATTATTTGTAAATTTAATGCTATGCTCAAAGGACTTTCCCCTCGTCAAACATCGATTTTGGGGTTCCCTTTCATGCCATATACTGTGCAATCGTGAAATCAAACAACGCAAGCGTAACTTATTTTCTACACGTACCGTTCCTTTCCAAAAGTGAAAACTTATATCCTTGAATTCATTGTATTGTTAAAAAGGCATATATAAAACTTTGAAATTTATGTTATATAATTTGTATATAATATTATATATTCATGTTATATAATTTGGCTACTCGAGTAATTCAGAGTCAGACCCCTGTAGTACCCAAGTACCTAAGCTACAGACGTGATAAAAAGTGCTTTAAAATGACGCGATGGTTTTGTGTAGTTATGCAGGGCTAGAACCAGTTCCTTGACATATGTACAATGCTAGTGATATTGCAATGCAACTCGAACAGTACTGTACTCGGCTCCCGAGCATGGGCGCTTATTAGGAAAAAATCTTAGGCGGTAAAAAGGAAAATATATCACATCTATATATATATATATATATATATATATATATATATATATATATATATATATATATATATATATATATATATATATATATATATATATATATATATATATATATATATATATATATATATATATATATATATATATATATATATATATATATATATATATATATATATATATATATATATATATATATATATATATATATATATATATATATATATATATATATATATATATATATATATATATATATATATATATATATATATATATATATATATATATATATATATATATATATATATATATATATATATATATATATATATATATATATATATATATATATATATATATATATATATATATATATATATATATATATATATATATATATATATATATATATATATATATAAATATATATATATATATATATATATCTATCTATCTATTTATATATATATATATATATATATATATATATATATATATATATATATATATATATACACATATATATATATATACATATATATATGTGATATATTTCTATATATATATATATATATATATATATATATATATATATATATATATATATATATACATATATATATATATATATATATATATATATATATATATATGTATATATATATGTATACATATATATATATATATATTTATATATATATATATATATATATATATATATATATATATATATATATATGTATGTATATATACATACATATATACATATACATATATTACATACATATATACATATACATATATACATACACATATATATATATATATATATATATATATATATATATATATTTATATATATATATATATATATATATATATATATATATATATATATATATATATATATATATATATATATATATATATATATATATATATATATATATATATATATATATATATATATATATATATATATATATGTAAGACAGATCACTTGTAATTATTTCAGTAGCCTACCCCTTTAAGTATTATCTCGTTTCCTTGATTTTTTTTGACAGATAGATAACCTAAACAAAGAAACTAAGACTAAGACTAAGATAGCCAAACATGAGATCAACACTGCGACGCAACCTCCAATAAGACAGGCAGCCCGAAGACTCCCTATCAACAAACAGGTGGAGGCTGGGAAAGAGATCGAGGACATGCTAACCCATGGAATCATCGAACCTTCTTGTAGTCCGTGGTCGTTCCATATTGTTCTGGTGAGGAAAAAGGATGGAAACTTACGCTTCTGTGTCGAATACCGGATGGTAAATGATGTGACCATAAAAGACTCATACCCCCTCCCACGGATTGACGATACCTTGGACTTACTTGGTGGTGCTGCCTGGTTTTCTACTGCAACTTTCGAGCGGCTAATGGAACGGGTGTTGGGCGGTCTGCAGTGGGAGAGCTGTCTCATTTACCTCAATGGCGTCATCGTCTTCGGGAATACCCATGAAGAACATAGGAGCAGGTTTGGGGGAGTAAGCTAATGGAAGCAGGGCTGAAATTGTCTCCTAAGAAGTGCTTGTTTTTTCGACATGAAGTGGCATTTCTGGGACATATTGTTACAAGCAACGGCGTCTAAACTGATCCAAATAAGACAATGGCTGTGCAGGAGTGGCCCATCCCAAAGAATGTAACCAAAATTAGAAGTTTTCTTGGTTTGTGCAGTTATTATAGGAGATTTGTGAAAGGTTTCAGCGATATCGCCCGACCATTGCATCGTCTCACCGAGAAGGAGAGGGAATACCAGTGGACAGACGAATGTGAGTATTCCTTCAAAGAGTTGAAAAGATGGCCGACCAATCCTCCAATTCTAAGTTATCCCCAAGGAACTGGTGATTTTGTGTAGATACTGACGCCAGCAACTTCTGTGTGGCAGCAGTTCTGTCTCAGGTCTAGAACGGTGAAGAGAAAGTCATTGGCTACTATAGTAAGTCACTCGGAAAGGCAGAACGTCGTTACTATGTGACCTGAAAGGAATTACTTGTTGTGGTTCTTGCAGTAAAATGGTTCCACCATTACCTCTAGGTACTCGCTTCCAAGTAAGGACAGACCACGGCGCCCTTCGGTGGCTGATACGTTTCAGGAACCCGGAAGGTCAAATTGCTCGATGGCTTGAAACACTAGGAGCATACAACTTCTCAATTGAACATCGTCCCGGTCAAATCCACAACAATGCAGACAGCCTCTCCAGACGTCCGTGCGAAGATTGCACGTATTGTGAGCGCCAGGAAAGCAAGGAATCTCCTGTGTTGGGAAATCCTGCACGCCAAGACGTTGGTTGTTAGACTGAGGATTCAGTGAACCAGTGTTTTGCTGTAACATCGAAGAATAGAGAAGAGTAACGGGATGACAAACAACCTCTTGCGGCTAAGTGGTCCACTGAAGAAGTCCAGGAAAGTCAACGGAAGGACCGGGATGTCCAGCCCCTGGTCGAGGCTACAAGGGAAAGGATCCAAACACCATGGGAGGAAATATCTTCAGGTAGCAGAATTTTGAAGAACTATTGGTCACAATGGGATAGTCTGGAATTGCGCCAAGGTTTGCTGTACCGACGATTTGAATCGCCCACTGGTGTAGAAGTAACCCACCAGCTAATTCTTCCTTCCCATTTGGCGAAAGAAGTTTGGGAAGTGGCACATGCACACCCACGTCTGGTCACTTAATGACTAAGAAGACGCTTAGTCGAATTAAAGCAAAGCTCTACTGGAGAGGTGTAGCTCGGTACGTAGAGCGTTGGTGTAATCCTTGCCCTCAGTGCAGTAAATGTAAAGGCCCAAGATCTAAGTCCAAGACTAAGATGCGGCAATACGCAGCTGTAGAGCTACTCCAAAGAATTGCGGTAGATATTATGGGACCGTTACCACTTACCCCTGCAGGCAATAAGTACATCTTGGTTGTGGAAGATTACTTCTCCAAATGGACCGAATCCTTTCCAATCCCCAACAAGGAAGCGAATACCATAGCCAGTGTGATTGTGGAGCAATTTGTCTGCAGACTGGGTATTCCTGACGAAATCCATTCTGATCAGGGGAGGCAGTTTGAGTCGGCCATATTCACGAAAATGTGTGAACTATTGCATATCAGAAAAACAAGGACCACGCCATACCATCCTCAATCGGATGGTATGATCGAACGGTTTAACCGCACTTTGGAGGCGATGCTGTCGGCTGTGGTTGCCCCTAACCAGCGGGATGGGACGTCTGCTTGTAATACCTGAGCATGGCTTACAATTCAGCGAAACATGACTTTACTGGCTTCACCCCATCAGAAATCCCATATGGCATACAGATCAAAACTCCTATGCATCAGATTACACCGATCGACCAGCAGGATGAGCCAAGTGATTACTCGGAATTTGTCGAGAAACTTTAAAAAAAATTGCGCAGCGTGCACAAGATAGAACGACGGCAACTGAAAATCGGCAGAAGACGCATTTTGATCGGGGTGCTTCTGCTAATAACTATGACAGGGGCGATTTAGTCATGGTCCACTATGCAGTTCCGAAAGTTGGCCTTTCTCCAAAATAACACTGTCCTTGGCGAGGTCCATACCTCGTTTTGAAAAGGCTCAATGACTTTCTGCCAGGTTGCAATTTTGGCCGAAGAAGACGGCGAAGCTTGTTCATTTCAAGCGAATGAAGAAATACAACGGGGATGAACTCGAATGGGTAAAAACCTTCATAAAGAAGAGAAATGACAACAACAAGGCTGGCAATGAAGTACAGAATCTGAAGCACAGAAAAGCGTGGGTAAGGGACCTTTGTACGAAGGTGTGGCTCCAGGAACAAATTATATGTGCCAGGACAGCGAGGTCGACAAAGAGAAGCTGGAGAAGACGGTCGGTAGCCAAAAATTTCTCTAAACGTTGGCGACACGACTGAACAAGTCATGGGGTCAGAAGTACCGCATCGTAAAAGACCATTAAGGGTTCGATGAGAACCAGATCGTTACGGTTTGAAGTAGGCTGTAATCCTTTCTGATGTATTATCCCAGTGACCAATAAATTATTCTTAAAGATATGATGAACTCTTGCTTATTTTGTTTGGGCTTTGTAAGTTGTTCAGGCTTGCAAGGATATATTTTAACGACGCAGGTCCGGAGGCACGCGGGAGACGTCGCCAGGGTGGCCTAACCTCCAGGAATTGACAGAGGTGGGGTCGTCATTTTCTGCTCCCACCGGCCAATCGGAGATAGAGAACTTCGCATCGCCACTGCAAGTCCCATTTAAGGTATTGGTGGTATCAAACGTGGAGAGTGTTCAAGAGGAGGTTGATTTGGCGGAGTCAGAGGCGGAGTGGAACTCGCAGGTCATCCGACATGACTTAGCGTTTGAAAGCCGTTTGGGGAGAAACTCTGCTTCAAAGAGACGGATCAAGACACTTACGTATCCCGATGGGAGAGTGCTCGAGGTAGAGGAAAGGGAGATCGTGACCGGGTAGTCCTTGTACAATTTGAATATTCTTTTTTTTTCATGTTTGGTAAAAATTGCGGGACGCAATGGAATTTGGAAGGGGGCAGTGTAAGACGGATCACTTGTAATTATTTCAGTACCCCTTTAAGTATCACCTCTTCTCCTTGATTTTTTTTTGACAGATAGATAACCTGAACAAAGAAACTTTTACTTTGCATCCAAATTGTAATTAGAGCCCAACCTCGTGACTGGTACTAATTTTGTGTTTGAGAGAGACCATGAGGAGACGCTTGGT
>JAIGNY010000725.1:25000-140000 GCA_020152595.1 Chiridota heheva | reverse complement strand
CGTTAAGGAGATAATCAAGTTTAAAGCTCTGTCATATATGTGTTGAAATGGCTTGTGTAGTAAGTCTACTATGGAAAGTTGACGTCTTTATCCCCACATTCTTAACATTTGTTGATGTATTTTAATGAAAGTGTATTTCATTTTTTTACTGTTTAGATTATTCTTCCTCGAAGTTTCTTCAGGTAGTATATTATAAATACCTTCCTAGATTCACATATCCCATGGTTTTCAAGCCACAAACGCGCACAACAAATATGATATTATACATCAAGATTTTGAGGAATCTGAGGCTATGACATCACAACTAGTCTGATTTCAGTCGTTTCTAACAAACAATACTAAAACTTTAAAATTAGATATCTCCTTCACGGAATAAGATTTTTGATTGCTTTCTTTATAATTTTGTTTCTTTTGAAGTCATCTTTTTATATAAATAGCATTGCCCAACCCCTGAACTAAAACTATGTCAAGACATCACAAGTGTGAATGTTTTGACCACCATTGATTGGTTTTGATTATGACTGCTGCTCTCAAGTGAGAATGTGGCTGGAATGTGAACACCAAAAACATACTTTATTCAATTTAAAACTTTGTTCAAATTGGAAATATTTTATCAAATTTTTACTGGTGATAAATCAAATATACTCCATTTGTGACTGCTGTAGTTTATACTCCCCTTCCTTCTCTGCTTATCCAGTGTGTTTAGACGGGATTTTTTGACTGGCTTTGCTCCACCGTTTTACCGAGTGGATTAAAGCAAGTAGAGTAAAGTGTCTTACTGAAGGACATTATGCAGTGCTCACGACGGGAATCGAAACCGGTACATTTCGAATACTAGCATGACTCCTTACCACTGAGCCACTGTACCTCTAAGCGATAATAAATGTTATACTTAGCAAATACAAAAAAAATTTCACATTTTGTGTTGTAAATGTGTTTCCCTATAGCAATTATAAAGAATGTTGCATGCATTTAGCAGGTTTGTATTGACTCATAACACAAACAACGAATATCATTGAAAATGTATTTGCATTTTGTTTAATATTTTCATATCATATGGTCTTGCCTCCTTGTTCCTTCTTCATTCACCTCCTACACATTTAAATGAAACAACGGATACATATAGAAGTGATTATATAGATACCAAGAAGAAAAACGCTTTTTGAAAGTTTAAAAACAATATTTTCAAGTGTTTCAATGACAGTATAAATGCAAATTTCCTTCCAATGCGTATTCAATGTTCAATTCAATATGTGCGACACTGGTCAATACCTAAAATAGGATAGTATTTCTCAAAATAGAATATTTTTGTATATTTTGCTTGACAAGTTTTATTTCTGTCTTAGATATTGATCGAAGTAAAGTACTTTAAAGTACTTTAACAGTGGGCTTTAAAGAGGAAAAACGCTTCGCAAACTTAACCTCGTCGGTGTATGTGTCACCGTCTTAAGCCTCAAATGTGAAGAACATCATATCAAGCAGTGACGGGGCAAAAGGGGTAATTTCCACAAGAAAAAGTGATTATTGCTGTTTGCCCTTCAGTCCCAAAACGTTATAATTCTTGCCTCAAATTCTGTCCAATCCAATATTCTAAGACAGTCGCAAAGCATCCAAATCGCGATTGGTATCTTGCTTGTTGCTCGTTTATTAGTTGTTTTAAGCTATGGGCAGAAAGAGGAAGACTTGTTTAACCCCTTTTCCAGCTTTTCCATATTTTCTGGCAAAAGACACGCCACTGCTGCAGGGTTTAAACCTCCAAACAAATAACCCATGTCTCATCATTGTATGAAAAAGTAAGCTTAGTAGTCAACTATGGCATTCTTGAAAAGAAACTGAAGGAAAAAATGATTTAGAAGGTAATACGAAACTATTTTTCCATTTAGGTGCTTTTCTAATTTCTATCAAATCTGTGGACAAATTGTGAAATAAGATATCTATCAAAGTAAAATTTGGATAAATAATGAAAGCAAATAGATGCACCAGCATAGACTCACTTTCCGAAAAAGTTATTGTGTAATTTGGTAAAGTAGTTTTGAGATTTGTTGAATCACAACCAGCTGACTAATGGTGTATTGTACGTGAAACGGGTATGTGAAAATGTTCGTGAAGAAGCTAATGTAAATGCAAGTTGTATTGTATGTAATTCCAAATGTTTTGTCACGTTTCCATTGTTTCTAAATAGATTTTGTAAGCGATGCATGTTTGTCGCCTGAGCCCACCTTTCTCACTTTTGGGAGCTTTTGACGAGAGAAGCTGGGCCCTATTAAACACGTCCCTGCTTTTACACATTGGATAAGAAAGGGGGAGAATAAACTACAACGAAGGCTAGTTGAGTACATGATTTATAGCCAGAATAAATTCTGAAACAAATTCAATTTGTAAATAAATTTTAGTTCAATAAAAGAATAAAAGAAGATAATATTTCAGTGTCACGCCAGGATCATATTTAAATCTGTATTTTAAGGCAGGAGTTATTAAATGTTACTGTGAACATGAAATCTGTTGAGACCTAGAATATTATATCAAGAAACTGAATCTATCAATTCATTTATATTGTCTTGATTTTAGGAAAATACTAATCAAAATATACAATGATATATTTTGTTTGCAAAGGCTGTACAAGACGAGGACACACATCTATTGTTTTTACAATGCCACAACAGGTGCGAAACCCAAGAGGGTTAGGGTTTGAGTCAACATGTGAATCGGATGTAGGCAAACCATTTTATATTTCCATTTAATTTTTAACAATGGCGGTTGTTGTTGTTGATTGGATGAGATTTATAACAATGATAATTGTTTTATATAAAATTTTGCTAATTCAATTTATAACGGTGGAGCGATACTAGTTAAAGCTAAACCCATCCAAGCCATTAGGCTCATGGAGCCGGTGCTTATCCACGTTTCAAGAGCGCCAGCGGTTGAGAGTACATGACTCCCCCTAGACGAGACGCCAGTCCATCGCAGATTAACTCCCCAGCAGCGCAGTTACTCATTTTACAACTGAGTGGATTAATGCAAGTAGAGCAAAGTGTCTTGCTCAAGGACACAATGCAGCGCTCACGATGGTAATCGAACCCGTTATCTTTCGAATATAAGCATAATTCCTTACCACTGCGCCACTGCATCTCCCGAGTGATGCTAAGTAATCTCATACCCAGCAAACACAAAATGTTTTCACGTTTTGTGTCATAATGATTTTATAATGTCAAAATATGTGGTCGTAAAAACATCAATATAACAATTTTCATATCATATTATGCAAAAATATATTTTTATTATATCATTGTTTTTAAATTAATAATGTTTTTAAACATTGTCACGACCACACAATATGATATTATAACAACATTTCACAATTTTGAAAAAATGATGTTGAGGAAACATTTTTTTTGTTTCCTGGGTATGTGTGAGCAAGAACACCAAGTTTAAGAATATTTAAAAAATCTATGCAGGGAGCCACATGCTAACTTCAGCAGCAAAGTCATATTGATGCCAAGAGTGATTACATTTGTTTTAATATACAATTTGTTTTTTTATATATAGCATATTCATTTGAACTAGGGAGAATAACTTTTGGTGAGAAAACTGGCATTTTCAAACTTGTGACATCTCAGTTTATATAATATATATGATATAGACAGAAAAATAACAAGAAATCAACGCTTTTTACACTTTTGTTCATATTTTTCTTCTCAGTTTATCATACCACCTGTCTAAACATTAAACTAATGCTTTGGATTGTTGATATGTAATACACATGTCAATGCAAATACAAAACAAAATTTCACTCATACAAACCTCTAAAATTACTCTCATGATATCAAACAGCCTCTGTTATTGTAAATGAATTATTGTCCTTGTCCTCTTGATATTCAATGTTAGATGATGTAAATTTATGCAATTCGCAATGGAATGGACCTAGAGTTCAATAACATCTAACGTATTTCGGGGGAAAATTACTTACGAAGGCAGCGTGAATTGAAATTGTTTATTTGCCTCAGTTAATTTTCCCTTCAGTTTGTTCATAAATGATTATGCAAAGCTAATGGGCATTGTATAACTCAAGCATCCTTATACACAGAAGCTGAATGCGCTGTTTCTTTATTTCAAGGAGACAAAAGCCAAATATTCTAACTTGATATATGATCGAGAATGAAAAAATAAACTAAACTAAACTAAATAAACTACCAAAAGCCCTGTCATAAAATCTTATTCCATTCTCAAGATATCCAGGTTTCAAGTTGTAACATGGATTCGACCACTTTGTCTAATGTTGTGTTGAAATCAAGCCAATGATGACACAATTTGCAATATTTCAAAGTTTCTTTAAAATTTTCTTTCTCAAATCGATTTGACATAAAGTTCATATGGCTTGAATTACTTATATTATATACACATAAAAATTCATCAACCCAGGAGTGTAAAGGTAAAACTATTTCGTAGGTTAGGAGTTAGAAATTTAAAATACATTATAAAATAATACATTAATATTATAATCTGTACTGGGTGTGTGACATCATTTTAAGAGGCCGTTTTAACAAAATGGCCGCTTCAATATAATTATATTGGCAGAATTGATGTTTTAACAATTATAAAATATATGCTAAATTGTTTTGTACGGTGTGAAATTTCTTTAGATGACCCATAATTATCATTTCTATGATGTTATATTTAAAAAAGGGCAGACTTTATGTCGTCACCATTAAAGACGGCTCTTCTCAGAGTTGTAAACCATTTATATAAACTATTTGCTTTGGAATTACAACAATTATTCTACCAGAACAGTCATTTATGACTAAAAGTGGATTCTTTTAAGATTAGATTTTTTTTTAATGGTACATCAAAGTTTTCATAGGCTCCCACATGAACAAATCCTCAAACTTTGATAATGGATATCTAAATATGTTATTCTATATATTTCTTAAAATCAAATTTAAGCTGATTTACTTAGATGTTTTGTAGTTGTCCACAGACCAAGATGTACGGGCAGATAGCAATAGCTTGAGCGTAATTGAAACGAAATATGATATTGACCATGAAAATGGCAAAAAGTCAATGATGATCGATTAACAGTTGATAATTGTATACAAAATTGAAGTTTACGATTGAAGTTTAAGTATCATGATAGATTATGCAATTTTATTTAATTTTTCACATCACAAAGAGCATATCTTGACACGAATTTACCTGGTGTTAAAAGGATACTAGACCTAAAAGTGAGTGCGCAATTTTCTGGAGACTCCACGTAGAAAGCTACAAGCCTTTTGTAACTTCAATAGTGATGCGAAGTAGCTATCTAAAATTCATAAACAATAACATATTATCACTTTAGGAGGCAAAACAGATCACTGAATGGTTGAAAAATTCATCAAAAATACCCCACACTTATTGGTCTAGAGCTCCTTATACTTATTGTGTTGATCCTTCAAGAACTTTATTTCAATGGGAGAAGTTTTAAATCACATCATACCCTTAATTAAAATCTACCTGTATAAACCATCTGATGATTTTCAGTGACTGAATATATGCTGAAATTACGAGAATTACATTAAAAGATTTAGAATGGTTTTCTTTTTTGTACATCACAGCTTTTTCATGCATTTAAAAACTCTCTAGCATGGAAGAGATAAGCCTTCCTTATTCCCTATCAAAATCTAAGTGGAACCTTGATATCTTTGAAAGACTGAAAATGAAAGAACTATAAGTTATAGAATTTGAGCTGTCTTGCAATTCATATTTTCCAAGCGGACTATTTCCTTTGACGAGTCATGACCCCAAAATTTATTGTTAATATCTATGGATAAATATGTTGCCAACGTACTTAAACAGGTTGTCAACTGCTTTGAGATCCTGGTCCTTTACAGGCTGCAGATAATTCTTCCTTGTTGAGAGTTGTCCTCTCAGAACTTGTGTTGTGGTCACAATTAATCGTCAGCGAACAGAAAATTGCGGATGACGATCTCCTTAACTTTTTGTTATTGCCCTCAGGTGACTTAAGTTAAGAAGCTTCTTATCATATCTGCATCTGATGTACAGTAGAGTAGACACCGTGGTTCATTAATATGGAACGCGTATGTCAAACTTGGCCGACATGCCTGCTAAAGAGGGCTGGCGCACATGCCAGAATGCTGCTTTGTTTGAACCTTTCCCATAACCCCATTATAAAGCACGTGAACCGTCATGGCACCATGGAATTGCTCAACAATCGATGTGATATTATTGGTACAGCCAAATGTTGTCATGATTTGTTTTTGACATTGCTAGTAACTACAAAGTAGTCAGAACCTTTCCCTTAATCTGATGATAAAGCACGTGAACCATTATGACACCATGGAACTGTTAAACAATCGATGTGATTTTATTGGTCCAGCCGAATATTCACATGATTTTCTACAGTCATTCTCTACAGACCGTTCGAATGCCGTAGGTCAATAATGTACAAAGGTTACTGTGTTGTATATGGCACTTTTCTTTCAGTTAAACGGCATGCAGAAATCGCACAGCTGCTCTCCTCTCCCCCGCGTGGATGCTACGCCAACTTTTTGCAGTTTCGTGGGCAAATGCTGCTTCGATGTGTAGTAGGCGATTAAGAAGGACCCGAGCTAGAAGCCAGTATCTTACTAGCTGATATTAATAGTAGGGATATATCTGTGTGGTGAGTGAATGTTACTTTCGCATTTACTCATTGCCTGGAAGAACAAACCTTGATTTGTCATAAAATAAAAACTATAAGTGTTATATTGTAACCATTTAAAGACTGTGCTGCTTAGAATGTAACGCTCTTACTTTGGGGTATAGTACCCCACCTGTCCATTTTTCATTCATAGTATAGATTTACGGAGATATATAACATTGGAGTGCCCTACCCATTGTTCGAGTGTCTGAGCTTTATCGGTGAGTAACTTTTTGCTTACCTGTGTAACGTAAAACCAGAATGCAAAGACCAATTGAAGTTCCGATATTTAGATACATGAGATGAAAGTACTGTATGAATTGTATGATGGCACGCATCTATATATTAAATTTTATGTATACATTTTTCGTAGTACCTTCTAACACCAAGCTGAAATGAATTAAACACATGATTGTCAGTATGTCCAATGTTTTTCTTTTTTACAAATTACTGTATCATGCAAGAACAATATTTCTAATCTTACACCATATAGTAAAATAAATACAGAACATGACAAATTCGTGAATAGGCAATCCAAAACAGATCAAACAAATCCTCTCACATTGCGTTCAAAACATACAACAGGGCCATTCTTCAATCCGTTATGTGTGTAATAGACTGCGGAATGGCCCAATAGCATATTGTAGTGGACAATAGCACCCGCACAAGTATGCCGTCTATGCATAGATATAAACATATCCCTATTCCATGTCCATAAGGAAAATAATGTACGTCAGCGTATGTCTCATCATATAAACTAAGCCACCAAAAAAATTGCATTCATGCAATAATACAAATTTGGTGTGAAATTCTTAAAGGTATATTGACAGGTAAAGATTTTATACTCACTTGAAATTCTGAACAGGGTAATCTCAATAAATTACGACAAAAGCTCATGTAGTTTTCTAAATATCGCGAATCAAAATTTAAAGAATATTTTGATGTATGTAAGTCAAAAGTTGCAATGCATGAATGTAATTTTTAAAAGGTATATGGACAGGTAGCGATTTTGACATAAATGTGTTTCTTTTAATATTCCGAACATTTCATTAGCATACATCTATCAGATATGTCCACTCCTTTCTGAGATATTTGTGAAAGTGAAAAACTATGCTCCAAGAAACGACTGACTTTCAATATTGGAGACCTACAAATAAGCCAGATTTTTTACATTTTGGGATCGATTTTGTAAGAAAGTGTTTGTGGTGGGTGTTTATGAAGGGCATTTGTATCAATTTATGCAAAGTGGTTGCGCTACCTATCCGTATACCTTTAAAGCTTATGTTCTTGAATATGGTTTTGTTATAACACCGCCCAGTTTTTGCGCGAGTAGGGCATATGCCGGCGGCAAGAACGAATACACATATCATTCCTTCAAAATTAGAAAATCAATTTCAATTTTGTACTAGGCCTATAATGTATTTATGTATGATGAATTATTAGTTTTGTTTTCTTAGATATTAAAATTATTGCAATTTGGACTATCTTGAACTACTTACTGTAGATGTGTTAAGGAACATTTTATTCTCGCCAGTCAGCCAGTGCTTGATTTTTATGATTGCCGAAATATTGTCTGTCCAAGCAAAATAGCTACTAAAGAAGTAGTTCATATTGATTATACGCCTGTGTTTATCAGTGTTAATGGATATATGATCAGATGATCAGCTTTGCTAATTAATTACTAGTTTTTGCCAAGATAGATCTCAATTTTCAAGACAAGGGAGAGGGAGGTGTAGGCTGTATGGCGTCCCACCTATGTTAATGTGATTTTATTGAACAACCCAGCAAACACAAAACGTTTTTACAACATTTTGTATCATAATGTTTTGTAAGGCCAGTTGTCGTCTCTAACGTACGAGGTAAATAATACTTAATTCCTGTGTTTTGATTGGTCAAAACACCATGGTACAGTGTGCACTTACATTGATAGGCCAATCAGTATCGTTTTGGAATAAATTGTACGCCGCCACATTTTAATCACGACAGATGGCCTTTAATAATATCAAAATATGGTGTCACAAAAACATGTACGGGCCTACCTCGTGATAACGGTCAGACGGTTACTGTATTCACATGTCAGCATATGCACCGGAGCCGCCTTTAACGTACGAGGTAAATAACACTCAATTCCTGTGTTTTCACTGGTCGAAATACCATAGTACAGTGTGCACTTACATTGATATGCCAATCAGTATTGTTTTGGAACAAATTGTACGCCGCCACATTTTAAATACGACAGATGGCCTTTAATGATATCAAAACATGGTATCACAAAAACATTATTATAATTTGTTCATTACAATATTATGCAAAAAAAATGTTTTCATTATATCATATTAATGTTTTTGTTTAAACTTTGTTCGAAAAAAATGTTATAAAAACATTTTTACGTCACCACAAAATGATTTTATAAAATCATTTTCACAATTTTGAAGAAAAAAAACGTTTTCCTGATGTTTTTAAACATTATTGTATTTGCTGGGCAGCTGGGAAGGATCATGGAAAGTATGTGCAATAATAAAAAGATCATTTTTATACGAAACCTGCCCGTTCCCTTCAAATTGGATCGAATGTTTTAGTGGTTTTACAATCTTTAGCATTTCATGAGAAGTTTCTCTTTCTTTTTCATCATTGTCGTAGAGTAAAGCTATACTCTGGAAATATCATCTTCTCTAGAATTAAAGTAAAAATCTCGTCCCAAGGAAATTTCTTGATACGTCACAATGTGATACATGCTGGTAATTTCACCTCTGGGTCGGTTATTGATTGGTTTATCACTTTGTCAATATTTGTGTAAATATTCCGACCCATCATGAAGGTGTAATTTTATTGTTTATTAATATCTCCACGGCAACAATATAATCGGCCTTTAAATGTTGAACATTGTTTCTTTCAATTGAAATGGGATTTGATTGTTTAACCAATTAGATGTGTTTTTCATACACCCCTAACTTTAAATTACACTTTCAAAAGCTGGTAATCTAGCCCTTGTATATTACAAGAAACAAAGTCATGTTGAAACTTAACCGATTATATTAACTTCAGAATCTCCTGCAACTTGTGCAAAAAGCTTATATTATGAACATATCCGTTGCTATATGAATTGAAAAGTTTTAATGCAAAGAAGACAATTAGTTCAGCACATGCACAGAACAAGGAACCTTTTTCATACTGACTTTAAATTCCGTAAGATTTGGCAAAATCGCTAACTGTCCATATACCTTTAATTTGTGTTCAATTCTTTCGATGTAAATCCACATTGTGAAGATAGGCGCTTGGCGAAGACGGACACCGAAGGGGTAGGAGTACTTAGGATTCAACTAAAAAAACAATAATTTGATATCGTATAATCTATTCCGGAACAGATTCCTTCACCATTCCTTATATCTCCAATTTCTAATTTTTCATATATAGATACAGCAATTCTAGAACGATATTATCTGGTTTTCTGACAATTCATTTTTATCTCAAATGTTTGGAGTCAGAGAGAAACCTTAATGTTAAAGAAGTAGGACTTGGGGGCAGAGAGGAAAACTAAGAAGATATCCTCACAAATTTACACGCTTCCTGTCCGGTTGCAACTTAACATAAAATGGAAAAAAATGCATATTGAACAAAACAAATGGACAAATTTTGACAATTTTTTCAAAATTGAAGACATTCCCCGAAAATGCATGAAATTTCCTCGAAAAGGAGGTAAATTATCTGAAATTGAAGAAAAGCTCACGAAAATTTGAAGAAAGCTTTCCCGAAATAAAATAAAAAATCCCCAAATTAAAGAGATTTTCTGATTAGCACTAACGTTTCATGACACTTATTTTACCAGTGCAATTTACCCGCTTTGAACCGGGAAAGAATTTGGTGGATCGTACCCCCTCTTAGAGGTCACCCTTCATATGCCCCTGTCCATCTCCACAATCTTATTAATATTTTATGCAATACATGATATTGTTATGTGCCTTATAAACTTCTCATTACCCTCATAACCTTATTTTTCAATCCTAAACATAGCAAATGCTGACTTTATTTTGTCATTTATATTAATGTTTGTATTTTTTTAAGTCTTGAAATTTCTACTTTGCAAATGGTTTTGAATAATAGTTTTCATTTTCTATTATCTATATCTACAAAATTACCTTTTGATGACACCTATATTTCTCTCTTTACCTTCAAATTGTTTTCATCTGAAAGGAACTAAAATACACGAAAGTGACTAGGAATATTTCCCACGAGAGAGGAACAATACTTCTGTTGTTTTTTTAATAGCATGGGAATGAAACAAAATCCTTTAAACTGTAAATGTTAACTTCCATTGAAAGAATCTAATCAGTTGATATGAAAACAATATGAACTATCCTATCCTACTTCTTTCTTTCATGTATGTATTTGCTTAAGTAGAACAACAAATTTTCTTAGAGCTACTGTAGCAGGGGCGTGTCTAGCTTTTTATTTGTATGGAACTTAAGCGCCTAAAAACATATTCAGGGCCCGAACGCAGGTTTAAGATTAAGGAGCCAGGACAGATGTGTGTAGGAAGTTGGGGCACACCTCTCCTCCAAATGATTTCTTCTTCCCGGTTGCATGCTTGTTTCCCAGTTGAGAGGATAAATTATTATCAACACATAAAATTGCCAACAATTGCCTGAAATTTCTCGAAATTGACAGTGATTTCCAGCAAATTGCAGAAAAATTCTAGGAAATTGAAGTATAAATGCTGGAAATTGATTACATGTATGAAAAACATTTATGGAAAATGAAGCAAATTTCCTGAAAATGAAGAAAATTCCTAAAAATTCAAGGAGAGTTCCTTAAAATTAACTAGTGCAATTTTTATATTCAGGAAGAATTTCGAGTTCTTTTCCCACCGTGAAATGACCCTTTCTACACTCCTTTCCAAGACAAGTGTTGGCAATTGTCCATCGGACGAAACAGTAAAGATCTTTGTATTGCTTTGAGAGTTATTAGAGGAATTGGCCCTGATAGCCTATATATTAAAACCTACTTCTTTATCTGAAGTCTTTTGGTTTTTCTGTTCTAGATTCAAGTCCAAATTTGAAGATTTTTGATCCAAAATGAAAAATATTTTTGGTCCACAATTGAAGATTTTTGATCCACATTGAAGATTTCTCGGTGAAAATGATAGATATTTGGTCTAATATTGAGGACATTTGGTCCGAAATTAACGATAATTTAATTGATACGATTGAAACATTACCAACATCTATTTTTTTGTGGTTCATTTGATATTTCCATTAATTATATTTTTGGATTTGCAAAAAGTTTGCGGCTGCGTAATTTTTTATGGCCCCCCTTAGACACGCCACTGAGAGCCAGAGTGATTGTAGAACACGGAATTGAAATCCTCCTTTAAATCATGGGTTTTTTTTATTCTAGAAACGGGTAAAACTGGTTAACTGTGTTAATCCTGGTTTATCTGCAGAAAAGACAGATAAAGCTTCTGAATATTTTACCGAAAACGTCATAATGTCACAATTTTGGTCAAGCATCGTAGGTGGACTTCCCAATGAAAAATTGAAAATGAAAACAGTTATCGGTCATCTATTACCGTTTAAGAAATAAAAAGCCAACCGCACAGGTAATCTTGTCCAATGTTGTACAGTAACTGTAGCATAAAATATTCAATGAAGTAGATTAATTGCACAAGTACCCAAAACTTTGGCAAAATGAATGCTCTAGATTTTCTATCCTGAAATTAATAAGATGTTTATTTAACTTATAAAAACAAACGCAACTTTCTGCATTGCAGAGAGCGCGTCAATTTCTTGGTATATTCCATTATATTGTTATTTGCAGGTACAAATTTTCCACCAAATCCTTGGTAAATAACATTTTTCTTTAAATGAATACTACTGTGGTCAAAGTACATTGCACACGATAAATGACAATTAAAGATGTTACAAAATATGTAATCTTGTTACTACGTTCTGAGAGAATTGTGGTCTGTTTTTGAATAAAAACTTTGAGTAAATGAAACTAGATGGACAAAACATTTTCACTCAAAGTAAATGCTTTTGTCACTTTGTTACTAGCAAAGTATACAAATCCATGCCCTGCAGTACCCCGCGCGCGCACTAAAAAGTGGGTTTCATGTAATTAGAGTTACAATAAATACATTTTTTAAATATTATAAAAGTGTCTATATTTCATGACAAAACAACATTGATTTAAACAAACCACATCAGTCATTTTTAAAAACTTCTAAAAAGGTTGACACTGCATTGAAACATGATCTTGCAAGTAATGACGGAAAGCAGAATGGAGGGGTGCAATGCCACCCGCCTTGCTCAAACGGCTACTCTGCACGTATTTTGGATTGTTGGGAGGGCTTAAGCTTTTTTTTTTCCTTTGATTAATCCGAGGTGTTAAAAAACCTATGATACGTTTTGATGTACATTTCAGTAAATAAAGATGATTAATTATGCCTGAAAATTATTTGTCGAAGGAAAACTTTGATTTTTTTTCGACCAACTTTTTACAGTAGTCTAGACTGATTCTTGCTATGTCTTGTACTAATGTTTCCTTTTAAAATGACATGATATTCCCCATTAACAAGAAATTCTCGGTCACGTTGTTGGGCAGTTGGTAGAGGTTTGTTTGTTTCTTATAATTTATTGCCACCACGCATCTCAGTACATCAAATACTTAAATAATATACAATATACAAATAGTAAACAAAATGAATAGAAGTGTTATGGACATTTGTAATTCAAAACAAAATGAATGGCAAAAAGAAAGTAATTTTAATTGAACTTATGTGATTCTCACCCCTCTTAAATAATACATTCAAATACTTTACAGAGCAATAAATGTGTTGTACACATAAACCTATTCAATAAAGATACATGTATGAATTTCAGTAAAATTACAATAATTTGTACTTTTCAAATATTTTAAACTTAAATCTCCTCTTAAATATATGTGCACTTTTACACTTTGTTAAGTTCCAAAATAAGCAGATTCTATATTTTAACCCCATGAACTAAAACACACATAACTTTCAATGTAGGTCGCACATAACCTGTTGCAAACTGTCCCTTTTGACGTGTCCCCGGATAACCCCATTTTTCAGTAAATTTGTTGGTAAATTGTTTTGGCTTTAAACAAAATTAAGGCAGTCTAATAATTAATGAGATCTTCTCATTTCACAGCTTTCATATCAATGAAACATGCATTTGTATGAGATTGAACTTCGCTTTGTAAATCATTCTTATTGTTTTTCTTTGAATTACAAAATTGGATTAATATTGCTTTGATAGGTGTTATCCCGAACCTTCAGACAATAAACAATGTAAGGAAAAACTAAAGAATTGCAAAGAAGTTTCAAAGACTTCACTACTAATACCTCATTTAAATTATACATTACCTCAAGAATTTCACCATCTTTATAGATTTTACCTTTTTGTTATGTTCCTCCTAATTTAATTCACTGTCTATTAATAGCCCTAGACATTTCGTGTTTAATACTCTTTCAATCACATACTCATCACATTTTATAATGATAGTGTTCTCACAATACCTTTTGAAATAAAATAAAAAAACATTTCGTGGTTAATTGTATCAAAAGCTTTCTTAAGGTCTATAAAGACCCCAATTGCATACAATTTGTTATAAATTGCTGAAGTAATATCTTCCACAAGTTTGGTACAGTGTAAAGAGCAATAGCTTTTGAACGTCCAGCCCTAAAGCCAGTTCGAATCAGAGTTCCAAAGATAAAGATAATTGGTAATACATTTTGGAACGCTGAAACAAGCATTACAATCATACTTTTCCAATATAAAATGTTGGGCACACTTTACACCTTATTTCACATTTAAAAATGTCTGCAAAGAGAGCACATCCAACTAAAAGGTTAGCTATCATACTATCTTTAAATAACCTAGAAAAGTATTACTGCATGTAGCAAAAAACGTCATCAGCGATATTTTGTTCATGTTTGCAAACTCGGCTAGCTAGATACTAGGTCAGTTACTATACCTTCATCAGCTTATATCACACAGTGTAAAGATGGCTGCGATAAGCGTGAATCGCGCTTCTGTAAACTAAGGTATAAAAATGCACAAATGTAGCGCACGGGAGCGGGGGGAGGGGGCTGGCCCCTAAAATTAAAAGCTCCCTCCACCACCCCTAAAAAAAAAGAAAAAAATTCTAGCCCCAACAAAATATATGCACAAAATTGTGAAAACTTAAAAAACGTTTTCCTTAAGACACTTTGATAATTCAATATTCAAATTCTCCCTAAGTTCGGTCCTAAATGCCCCGATTCCACCAGTTTCTGGGGTATTCGCCCAATGGACCTCTGCAAGTTTGGGCCATCAATTAGTCCACCAATAAAAATTCCTTAAAAAGGAGTTCTTTCAACTACTCCTACAAATAAGGCTGAACTTAGATCATTTTAGACCCTCAAAAGGGTTAAAGTATACCAGTTTTCGGGGGCTTCGCCCCCTGGAAGCCTACAATATTGGCCATCAATTGACTCACCAATTTAAAAATCCTTAAAAAGATCCTGTCTCACTACTCTTCCAAATGGGCTAAAGTTAGATCAAAGTTTGGCCTCAAAAGGGTGAAAATACACAGCCCCACTAGACTCCTATTAGTTGTTGTGCTCCTTAAAGTTTCAAACAGTCAGACCCGACCTATTGAATAAGCAGCTTGGGTCAGACATTTCCTCTTTATTATCATTATTCTGAAAACCACAAGTAATTAGGATCAAATTTCCATTATCAATGGCTTCATTGTATTCGTTCTCCTGTTGGTCCTGATTTGTTGTGGAAGTTGGTGTTGAGTATCAATTTAGCAATAGATGAAGTCCTTGTTGTGTGGTTTAGTGGTAATTTTAATTAAATTAAGCGGCTTCAGTATTTGCTACATTAAATTTGTGGCTATGATTTGCTGGAACAAACTTTTAAGGAGAAGTACTTATATCATAAAATCTCTCTACCTTTCCATTTGCCAACAGTGGCCCTCTGGAGTAATGGCGCATGGTTGTACTGGGTGAGATCAGGATCGTATGAAGGATAACCTTGCAAAACCCTCGAAGATTTCCCGTTGACAAGTGGAAAAAATTGCAATGGCAAATTAAGTCTCTATCAAAGCTGTTGCTAATTTTCCTCATATTTGAAAAATTTCCTTCATTTTTGGAAAAATTTCCTTCATTTTCAGAAAATTTCTTCCTTTTGGGAAATTTCCTTCCTTTTTGGAAAATTTCTTTCCTTTTCAGAAAATGTTCTCATTTTTGACAAATTTTCCTTCCTTTTCGGAAAATATCCATCATTTTCGCCAATTTTTTTCACTTTCACAAAATTTCTTTCAGTCTCGAAAAATTCAATTTCAGGAAGTTTTGAATAATTTTCGGGAAATTTAAGCCAGTTTTTGGAAAAATTTGGTCACTTAGGGGGTTATTTTTTCATTCTTTACATTTTTACTTCAATAAATTCCCAAATTATTCTCCCAAAAACAAAAAAAGCATGCAAGTGGGACAGTTTGCTCCCTGCCCCCGGGGACCCGCAAGCAGGCTCATGGACCCACGCTAAGGTAGCGTGTAATAAACATCACCAAATGTTAGTCCAGCCTCACCAACCCTTCCGACTTGTCGACGGGTAACAAAGATTTTGTCCCCAGGAGATTTTGTTCTCAGAAATTTTGTCCTCAGGAAATTTTGTCCCCCCGGACCAAATATCCTAGAAGATTACGTCCGCCGCACATAATTTCCTAGAAGATTCTGTCCTCCCAGAAGGTTTTGTTTCCCCTACACAGGGCTAGCTGTCTGCCAGGAGAATATGTCCCCTAAGTATAAACTGATAATTTGAGAAGCTGAATATGTTCATTAGTCCGTAGTGTGTGCCAAACTGCCAAAGAAATAAATGCTATACGTTTTAGTTTTTGGAAACACATTTGACTCATGTAAAGAAAATTGCTGTAAAATATATTTTTGGGAAATTTTTTAAATTTCAAAGTTAGTCTTTCAGTTCTATCATAGTGGGTTAGTCCATAGAAGAAGTTTTGACTATTTTGTCGACGGGGCAAAACTTGCTATGGGGAAAAGGGCATAATTAATATGGTTATACCTTTATGTTTTTTTTTTTCACAAAAAGAGAGCGATGGTCAAATCGTAGCGTTCCCGAGATATTTATGTCAGTGAAGAAAAAGGTTGAAGGAGTCAAACAGAGTGTAGGTAGCTATTGGATGGATAGGGCCTGGTAAGACAACTCAGGTATAATTATGTCAACAGGTATACATAGCTGTATAACTTTGCAAGAAGATGGATTTTTAATGGGAGTTCTTGCGGAAGGGTTTGGGAATATAATTGAAAGGAATTAGAAGCTCCGTGGTGGACGAAGCATGATGAGTCAATGAAGTTGTCTTTCAGGGTTGTGGGCCTGTGATAACCAATTGCAGAAGAGTGGAAGGAGCCTTTACGGGGTGGGAATGAGTGCGGCGGGTGGCGTACTTTGGAGCGAATGACATGCATCTTTATGGAAGAGTTGTAGGACCACAGGAATGGAAGGCTATATGTACGCCTGGCTGGATGTGAGTGTCCCAATTTGATTGTCAGCTGTAAAAATGTAAAAGAATAAGCGGTTTCATATCGGCAAGTGTTTGGAGAAATGGGGTAGCGGGAGGGAGGTTGAGATTTGATTTAAGCAGCCGAGTTTGATTTGTTTTGATTTATCATAGTAGTTCTGTTCTACCTGTTAGATGGCTTTGGCTTCGGCTGAAGGTGGCACGGAGTAATTTATCGAAACATATCAAGTCAAGGGTCCTTTTTGTACGGTACCAAAAAGCGGAAGAATTAGTTCCCCATAAACTTTTTTTGAAGCACATCTCGTCAAGTTTGGACTTACCTCCACATATCTGGTTAGTTGTTTTGAACCCTCACTCTTACCCTTCTCCACATTTAAGCTGCAGCCTGAAAGGCATTGGGATGTAAATATTTTCCTATGAAACAAAAGTATTTCTAATTCAAAAGGATTATTGTGGAGCAAGTTAATTTAACATGAAAGAGGACTTCAAAAGAAACAAAATGGTGAAGAATTACTTAAAGCTTATTCCAGTAAGGAGATATTCAAGTTTAAAGTTCTTCTTATCTGTATAGAAATGACTGGTATAGTAAGTCTACTTTGAAAGGTTGGCTTCCTCATTCCTCACTTTCTGAACAATTGTTTTTTTAAAGAAAATTGATTTAATTTTTGTACTGTTTGAATTGTTTTTGACAAGTGGCAAATTATAAAAACCTTTCCTAGATCTGTTTTTCTCATTTCGTGACATATCCCATGGTTTTTTAGAAAATTGCAGGGGAAAATGTGATAAAATACCTAAAGATTTTGAAGAATCTGACATTCAACTAATCTTGATCTCAGTTCTTTCCACACAAATGATACAGAACTTAAAACTTAATAATCTCCTTAGCCGAATAAGATATTTTGATTCTTTCATATAAGAGTTACTTTTTGACCACTGAACTAATTCATTAACCAATGTTTAATCATTACAAATTGCTCACTATATCAAAAGAGACACACTGTATAAGTTAAAAAATCATTCTGAGGAAGAACTTAAGCAATAAACTTAATGAGCATAAGGTTAAATTCTGCATTTGTGGATGCAATTTTTCTTAATACTAACACAACACATAGACATTTCATGAAATTATTAACATTTGCAGTGGCTGAGTTTGCGTTGAGAAAGTAAATATAAAATAAGTGATTATGTGGTGGTTAAGCCTGTATCTGTATGACTTGGAACTTCTCTTTCAAAATACAATCATAAGAACCCTTTACACAATGCATTATGCAACTAACAAATATTTAACAATTATAAACTCAATTTCCAAGTCTTTGGCCATACATTAACATCACACTAAACATATATGTCTTCCAAGCTAAATCTTGCAAGCATGTCTCACATAGAAGAAAGAATGACTTGTGATGATCTCATACTATAGTCTGGAGCCAAAATAAAACAATGTGAGACAACTTATTCTTGATTGCAACATACACTGTACTTGCATATCTAATTAAGTTGAAAGGTACAAGGACAGCTACGTAAAGTTTCTCTTTTATCTCTTATTAAGTTATAGTTCTTGATTCTAGGTTTGGCTAAGTTTCTAAAAAAGATCCTACATTAGTTGTTCTGCTCCTTAAAGTTTCAAACAGTCAGACCCGATCTGATAATTAACCAGGTCGGGTCAGAATTTTCCTTTCTATTTTCTTTATTCTGAAAACCTTAGTTGTTGTGGAAGTTGGTGCTGAGTATCATATTAGCAATGGATGAAGTCCTTATTGTGTGGTTATCTTAATTAAGATTAAGTGGTCTCACTATTTGCTACAGTAAGTTTGTGGTTATGATTTGCTGGAACAAAATTTTAGGGAGGAGGACAAGTCATGTAAAACTCATTATCAAAATAAAACTAATCTCTTTCAAACATAAGGTACTTGGTTAAAAAACAAAGCATTTACAAAAGAAATGAGAGAATTATGCCCAATGTTACCTGTACACTGTCCACATATCTTGAAGTGGATCAGGTTTTTGAAGTGGAAATCAGCAAGCTGTTTTAACTTGGTCCTTTCGCTGAATTATTTTCTCCACTTTTATGAAAATGAAATACCAACGTCTTGTGTTCTGTCTTGTGTTCATATGCTTACATAATCTTTTCATATCGCATATTGCTATGGATGGTTTTTTTCTTCACAAAATGGGTTTTGATACTTTTAATTGATTAACTTAAATGTATCCAAAATATATCGATGTAACTGACAAAACCTAATTTAAAGTTTAAATACTAGAAGTGTATGCATTTTGATAGTTACAATATTAATCATTTTCCAGATCTACAATAACATTCTTATGTTATGGTATGTATGAACAGAATAAATAAAAACACAATATTGAATCAATTCAATGACTTGCTGATAATCTCAGTTAATAAGACTACAATTTGATCAAAAGTTCAACAAAATCAATGTTCAATATTTCAACTTGAACACCAGTTTTGATGGGAAACCAGAAACACCCATAACAGACCACAAAGCAGAGTCTCACAAAAATATAGGAATCTTATAGAGTGCATGAATTTTTATTTTAAGGAGTCTGAGGTGGAAAATATGATACATCTTCTAACAATATAATCATCCAGCAGTGTATCTGCAGAGTAGAAACTGCATGTCTTCTGCTATATTTCTATTTTGAGTAAATACACAGAATGATATTTTTTTCGAAATGTTTTGTACATGTCCATTGTGTCATCTACATTGTGGCAGTGATGAAGTGTTTTGGATCCTGTTGGCTACTGATGCTATGATTACGAAGCAGTTTCCATTTCTTTCTTTCTTATTAGAAGTCATTTCTTCCTAATCTATTTGTGAAGAAACAAATTGGCAGACTAAAACAAACCGATACCTGATTTGTGGAGGAAAAATATTGTGCTATTATTGTTAGGTTTTGTTAGAATGTTAAACCCTACCCACCTATGCAATTTGTAAAGATACCAAGTAATTCCTTTAATAGATATAGCCATCACCAAAATTTGTCCTATTTGACCTGTGACCTTTGTAATCAAAACCTTGGAGACAAAAGTAACGGGCGAGGGGTGCCCGTCCACCAATTTTGGTTCATGTGTGTATTACATTTTTTTAGTTATAAGCAACACAATATTAATTGTTGCATACCCGCACATGCACACTCCCCCACAAACATTTAATCCTAATTAAACCAAACAACCGTCATTGTATCTTCATCTGAGCTTATTCTGTCAAAACAGAATCTATATTGTGATTTTTAGTTTTCGTTTGCTAATAAAGCAAAGGGCAAAGCTTTAGGACGTCATGCGTACAACACAACATATTAGTATTTAATTCCCAAGGAAATAAAAGCAATACAAAGGCTGTAAATCTGAAAGGCGATATGGTGTGAAAAAATGTATAAATGTGTGTCTCACACTAGGGTCGTAATTACCAGGGGAAACAGGGGATACATGTCCCCCGCCAGTTTTTAGCAAAATTGAAAAAAAAATCAGTATATTTTAGGGAAAATTTGCCTCATGACCACCCCTCACTTTATTAATAAGAGGTAATTGCCCCCCCCCCCCTTCTTTCTTCCCACACACACACACACACACACACACACACACACACATACTTTTTAGATGCGAATTACGGTCCTATCTCACACCCTAGTCAAGATAATTGGCTGGACTGATTTAACGTCTGCACCAACGTTAACATGGGCCGCGGAGTAGGGAGCCGTGGGGAACATGCCCTCAACACTTTTTTGCAAATCATAATTTGATAAGAAGGATGACCTGTAATTTTGTAAAAAGTACTGTTGCCTAAAGATTTAAAAAAAAAATGTCTCATCTGATTACGGCGTGATTATATTTTAAAAAGTGAAGATCACGAGAACTGAAAACGTGAATGATGCTGGCAAGATATTTGGTTGTTTTACTATTCGTCGTTTAAAACTCTAAACTAACAAAGACAAGGTTCAGTGATCTGGTAACGTAGGGATCGGGCGAACCAAGGGGCCAAGTATCCCCCTCCATATTTTGATTGGGGTGCCAAGTACTATTTTGCCACCCAATAATTAAAGGTCTAACAAATTGAAGTTGAAGAGTCAGATTCCATGGCAACGTTTCTTTCGGAAATCTTTAATTTTCGGAAATTCCCCTTCAATTTTCGTAAAAGCTTTTCATTTTCATGAAATTTGCTTCAATTTGCGTAAAATTTCGTTCCTTTTCGTGAAATTTGCTTCACTTTTTTCGTGAACTTTTCTTCATTTTTGGGAAATTGTCTTCAATTTTGGGGAAATTTCCTTAAGTTTCATTAAATTTCCTCAATTTTCATGGAAATTGTTTCAATTTTTGTCGGATTTTCTTCAATTTTGGGGAAATTTTCTAAAAAAATTGAGAGGTTTTGTTTAATTTTAGGCAAATTGCATTGAATTTTAATGATATTTCCTTCCTTTTTACGAAATTCGCTTCAATTTTCGTGAATTTTTGTTCTTCTATTTTTGGTATATGTTACCAAATTTTACTAAAATTTGCAATAATTTTAGGTTTTTTTAAAAGTTTTTAAACCATGATATAAGATTCATACATTTCTGGATTGTTGAAACTGGGTCCCTAATATCAAATCATCCAATACGCCGCTGACTTGATCATATGTATTTATTTTCCCATGTTTAATAACAAAATAAACATTTGTAGCAATGTCACTGAAACTATTTTTGTCTGAGGGGGTAGGGTGGGAGGGAGAAGGGGGTAAGTTAGAAAGCAACCGACGAAATTGATTATTTACCAATTCACTGATTTTGCATTTCCGTCTTTCAAATGAGTCGTTTTAACCAAGCTTGGCCCCAACTTGAAATATTGCCAATGGTTGGGTGCACTTAAAAAATAAAAAATAAACGCATTAAAATAGTTTTTAAAATGTATCTACGCACTGAGGTCATATATATATACATATATATATATATATATATATATATATATATATATATATATATATATATATATATATATATATATATATATATATATATATATATATATATATATATATATATATATATATATATATATATATATGTATATATATATATATATATATATATATATATATATATATATATATATATATATATATATATATATATATATATATATATATATATATATATATATATATATATATATATATATATATATATTAGATTAGATGGGATTGAGCTTAGCAAGGACATTAATTGTTTTAATCGACGCATTCGTTTAGCTGAGTGGTTTGGTGATGTCCCGGGATCTGATAATTGTAAACTTGAACCATTTAAGAAGAAGAGCACATGGACCCCCGCACCTAACAGGAACGCCTCCATCGACGCTTTGTTAATGGCGTTAACCAGCACCTTGATAGGTTTCTTTGTAATTTGCATGTTTCTAAAGCACCCACGCCTAATGTTTCTTCTAATCACTTGCGTACCATTAAAGAATTGCAACGCAATGATAATGTTATAATTCAATCCGCTGATAAGGGCGGTGCTATCGTTATTCAAAACCGGGTAGACTATATTTTGGAGGCTGAGAGGCAATTAGCTGACGAGACCTTTTATGAGAGGTTGGATTCTGATCCCATACTTAAAATGAAGGCTGACACTGTTAACCTGGTAAATGTTTTACATGACGTAACTAAGAGTGATGTTGAGAAACTTATCCCACCTAACCCCAAAACCGGTATATTTTATACTTTACCTAAAATACATAAGTTGCAGGGTATTCTTGAGAGAACGGTACCTGAGTCAGACAGGTCCCATATAGGTAGCAATCTAGTCTGCCTTTGTCGTGATTATAGTGTTATCCCACCGGGTAGGCCTATTGTTTCAGGTAAAGGTACTTGCACGGAATTCTTGTCCGCTTATGTGGACACTCAATTACAACCACTCCTTCGTGCTATCCCTAGCTATGTCCAGGATACAACTCACTTCCTTAACAGGTTATCGAGCGAGGTTAATAGGATAGACGATACAGCTATTTTGGTAACGATGGACGTGTCTTCACTCTATACGAATATCCCTCATGCGGATGGGGTGGAGGCATGTATTAAGCATCTCAGGCAATCTGGTTCGTTCGATGATAATGTCGTTCGTGATATCGGTAGACTCATCCAATTTATTCTTTCCCATAACTGCCTTGAATTTAATGATAAGTTTTATCACCAGATCAAGGGCACCGCTATGGGTACTAAGATGGCTCCTTGTTATGCTAATTTGTTTATGGTCGACCTTGAGGGTAAGATATTACAAGAGTCCACACTCTCTCCTTCCTTTTATGTCCGTTATATCGACGATATCTTTATGATTTGGCAGCATGGCGAGGTTTCGTTGCGGGAATTTATTGGTTTCGCGAATACGTATCACCCGTCCATTAAATTTACTTATGATTTTTCCCGGGATGAATTACCTTTTGGATGTTCTGGTCAAAATCCGTGAGGGTTCATTGGTTACCTCCTTATACACCAAGCCCACTGATAGTCATGCTTACCTAGTTTATAATAGCAATCATCCCCAACACACTAAGGAATCTATCATTTATAGCCAGTTTCTTCGTCTTAAGAGAATTTGTTCTGACCCTCTTGATCTCAAGATCCAACTTAACGTTATGTCAGGGCACTTTCTTAAAAGGGGCTATCCCTTGAAACTGTTAAGGAAATTCATGGACAAGGTTATTCCTGTCAATCGCAGTGAGCTTTTAGAGTATCGGATCAAGACTAAGACCGCACGCATTCCCTCGTAGTTTCGCACAGTACACAGATACAGCCTCTCTTGAAGTGTATTAAATCGTCATGGGGATATTGAAACACGCCCCAGAGGTTGGAGGAATTTTCTCTGCACCACCGGTTGTGGCACTAAAGCAGCCGCCGAGTCTTAGGAATTTGTTGGTACGTTCCAACATATCGCGCAGGATGCCTGGGCGAGGCAATAAACCCTGCAGGAAGCCGCGTTGTCAAATCTGCATGCACATAGTCACGGATGAAACGGTATCTCTCCCGAGGAATAACGTGATCAAACCGGGAACTTTTTCCTGTGATTCTTCTAACGTGGTTTACTGCGTGATGTGTCTGAAATGTCCGGAAATTTCTTACATTGGTGAGACTGGAACCTCTTTCCGATTGAGGTTCAATAACCACAAGCAGTCTATTCGCGATTTCGATGGTGACAGTGAGGGTTATCCTGTGGCAGGGCATTTTAATTTGCCTAGACATAAGTTGGAACATTTGAAGGTGGTTCTCATCAGGGGAACTTTAGAAGCACGGAAGACAGAAAGTTGTTTGAATTGAAATTTATGATTAAAACTAAGAGCCACATCCATGGACTTAATAAAGACCTGTCTTATCTTTCTCCTTTTTCTGTTTTTAGGAAAATGTTTCCACTTCCATTTCGTCTCATTAATCCTTCTCTTGTTTTTGTGCCTCAGCGCATTTTGGCGCCGGTTTTTGTTTGTTTGTTTTTTGTGGTTTCTTCTGCGCGCTTTTCCCCTTTGCGCCTACTATTTTACGCGTACGATTTTGGCGCTCTTTGAAATGTGCTAACGTGCAAGCTATCATCGCTGTTATCTTCTAGCGTCATTTAACTTCATACCACTGAAGAAGGAAACAGGAGTTTTCGAAATATTTGGTTGTTAAAATAATCTGTTGGCTAGAGACATTGTCATTTTTTCCTATTTTGTTTTATATATATATATATATATATATATATATATATATATATATATATATATATATATATATATATATATGTATATATATATATATATATATATATATATATATATATATATATATATATATATATATATATATATATGTATATATATATATATATATATATATATATATATATATATATATATATATATATATATATATATATGTATATGTATATATATATATATATATATATATATATATATATATATATATATATATATATATATATATATATATATATATATATATATTGATCAATTACAGAAATTGAAATATGTTCACGTGAGATTATTACTTGAGCTGGATGAGGACTGGCGGGGTTCAGAAGTAAGATATTAATTCATGTTAATTGTGCACGAAAGAAGTCAAGAAAATGCAACGTCACACGCTCTCTGCGCTTCATATTTTTAAGCATTAGGCGCAGAGCTCATTGGTTAAATTTGCAATTTTAAAAATAGCCTATCATTCTTTTTTTTTCAAGTTATGGCTGAGCAAATTTCAGGATTTTCCTGTATAGACCTATGTTTAAAATCATAGTTATTTTGATAACTTCCCTTAACTTCAGTTATTTAAATGATTGAATGTGGTTTACATAGTTTAGGTTAAGTTACAAAAAACGTTGACAAAATAGTTCATCAAATACTTTTTGGAAAGGGATTACAAATGATACATAGTATGGCCGGAGGGGCCACCTTCCCCCCGCCCCCCTTCTCTCCCTCCCCAGTAATTTGCAGCAAAGTGGTATAATAAATTCATGTATATATCATATGTATAAGGTGACTAATGACATATGAAACGAAGGCTAGAACCCGGCCCCTCCAATAATCGAAGGTCTCTTATAATCGTGGATAAGCATGGGAATTCAAATTTATAGTGGTCCTCCCAGTCATGTATGCAAATTTGCAATTCAATGCCAGAAAATTAAAAAGAAGCTGTAATATAGCAAATAAAACTTTGTTTGTGGTTTTGTTATGTAAGAGTTTTGTGAGTTTTATAACAAATTAGTTCATATTGCCTTTGCAGCCTTTTTCAGTATATGTCCACAAATCATATTGTTAAGCACAAATCAAACATAAAATCAGCACTCTTTAACAAGAATCTACATCCTCCAATTCCCAACATATGGATTTTGCTTTATCATTCTGTTTAAACGGAAACCTTATGTTAATTCAGTCGAATGAATTCATTTGAAACAGCCATTAAGTTTTTGTAATTCATTTGTGGCGCAGAATAACTTTTTCCCAGAATTGAATTACAAATAGTAGTATAGTAACTTAGTTGTACTGTTTCCTGATTAATCTAAGTCAAATTTACTGTTTAATTTAAGAGAGATTTAAACAGAAGATCAGTGCTAATTGGCATTAGCGCTTATCTTCTGTTTAATGCGTCTCCCTTAAATTTAAGAGCAAATTTTAAGTACATTAAACAGGCTGACAGGAGATCAGTACAACTAAGTTACTATACTACTCTGGCTGGAAAAACAAAGAGAAGATTAGCAAATCTTCTTTTTCTTACTAAACATTGTTTTAAGCCAAATTTCTCCAGCAAGTATAAATAATACAATAATCAGTTGGTTGATCTGTTTTTAAAATCAATTTTGAATGTTTTGTTTTCTCAGTACACCAGCAACTTTATCTCGAGCGTCCGCATCAGGAATAACATCATTTTCCCGCAAGCAGTTTTGAAATGAACCTCTGTCTTAACGATCGAATAGACAAGCCCATTTTATTTGTTCTCTGAAATCTTTCAGAACTGAATTGTACTTTTGTGAAAGAAGCCAAACACTTTGGTTTGGTGAAAAAAGTCAAAGATCGAAAGAAAGCTGGGGGACGTAAGATCCGTGAACTCTAAACACGGTGGTGTAGCTTTTAACTTTAGCTTTCAATCGAAATAATGCTCAACCGAAAGCTGGGAGACTTGTTAACCGTGAACCCCAAACACGGTGCCGTAGCTTTCAAATTTGCCTGTTTACCCTTCGGTTAAGATGTAAAATAGACTGAAAGCTGTTGGACATTTTAACTGTGGACCCCAAATACGGCGCCTTCACTTTAGCTTTCAATCTATTTTACGTCGAATGTTGCGCACGCGCGCAAACTAAGCAGTTTCTACCGTTTTGTGTCTCAGGCAATGATTTGGGTTTTGTGAGCCCCTTATCGCTGATTCTGGAGAAGATGATCACGCCAGCTTTTTGCCTTCTTTGACATCTTCCCACTGGCTTACCCTTTACACAGTTGGAATAAAAGCCTTACACAAACTTTGATGTCCTATAAAAGCTCCCAACAGAGAAAATATTCCATACATGAGACCAGAAAATACGTCAAATTTGTCCATAATAAAGAGGGCAAAATGTTTTTCCCCAAAACCATTGAAAATATGTTTTAGAGAGAATAGGCTAAAGATTGAAGACGCTCTGTTTTATGATGAATTAGGAGCATTTAAAACACAATATACATTAACAATTGTGGAAGGGAAAACAAATTATAAATGAAAATGGAGATCAACAAATTCAGAAATAGGATTTCTATCTCAGAACAAAGCTAGTAGAAATGCCTATTAAAGAATCAACTTCTGAAAGAATGATAAAACTTAGAAAAGATATTGAGGAAAAAATATGATTATATTTTTTAAAAGTCTGGTAGTATAATTCTTGATTTAAAAATATCTATATAGATATTGTATAATTTAAACCAATATATTATTCAAAAATTTATACATAATAAAAAATGTGCATTAAAGATCTAAAATAAAGATAATAAATGCTTTCTTTGGTCAATTTTGCGCATCTCTATCCGGAAGAGATGAATTAAAATAGAGTCTCTAATTACAAAAAACATGAACACAAAATAAAAAATATCCAAGTTTCCCGTTGCGCTAAAGGATATTCCAAAGATAGAAAGGGATAATGATATTGCTGTAAATGTGTATCAATGTCCGTCCGACTAGTATAAAATCCTTTAATGATATACATCCCGTATATTATTACAGTAAACAAGATCTTATCATCAAACGATTTAGTCTATTATTTTTATACGACGAATTTGCATCGAAAGATGGTCCCATTGCACCCCAAAATGGTCACTATATTCTCATAGCTAAATCTAATAGTTTATTTTATTCTATTTCTAAAGCTGGTCAGGACAAACATTTTTGCAATTTAGGCAATCAACATTTCACCTCTGAAAGAATACAAGTTGATCATCGTGAGAACTGTATAAACATAACAATTCCAGCTTACAAAAAACGTTACCCAACCAAAAAGATTTCTGGCTGGCCAGAAATATTGAAAAAGCACCATTTGTCATTTATGCAGATTATCTTCAACGGCGTCCCCCCCCCCCCTTCCCCCTCCCACCTTCGAAATTCTTGAATCATATGTCGGCTACAGTGCCAAAACTAAAATAACCCAGGAGCGCAAGGTTTGTAGCTGTTTTTATATAGTTGTGTTTAATGGTGAGATATTCTATCAGGAATCATTCACAGCTACAACAGAATTTTTACAATCATTATCCACAACTCATAAGAGACCACACAATAGCAAATGAAAAAGAATTAGTAATGACTCCAGAGGATTAAAGAATATCAAACAAAGCAGCAACGTGTTGGATATGTAACAAAATATTCTTTGGTGGTAAATTAGAATAAGACAGCCCCCACCGTAAAGTGAGAGATCATAATCACTTTACTGGCAAGTTCCGCGGTACAGCACATAATAGATGTAATAAAAAACTTCGTATACAGAAAGATAATTTAAATATACCGGTATTTTTCACAACCTAAGAGATCATTTCTTAACAAAATGAAGAAGAAGTAACCTGTATTGCTCACAACTACGAAAAATATCTGGGATTTAAAATTGACTGTCCAAATGGTGCACTGAATGGTATTCAAAGACACTCTTCAGTTTATGTCATCCTCTTTGGACCAACTTCTGAAAAACCTTATGCAAATGGTAAAGGTAAGGAGAAGTTCCATTTTCTTAATCAGCTGCCAAAATCGGCTGACTTTGATCAATTTAATTTATTGTACCACAAAGGCGTATACCCTTATGAATATATGAATTCTTTCAAAAAACTAAACGAACACCACCTGTCTCCAATCGAAGAATTTTATGACGGTTTGAATATTAAAGAATGTAAACCAGATGACTATAAACATGCAAATAAAGTATGGGAAACATTCCAATGTGTAACAATGAAAGATTATTACAATCTATACCTAAAGACAGATGTTTATTTTTGAGCAGATGTGTTTGAAAATTTCAGGACACAGCCAATTAAAGATTATAAACTTGATCCTGCTCATTACTTACAGCTTAAAGTTTATCATGGGTTCATTGCTTAAAACATCGGAAGTAGAACTTGAAGTGTTCACAGAAGATCAAAAGATATGTGTCATTTCATTGAATGAGGAATTCGAGGTGGTATCAGTACAGTATGTGCTTCTCGGGGCAAAGAACAAGTAGTTAAGTGAAAAAGTGGAGAATTTAAATTATATACAATACTATGGTGTGAACAGTCTATATCCAAGTGTTATGACCTGCAAATTACCTGTTGGTAATTAATTTTAGGTGGGTAAAACTATTGAATGATGACGAAAAAGAGAGTTTTTAGATAAATGTTATAATAGGAAATTTATCAAACGTAGTTGTGATGACTATCCCACTGGGTGCATACTTGAAGGGGACCTGGAAACTTTCTGAGGGGTTCTTAAAAGCAGAAAACTCAATGAATATTCCCAGCTCCGAAAGAGATGACTTTAAGAAGAATGGTTATGAGTTTATCAGAAAAAATGGAAATTAGTTCAATATCTAATGAAACGCGAAAAATACATTATCCATAAACAAACTTTATATAGATGCATGTACTTGGGTTTTAAAGTCATTAAAATACATAGAATTTCAAAATTCAAGCAAGTTGCATGGATGAAATCGTATATCGAAAGTAATATCGCAAGAAGGGCTCAAGGAAAGAACAAATTCGAAAAAGGCTTCTACAAGGATATGTATAATTTCGTGTTTGGTAAAACAATAGAAAACATTTATAATAGAAAAGATATATGAATCGTCGAAACACAATACAGAAGCTGCTAACAAAAAGCTTCCAAGCTTTTCAATAAACCCAACTATGCTAATATCAAAATATTCAATAAAAATCTTTGCGGAATCGAGTAATACCGACAAAACTCTTTATGAACAAACCAAGTTATACACAAACACAGATTCTTTGATCATGAATGTGTACACAGAAGATACTTATGATAGTGTTCTAGACTTATCAGGGATCAGATCAATGCTGGTGGCTTATGCTCTAGCCCCTGTAAGGACGCATCTCTCAGTCTCTGCATTGGAAATATCAATCCCGCCATTGGCAACTGAGCAGTTTCTACCGTTTTGTGTCTCAGGCAATGATTTGGGTTTTGTGAGCCCCTTGTCGCTGGTTCTGGAGAAGACGATCACGCCAGCTTTTTTGCTTCTTTCACATCTTCCCACTGGCTTACCCTATACACAGTTGCAAATAAAAGCCTTACACAAGCTTTGATCGTGATATGCTTTCGAGTACGGCATTCCCAAAATATATAACACAAGTGATTATCCTCTCAAGAGAGAGAGAGAGTTGAACACACAATTACAATGACGGGGTCGTCGCCTGCGTATTCGGTTATGATAGTACAAATGCTATCACGAAACGCTTAATACGACCCGGACGAGAACACAGGTACGACGTACGGACAGACATAACATCGACAACCAAGTCAATGTCCACGGCCTTTGATAATCACTTGTGGTGCACTGGCGATTATCCTCCCAAAACATTTTCTCTATTTAAATGAAAACAAAAAAGAACTCAGTAAAATGAAAGATGCAATTAATGCAGACCTATTCAGGAATATGTGGGCATCAAAAGTAAGATATATAGTGTTCTTGTTGGACCGGAACGGACTCCCTTAAGAAAGCAAAAAGAGTTAAAAAATGCGTTGTCGATAGAAATTTTACGCATGAAATGAACAAATCCTGTATCTTTGATTAACATTAATGCACAAACAAACAAACGCAAACAAACAAAATCAAGTAATCCTAATCTTCAGACAGTAGAAGTTGATTAAGTCTCTCTCAATCCATTTGATAAGAAACCCTATATTTATGAAGACAAAATAACTAAATTACCATTCAGTACCGCAGGACCGCAATTGTAATAATACCTAAACCCAATGAAATGAAAATAAATTCTCTAATTTTTTGGTTATAGCTTTGAGTATAAAAATCACTCAGTTGTGGCTCATTATTTCTTTGAAGTTGAGGTACAAAGTTTATTACCAGTCAGTATTTGATATTCTTTTAAGGCGATGTCAATATCAACAAAAGTTCATTTGTTCAAATTATCATTTAAATAATTGAGATATTCGGTTCCTTTTTTGCCTCATTCATTTCTTGCTTTGGTTAACTCTTCTATTGCTAAATCATGTCTCTTTCTTCCCTCATCTGCTTGTTTTGAGAAGCAGTGAATGTGTTCAACAGTTTATTTTTACCGTCCGTAGTAAGTGCCAAACCGACAAAGGGCATAATGGATGAATGCTACGTTTTAGTTTGGGGAAACACATTTGACTCATGGAAAGAAAAGTGTTGTATAATATAGTTTTGTGAATTTGTATTTCAAATTTAGAAATTTGGTCAATGAGATCTATTATAGTGGGTTAGTCCCCTGGGTTAGTCCCCTTGAAGAAGCAAAACCTTGGTATATGTAAAAATGGTAGAGTAATTATTATGGTTATACCTTTATGTTTGGTTTCCTCGCCAAAAGACAGCGATGGTAAAATTACATGAATTAGTAGCTACCCAAGAGATTTATATTAGTGTAGAAAAAAGTTGAAGGAGTCGAACAGAATGCAGTAGGTAGATATATGGTGGAGAGGGTTCGGGTAAGACAACTTAGATATAGTTGTATCAGCAGGTATATATAGCTTAGGAAAGAATTTTTCTTTCTGGGAAGCCTTGCGGAAAAGTTCGGCAATGGAATTGAATGGATTTGGGGAAGCTCTGGGGTGGGCACCCGGGTGGGCGAAGAGTGGACAATCAATGAAGATGTGTTTGACACTTAAGAGCCCGTGATAAATAATTGCAGAGGCGTGGTGAGGAATCGTGAACGTTACGGAGGTGGGAATGAGTGAGGTGGGTGGCGTACTCTGGCGTGGGTAATGTACATAGACATGGCCTTTTCATGAAAGTACATGTGGGGTTGGCAGGAATGGAAGTTTGATGCAGGCCTAGCAGGATGTTGCAGAGTTTGTTACCGTGTGTGTATTTCAATTTGATTGTCAGCTGTGACGAACATCTTAAAAAAATAAGCGGTTTGATATCGTCATGTGTTTTGGGAAAGGCGGTAAGGGGAGTTTAAAAGCAGCAGAGTTTGATTTGTTTTGATTTGTAATATTAGTTCTGTGCTACCTGTAGGATGACTTTTGCTTCGGCTGAAGGTAGCACGGAACTAATAATTTGCCCTATTGAAAATCAATAGTCGGTAGTCCTATTCGTACCAAAATGGGGAAGAAATAGTTTATCATGAAACTTTATATGCAGCATATCTCGTCAAGTTTACAAGACACATTCCTTCTCCACAATTTCTGAATTTTCAGCATCCTCTCGAAAACAGTTTGATTCGACTTTTCTCTGAACGTTCACATTTTGGGCTTCTTATTAGCAAATTAGTTCTGTGCTACCTGAAACGATGGCCAAGTTGTTGTTGTCGAACCTGCTACTGAGGAATCTTTGGAGCGTCGCCCATACCCCTATTACTGTAGCTTATCAGGCCTACGCCCATGAACCTAAAATCTTTAGGCGAATTGTCTCAATTTTAGGGGATATTTCTCCACTGCCTGTTTGGAAATGGTAACCGAAATACTTATCCAAGTAGATTTTAACGTTATAATTCAAAATTGTCTTCGTTTTTTCAATTAAACTTTGACTTTTAGAGAAAAGAAATCAGAGCTTAAGGGGTATTTAAGCCCTTATCCTAATGCCTCGCCGCTGAGCCCGCCAGGAGCCCTTAATCAAGCCCACGCTGTTCATCATACATGGTGAAAAATGAATTATTTACACTGTCCGCCATCCGGTATCAATAGCTTGAAGGTTGCATGTGTTTTACTTTCAAAAAATAAAATAACCATCAATACATAATTGTTGCTTGATAAGCAGTTCAGAAAAGCAACAGTAGTGAAGGTGAAGTAGGTGCCACCTACGATCAAAACCTCGATCAATCATAAAACAGTTTGCACTATTGGGAACAAATGTCAGTAGATGCATTTATTATAAGTGATAACGAAAAAAGGTGTGCAGTAACAATTTGAAACTGAAAGTTGCGGTGGCTGTGGCTTTCATTTGAAATTGGCTTTTGCCATTAATACAATCTATATTCCATGTGAAACCCATCCCTGCACACCGTATCCGGTTGAACCCCCAAATTGGCAATTATCATATTGGTTACTGATGAACAAAAATTGTTATGCAACTTTGCGCTTTTTTTATGAACAATGGGACACTAGCCAATTTATTTTCTACTTTTAAATAGAAACTAAAACTTTTCTTTAACTTCAGATTGTTGAAAACTATTTCAACGTTCATTGAAGCTTTCATGAAATATTCATGAAGAAGTATTACTAAAGAAAATCATCAATAACAACATGTATCAACATAATCATTATTAAATATGCTTACAATCTTTCCATTGATAAATCTCAATGTCAATACATAATTTACCAAGTACTAGTTGCAGTAGGCATGGCTATGGGATGGGATTGGGGTATTTACCCCATCCCCTACTTATCTAAATATTGGTCACAAAAATCGTATATGTGTTTTATAGTTAAATCATTAAAAAAATACTTTAAGTTACTTTTTAAACCTTGAAAATCAAGGGGAACATCAATGGGGATACTTAAACCAAAGTAAAGGGTACATTTTCTTCGTTTTTCTTTTTGAGGGTAGGGGTATTTTTTCACCCCAAACCCCCTTCCATTTTCTCATTCTCATACCCCACTTCTTGTGACATGATTAGTTGCTTTGAGCCCTCACTAAAACCCTTCCCCACTGTTAAGCTGTAGCCTGAAAGGCATTGGGATATAAGTATTTTCCTATGTAACAAATTATGTTAAGTTAAAGGATAGTGGTGAAGCAAGTTAATCTAATATAAAAGAGAACTTCAGAAGTAACAAAATAATAGAAAAAGCATCCAAATATTTTATTTGGTTAAGGAGATTTAAGTTTCAAGTTCTATATCATTTGTGTAAAAACACTGAAATCAGACAAGTTGTGATGTCACAACATACTGTAGATTCCTCAAATTCTTTATGTATTCTATTATGTCTTTTCCTGCAATTTTGTGACTTCAAAACCATGGGGTATGTTAGGAAAAGAAGTAAAACAGAATCTAGGAAAGGTTTTTATAATTTACCACCTGTAAAAATAATTAAAATAGTACAAAATTTAAATCAATTTTCTTCAAATACATTAACATTTGTTAAGAAAGTGAAGAAGTCAAACTTCCATAGTAGACTTACTACACCAGCCAATGCTAAACTTGACTATCTTCTTAATGGAATGAGCTATTGAAGTAATTTCTTGACTAATTTGTTTCTATTAAAGTCCTTTTTTATATAAGTGTGACTTTCAAACGGATGTCCCCGTTTGAAACCTCCTACATGTGTGTGTGTGTGTGTGTGTGTGTGAGGGTGTGTATGTAGGTGTGTGCCGACCGAGCAGGTGCCGATTTTGCATCAGTTTCTTCCTTTTCTTTTCAATTTCGTTAAATACTAATACTGCAGGTATTAAAGTTGGCTTCTTCCATACTGCGTGTATCAAAAATGTGTAATTTCATACTGCAGGTACTAAAAAATGTGTCATACTGCGGAAATGTTTTTTTTTATCGGTTGGCAAGCTGCACACTCCTACCGCTTTTAGTATGAAGTGCCCCTTCCCCGTGGAGGAAACTTGTACAATGGATTTATTCAAATCTGATACATTAAGCTTTCTTTCCTTCCCCCATCGTCCAAACTACGCGCGGTGCCTGGTGCAGTTCCAGAGGGTGTCATTGTTTTGTAAATATATTTAAAACACTTGAAATTTGCTCAAAGTAAATCTGTCTCTAAACTGAACAATTTGATTGACATCTACTACAATACAGACCAGAGGTTTTACGAATCTCTGGACAATAATGTAGCCATGAAACAATTCTTAGGCCCCTAATTTGTATGATATGAGCATGATGATCGGGTGAGCAAAATGGTGTACTGCAGAACTATGGGCTATAGACCTACATTTTGAAAATAGTGATCTTTATGGGGAGCATACGGATATATATGGTTACCATGTCAAGGAGGCTCTTTTTCATTTGGCTGTATATGTCCAATTTATCAGGGTCGTAATTCTCCTTAGCTATACTTTTCCTCCACAAAGTTGGGGAACATTGTTTTTCAAAAGCTTGTTTTATTCTACCTGAAAGAAAGGGACTCGCTCGTCCCTGTGTCCATATTCCCCCAGAAACTTAGGCCCTAGCTGTGGCCAGTGTTCGAAGGATTCGCATGTATAAACCTAGTGACTAGGGGAGCGTCTCCCCGGCATATATATACACAAATATATTGTGTCTGATCAACCGAATAATGTCTGCAATGTTTCTAGCACGAACCGTCATGCCCAAATCACGTAGAGACCAAATCCTTTCAATCTAGAAATACTCCGAAATTAATCGACAATGGTTTTATAGAATATATGGGTTGATTCGGTTACAGGAGATCTTTATATCAAATTCACCACCTGGTGACAGAATTAACACGATAATTAGAGCGAGCCGGATTTGGGGTCCTTACCAAAAATGTTGGCCCTTTATAAATTTAAGGATAAACAAAGACGAAATTTTGAGACTCTTTGTTTCCTCAAATGCCATTTCTAAAAATAATACCTAGCTACCTTTTTTTTTGTGTGAAGATCACTTTCAGGTTGAAGTTTGATTTACAAGGACTTAAACTCACAATTGGCATTCATGCACTGTGAAATTTCTAAAAACAAAACTGAAAATTAACTACTTATATGCAGGGGATATTCTTCTCATGCAACAAAATTAATGGGTAAAATCTGAATTTTCCGGTGTCAACTTCATTTTAAAATACTTCCGTATAAGCATGAGAATGTAAAATATTCCAAATACTTGAAAATTGGGCATAGACGGCGAAACCGAGGACACAGTGGGCACATGCCTCCTCCCCCCCCCTCCCTCCCCCTCTGTCCCCCCACACACACACTTTTTACAAAAGTTTAAAAAGTGCCCTTTTTAGAGAGGAAAAGTGCCCTTTTTCTGAGGGAAAATGCCCTATTTCTGAGGGACAAATGCTCTGTCAAAGAGGAAAAGTGCCTTTATAGAGAAGAAACATGCCTTTCACTAGAAACTTTTTTTCTTCATATCTGATTTTTAATTAAGGGAAGTAACTTACACAAATATTGCCCTGAAAGGACTAAAAATGTGAAATTTCACGTGCTTTGCACGCATACACTATTCTGAAATTTTCCCACATAATAAAGTTGGGCCCAACAGCCCTATACATAATGGACATTATTGTACTTTTTCCTACTTAAAAACCCTTCGCTTCTTCCGACCTTTGTTTTCCCAGCTTATAATTTGAACAAACTCTTTGAAATTGGGCCTTCTTAGAGTATACGAGCAACCGCAAATTGCATTCGTGGGGCATCTCTGAAATAGGCCATGCAGGGCAAATCCTATTATTTGCACCCGGGCCATTGTAATGACATAAACTGATGTGCCCTCTCCCCCATCTTCTTTGTTAAGTTTAAAAGGTTCCCGCCCCTTCCATGCCTTAACAGACTGACAGGCTTTTTACATTATTTTAGACAGACTTATTCATGAACCATACAATGGCTAATCATGATCAATAAGTCTAACTCCTCCCGATTTCAAGACTTATGATGAATACATTTTCTAATTCAGCAATTGTTGTAGATTTCAATAAAATTGTTATATTTTACCGAATTGGACCACAATACCTTGAATGTTTAAAGCTGTGAATCAAAAAAGGAGGTAAAATGGGTCACCTGTAATGTTTGAACCAATAAAAGCTTAGAACTTTTCAGTGGGGGAGGGGGGGGGGGAGGGGTTGACCATATAAAGCTATATTGCTGTGCTACATGATTTGAAAATACCATAGTTGAAAAGTGTCTCTCATATCCTACTCCCCCTCCCCCTCTCCCCTTTCCCCCACACACACACTTTCAAACATCTTTCGCTGCCTCTAAAATTGGGTTACGAATCGAATCGGACAGTTATTAAATCTGTTTTGGATGACACATGAGCAATCACTTATCCCTGGAACTGTTTAAAAAAAGTGAGAACAGCCGATGCAATTTGTATTCAATATATGTAAAACAGCAATCATCTAAAGGATACTTTAAATTTGATACTCGCAGCATAGATCATGTGCATCGCACGTTTTCGCTTGAGGGATCGTGACATTTCTTACATGAATGTGAAATGAAAAACGTATTTATACCTTTAAAACATAACTGGCATATCAGTATCATAACAAGTCGTGACAAGACACCTTAGAGCTATTGTTATTTTTCCGTATATTTTGTAATGAAAAGCTTAAATAACCTTTTTTAATTAACCCATCTGCCCATGGATGCTATTCCTTCAAATGCGAAATATGAAAATAAAGGGCAATTCTAAACATGAGTCAAAGTGTTTTATATGTCTTGCTATCCATTCAGATACTTCACGAGGTACTTGAGAATATCGTTTTTTCGTCAAGTGAAGTATCCGTTTGCAATCAGCAATACCTGTCCATTCTAATGATGTCACAAGTGGCTCGCCGTATACTACCAGACTTTAATTTCCGGGAAGGACTAATATTTATAACAGAAAAAATGGAAGCAAAAATGGCAATCTGTTGAACAATGATAATCTGATAGGTCTAACTTAGCTTTACTTGTCTCACCGCCAATACATTGCCCGCATTATATTAGGATGATATATATTTTTTCTCTTTGGTGCCCTTTGCAAATGTACAAGAATATATGAACACGTGACCTTCACATTTTTTACCCTACAAGTTCAAAGTCAATCAATATCCAAAGTAGTACCTCCTTGGGTGAAGTTGTGTCCCGCAAATTTTTGGTTTGATAGATTGAAGGTTGAATGACAAGTAACGTTATTGTGACCTGTTATAGTCAAACTAACATTTTGTAGTTCAAACGTTCTACTGTAGTCTTTTGATGGAAAGCAACGTTGAGTTGTGGATGAAATTGAAGGGCATGAAGGGCTATTGAAATATTTGATCGTATTTTGTGTTTCAGAGGTCATGGGTTACGTACTAGGTGACCTACTTTCATATCATTGACTGCATACCTTCCAATACAAATGTGATTTTGCACATTGCGGATACTAAATATTGTGATTCCTAATACCATTTAATGATATATTGTTTTATGTTACAAAGGTCACAGGTTAGTAGCTAAGTGACCTAATCTTTAAACTGTAAATTATATTTTAGACAGATAGGGTACAAAGTGGCTTTGTGTACTTCTTAAAAATGAATTTAATGAATTATTTGTATAGGTGTCAAAGGTCAGATATTATAGCTGACTTTGTAATATTTTGATTGTTCTTTTAAAATCACGTGTTGCTTATAATGTCGCATATAATTCAACGAAAGGGATGTTAGAGTAATATGCCCTTTGCATGGCATGGTCAAACGTGTCGATTTCTTATGTCAGATTATTGAGGACAATAAAAACAAATTGGCGACAAACAAATGCTGATATTTTAGTACTAGAAGGAGGCTTTCACTTTCTTGGTAAATTGCATGCAAACGGCTGGTAACAGACTAAGAGGATATCACACCATCACATTCCCCACATTCTTTATTCTATTTAAGCATATAGCTAACAAATTGGAATTTGGGTTTATGAACAGATGGGCATCAAACTATTAAATGAGACTTACTAAGCAAGTCATTTGCAATCCCACTTGGAATCTTTGAAATTAGATATCATATCAGTGAAAAGATGATATCAAAGTAATTTTTGTTTGTGTGCTTGTTTTTTCTTGAGTCCGTATTTTTATGACCTAGGGAATAATTATTTAAACTATAAACCCGGAACGGAAAGCAAGAGTGAGTTCCAATGAGAGTATTATTATAGGCCCACATTTTGTGACATAAGTTATACCCATATATTCACGTATCTTACATGACATCATTTTCGTAGTACTTTTGAAGAGCTACACTGCAAATATACCGCGCGTCTTTTCAGTGTTCTGTTTGTTGCTAGTGTTTAAATTATGCACACGTGTGTTCTTCATAAGGATTATAAATGTTTGACATCTTAATACTAGCGTCACTTATTAGTAAACATCATGCCTCAATGTATTCTTATTAATATAATACGATTCTAGTTACCAGCTATTACGTTGATTATAAAAAACAGAACACCCGATGTTTCCACGACGTGGACGCATCAACAAAAACATGTTCTCAAGTTACACATTATGTGTTATATTTCCCGCCATTCTCTCGCCGCGAAAAGAAAACGCACGTTCCCTAAGCTCAATAAGAACTACATATCAGACCATACAGTAGTCATCAGACCGACAGTGCAGTGATCAAATTTCAGGGCCATTCTCTGTTACGTTACGTGTGTCATGAACCAGAGAATGGCCAGCGGATCACTGGGATACCCCAGGGGTCCACCGGGGCCGTTTTAGGTCACGTCATATGTGTGGACAGCCAGAGAATGGCCCTTTAGCGTTTTGTACAAACTTTTAAACCGGGAGTTTGCTTTGTAAAAACATACATAACAGGTAAATAACTGATAAATTTTATCCTGATATTATAGTATTTGTATTTTGTTATTGTATTGCATCTAAATAAGCATCGTTCATATTTATAAGCAGACGAAACTGGGAACAGATTGTGCTAACATTCTCAATTTGAACTTCACAATAACAGCAGGCCTAGTCTAACGTTATAGGTCATGCCCAGATTAGAGTTAGGGTTAGATTTAAGTGTTAACAGCTTTTAATGTATAAACAACAGAATATAATTTCTAGAGCACCTTTCCATTGTAACTGGTAAAAGTATCATGGATTCACAATAAATGCTCATTCTTACGTGTTTTAATGTTTTAACATGTTATTATTTAATGATGACCATTCTTGTTCTCCGTACACTGACTGGTACACTGAAGTGAAAAATCGGAGAGTGGGCGCTCAACTACAAAAGAAAGAGCTGAAACGTTTCTTTTTGTTATCAATTTTGTTTCAATAACATTGCTCGTCAAATCTCCTTCTGTATGGGTTATTTACATTTTTTTCTCTCAAAAGATATTTGACAAGAAGAAAAAACACCAAAAGGACAAGAAAAGAACACTAAGATGTCTCAATAATTCTTTTATTTTGTAACTTAAAATATCCTCAATTGGTGATAAGCCGTCATTCAAAAACCAAATGTGTTAATTTGTTTTTTAATACTATTCTAAATTCCATTTATTTTATTCTGTTAAACAATGCAAAATGACTTTGTTGGATAGTAATCCAGAATACATACCAATTCGATTTCGAATTCGGTTGTATGTAAGCGCAGTCGTCCAATGTTTAAAAAGGCGGAGTTATAAATTGATCTATAATATTTTTACAACTTCTTTCGCAGGTAAATAATTTTGTAAGATGCTATGCTAGTCCACTATCAGTTGCTGGTGTATCATGTACATCACAATATATTAAAACTGGATATGAAATTTGTTTTGAGCATTTCAATCAAAAACTATATTATTGTTGTAAATGTATTGTTGAAAAGGATCAGATGATGATTTAAAACATTTTAGGATATTTTAAAATATTTTAGGACTGAATTACACCTTCCATTCTAAACAATAAAAGAATACATGAAAGGCCTATTCAGAAGGTATTCAAAGATTTCTTTCATTAAGAAAGGCTTATTTTGAAATTTCCTCTAAATATGACTTAACTTTAATTAATTTGTATATATAAGCAACAGAATGTAACTTCAAAAGCACATTTCCATTGTAACTGGTGAATGTATCATAGGTTGAGAATACATGATCGTGTTCGAATGTGTTCACATGTTGATAACCATTATTGCTCTCCGTACAGTGATGAGAAAATTGGGGTGGGAGTAAAGAAAGTAAATAAGATCTGTTCTAATTTCCCCCATCATGACCAAAACATCTTAAAAAGCAAAAAAAAGAAAAACGATTTCCATCTGAATTTATTCTTCAGAATTTTCGAAAAGGAACAAATAGTATTAGTACACCGTTACACTAAGCAAGACGGGACTGGGGATGGAACACCGTAACACTGAACGAGACGGTACTGGGGATGGAACACCGTAACACTGAACGAGACGGGACTGGGGATGGAACACCGTAACACTGAACGAGACGGGACTGGGGATGGAACACCGTAGCACTGAACGAGACGGTACTGGGGATGGAACACCGTAACACTGAACGAGACGGGACTGGGGATGGAACACCGTAACACTGAACGAGACGGAACTGCGGATGGAACACCGTAACACTGAACGAGACAGGACTGCGGATGGAACACCGTAACACTGAACGAGACGGAACTGGGGATGGAACACCGTAACACTGAACGAGACGGGATTGGCGATGGAACACCGTAACACTGAACGAAACGGGACTGGGAATGGAACACCGTAACACTGAACGAGACAGGACTGGGGATGGAACACCGTAACACTGAACGAGACGGGACTGGGGATGGAACACCGTAACACTGAACGAGACGGGACTGGGGATGGAACACCGTAACACTGAACGAGACGGAACTGGGGATGGAACACCGTAACACTGAACGAGACGGGACTGGGGATGGAACACCGTAACACTGAACGAGACGGAACTGGGGATGGAACACCGTAACACTGAACGAGACGGAACTGGGGATGGAACACGGTAACACTGAACGAGACGGGACTGGGGATGGAACACCGTAGCACTGAACGAGACGGGATTGGAGATGGAACACCGTAACACTGAACGAGACGGAACTGGGGATGGAACACCGTAACACTGAACGAGACGGGGATGGAACACCGTAGCACTGAACGAGGACTGGGGATGGAACACCGTAGCACTGAACGAGACGGGATTGGGGATGGAACACCGTAACACTGAACGAGACGGGACTGGGGATGGAACACCGTAACACTGAACGAGACGGGATTGGCGATGGAACACCGTAACACTGAACGAGACGGGACTGGGGATGGAACACCGTAACACTAAACGAGACGGAACTGGGGATGGAACACCGTAACACTGAACGAGACGGGACTGGGGATGGAACACCGTACATGCCGTAACACTAAACGAGACGGGACTGGGGATGGAACACCGTAACACTGAACGAGACGGGACTGGGGATGGAACACCGTAACACTGAACGAGACGGGATTGGGGATGGAACACCGTAGCACTGAACGAGACGGGACTGAGGATTTTCTGGCGAAAGTCTGTAAAACAGACATACCGAAATGTTCTGACTTTGCATACACGTGATTTCGAGACAAAAAAATTCACATCACATCTTATTTTCAGGTGTTAATGCCTGCTACCACAAATCCAACTTTGTTCAAGGCATAAATATATTCACTTTTCCGAAGCGCATTATTTCTACGTGGGGCAAAATATTATCTTAATGGACGTAAAATGACCGTTGAGTTGAACAGGATGACGCCTTATCTACGAAAGAGAAATGAAACCTTCTTTTTTCTCCATTTTGTTTTATTATTTTGTTTTCTTGTAATAACATCGCTCGTTACGCCTCGTTCTGTATGTATATGGATTATTTACAATACTGTATGTTTTTGTTCTTCAAAATTTACGGGACACAATAATTACCCTATTTCGCCCTTATAATTGTATCTGTAACTCCCTAATATGCCGGGATGTATAGGGCTCAGTCTCCTTGTTAAGATGTTGACAAAATCTAAACATTTTCAGAAATTTAAAAGGAAATTGTTAAGATATTTTTAAGTTCTAGACTAATTCTATTTGTAGTCATGAACAGATGAAGGCAATGGTGGGTGGGAATGCTCTGAATTAAATACCTTTAGAGCCCCCTTGCTAAAATTATAGCACTAAATCCGTAGTTGTTATCCACAACATTTTCGAAATTTCAGACTAATTGTAGGAGAAACACATTTTCAGCCATTATAAAATGTGTACCTTAATTGTATTTGACATTTGAATATGAAATCACTATTTTGTAAGGTGATTGAAGCACTTAACGCTAAGTGGCTCTCTGTTTTGAGAAACAACCATAGATAGCGAGGTGCCGGGGGTGCTATTTGTCATGATTATCGTGCAACATACAGCGGACAAAATCACCAAATTTGCCACAGAGACTCCTTGGGATCTGCTCTTTGATATTAGCCTAGGAGCTCTCGTGAATGTTTACGTGCGCGCCCATCAATTACAAAAAACTGAGTGTTATCTTAAAATAAACTTTCCATTTGAAGCATTATAGGGGTCACTGAAAACCTAAATTGTTATGAAATGGATGGGGTTTTTTTGGATTACTTTTTTCCTAATGTTGTGCCCATCTAAGCTGGTATGGGTACGGGTTGGTCCTGTGTTCCTCTCTGATAATTCAGTGGTCACTGTTCTCAAAGCTACAGCAGGTACAAAGGTATAGCTATCTGGGAAAGATTGTTGCTTGGTGTTCCAGAATACATAATCATTATGGGCAGTCTGCTCTGTCCAGGGGCATTTTTTGTTGGAAATTGAAGAAGTTAGCAGTCCCGTGGAAGGATGTTATCAGAGAAGTGGTTGAGCTAGAGTTATGATCTAGGTTGTCCACAGCACCAACAGTAAACAACCTTTTCCGCAGATTAGCAGGGGCTACAACTGCATCTTCTTCAAGTCGCTCACAAACAGAAGTGGCGATCCAGTCCTCGAGTTCCAGTACTCAGGTTCCATAACCTGTCATATAACATGCTGACACCGATCTGATACAGTTGCTGGATGACTTTCTTGTTTCTTGTCAGCCCATGGATATTAAGGCCTATGTAAATGGGAGAAAGGAGGCCCTCGTTCCAGAATGTGTCTAGTTTTTACAGACGAGTCAGCTGATTTTTTTCTTTGCGTTATGGAGAATGGCATGTCCAATAGTGAGGCAAGTCTGTAATTCACGTCTGCCTTGATCTTTTATTTTACCGTCGTTTACACTCAATAACAAAAGTTTCTAGCTTGTCACGTCCTTGCTTGTCACGCTTAAACATTCGCGGGTTCTTCAAAAAATATTTCTAAGAGTTACTTGGAACAAAAAGCTTCCAACTTGGTACGTATTTGGAACCTTCTCGTCGCTGGAACTTTTTTTTAAGAATGTAGTATGAAGGTGACAAGTGACTTGACGCTGGGTGGCAATGAATCCGCCTGACATTCTGGTGGAAAGCTGCCAGCGAATTGAAAGCCCTGGTAGTTTGAAATATCACTTTGGATAATCTTCTGCGAAGCCACGTTTTTTTTCTTTTTCAAAGCGTCCTTCAGCATATTTTGCATTCCTATTTTGAAAACAATAACATACTTTTTACCATCACCTGATCACCTGATCACACTGTTCTTATGCTCCTGGAAAGCTTTTCTAGTAATTGATTCTTCAGTCTAGTCTTATGGACTGTTTTCCTGATACTCATGTAAGAGGAGATTTCCAGCTTCCATAGCTTTTTCAATGTAACTTGTCAGTTCTACAAACACTCTACACTCACTCACTTTCTCATTGTCATTTGCTGATTCCTTGTTCAACCGCCTGACATGACTACAGTACTAAAACTATTTTACAAAATATTTGGTTCCGCAACCATACCTTGTTTTCAAACGTTCCCAGAATACGTATAGATTACTGTTAATAGTGATTTTTAGCTCACAATAAACTAATGTACTCTCAAGACAACAGCAATTAATAGATCTTTAATGAGTTGCATGCCTTTCGTCCATCCGGTAACTATATAATTATGGACCTGCAGCGAGCGATGAAAACAATTTTTTTAGTATATATTGAGGTCACAATATTGGCGGGGTCTCTTTATATGCCCTGCTGATATTGCAGTGTCAAAAGTGAGACTCAGTGACAACGAAAATATATATTTTGATATCAATTTAGGTTTTCAGTGACTCACAGAACACGAAAAATGGATATTTTACTTGAAGATGGCAAAAATATTGTTTTTTCTGATTTATGCAAATGCGCGTAAAAATTCACACTAGGGCTCCTAGACTAATATAAATAAGCAGATCACAAAGAGAATCTGTCCCGTGCAGCACAACTGGTTATCAAAGGCCGTGGACATTGACCTGGTTGTCGATTTTATGTCTGTCCGTACGTACGTCGTATCTGTGTTCTCGTCCGCGTCGTATTAAGCGTTTCGTGATAGCATTGTTACTATCATAACCGATTACGCAGGTGACGATCCCGTCATTGTAATTGTGTGTTCACTCGTCGTCGTCGTCGCGTCGTCGAGAATCTGTCCCAAATTTGGTACTTTTGTCCGCTGTGTCACAATTATTTCGCTAAGCTACCCTACTAAGACAACTTGAAGATAAGGGGCTTGCAAAATCATCGTGTCAGTAATCTATGAAGTAATCTTTAACATAAAGATTTCCTTTAGCAAATCACGTTACAGATTAATACATATAAGACTGCCCATGATACACCCATTTACTGTTTGAGTTTCTCACAATTACTGCCTGCTCTAATTCTTAATCTAAGCATATGGTATTTACTTGTCCTATCCTTGGCACAAATAAAGTTTCAATCAAGCCAATTCATTTTTATGAGACATGAAACCAAATGGAACAAACTGCCGAGTGGTACATTTTTCAAGTCCTAATAATATCGTGGAGATTTAAAAATCTATTGACAGGAAACAAGTTCAGAAAACATCAGGCCTCCCAGTGACTCTTTTTTAAAATAAAGGTCTTTTTAAAGGTTGGAAAAGTTGAAATAAAGGTTCTTAAAGGTTCTAGATTTAAATAAAAAGGTTAATAAAGGTTAACTCATGGAATAAATTTTCATACAATGAGCATATTCTGGGGCAAAAGGCAGTTGGTGGCGCCAAAAATTTATTACTTACGTGAAGTTGGAAATTTTATTTTGGTCCTGCTTCTTTTTAAATGTGTGTTGAGAACAGATATGCTATTGAATGGATGTGTATACTTACCAATGAAGCTAAAACCTTGGCACTCGAATCATTTACCTTACTTAACTTTAAGCTCCATTTCAGTGTCTGTTTTGTGGTACGAATCATGCCTGGCTGCCCACTTCTGAACGATCTGAAAGTATGTATATTTTTTTTCTATTAAACATACTGTACATTTCCATCCTTTTTCTCCAACCAGATATTCTGGAAAGCTGTTTTGGAATGCCTGTCCGTCATGGTAGAATTTTTTTTTTAAATACTGTAATTAATACCTGAAACTGAAAAAAACGTACACATCGAAGCAACTATACATATATGTTGCCTCCATGCTGCTGAAGTTGGGCCCCTATAACTTTGTGAAGCAACTGCATATTGAGTCATAAATATCCGTTAAAAGTGTCATGAATTTGAAAAACAAAACTTTGACGTAATTTTGAACCACTAATATTTAAAAATATGTATAAGATTCAAATTTGTCATAAACGAAGTAATAACGGTTACTGTAAATCTATTTTCCAAATTGAAATAAATTTTGTTGTTATCAATATTTTCTTTCAATTGTCAAGTTATTATGATACTGCCAGTAGACTTTTAGGCAATGAATGGTATCTTTTTTTATTTACAGTTACATTCTAAATTAGAAGTTAGAATTCTAATTTAGAACTTCACAAGAATTGAGTCTTACAATCATCCCTCAGGAAACAAGGCTCAAAATGTCAAGGAATCACAGAACCATGCAGTTATTCAGTTCCCATTGAAATTACCTGACATTAAGAGACTTTAGAAATCATCATTGGGAGATAATGAAAATAACTGCAATACTTACTTCAAAAGTACTGCTCATCAGTGCCACAGCTCAAAAGTGGAAGCCAGGGTAGATCCTCCAATGCACAGTAACACAAAACAGACTCTGAAAATACTCAAAATACATAAAGCCAGATTAATTTGTTTAGGGACGTAAGGGACAATATTAAAGACTATATGGGTAAAATTTATGATTTGAAAATAAAGGTTTTTAAAGATTTTAAAGGTTATTTTGAAAGGAATAAAGGTTCAATTTGTCAATAAAGGTTTTTAGAGAGAGAGTTGAACACACAATTACAATGATGGGGTCGTCGCCTGCGTATTCGGTTATGATAGTACAAATGCTATCACGAAACGCTTAATACGACCCGGACGAGAACACAGGTACGACGTACGGACAGACATAACATCGACAACCAAGTCAATGTCCACGGCCTTTGATAACCAGTTGTGGTGCACTGGCGTGTCTTCCCACCCCAGGATTGAACCCGGGGCCTCGTGGTTTGTAGACAGGTATGATAACCGCTACACCACAGTAGGTAGATGGAGAAAAAAAAAAGGTTTTTAAAGGTTTTAAAGTTTTTTAAAGGTTTACCGGGAGCCCTGAAGCATGCTATAAGCCATAAAAACATGCCATAAGCCATAAAAGCATGCTATAAGCCATGAAAACATGCTATAAGCCATAAAAACATGCTATAAGCCATGAAAACATGCTATAAGCCATACAAAACATGCTATAAGCCACGAAAACATGCTATAAGCTATGAAAACATGGTATAAGCCATGAAAACATGCTATAAGCTATGAAAACATGCTATAAGCCATGAAAACATGCTATAAGCCATGAAAACATGCTATAAGCCATAAAAACATGCTATAAGCCATGAAAACATGCTATAAGCCATGAACACATGCTATAAGCCATGAAAACATGCTATAAGCCATGAAAACATGCTATAAGCCATGAAGACATGCTATAAGCCATGAAAACATGCTATAAGCCATAAAAACATGCTATAAGCCATGAAAACATGCTATAAGCCATACAAACATGCTATAAGCTATGAAAACATGCTATATGCCATGAAAATAGCAAACAATTTTATCAAAATTGGTTACAACTTTACCATTTTACAGCATTTTGAAAATTACGGGCCTTATAATAAATTCTGCAAATTTTAAATTTTGTGATATCACAAAGAAAAAACACATGACTTTGTTATGTTAATTGTTTTTTTTTTCAATCCTTCGCTAATATTATTTAAATGGGAGTTTTTAATTCAATTTGATCAAGATGTTTCCAATTTAATTATTCAAATTCAACATTTTGAGCTGTCTTCTCTTCAATACATCACAAGTTCACAACAAAAGACTATTCTGCTCAGAATTATCATCTTTTTATGATGAGTATGAACTAATACCTGCCCATATAAACTATCTAACCATTGTTGCCTTAACTATGATTATACCAAACATTTCATTTAAAGAAATTATGAACTAAAACATTGTCTTTTGTTTTGTTTTGAAGATCTTTTGTTATTTCAACAGTTTATTTTCCCCGTTTTGCAGTCAAAACATAATACTCACAGACTCGGGGGGAGGGGGGGGGGGCTGAGGGGTACCCTATTTGAGTATTTTACAAAAGCAACATGTGCATAATACATACAAACTTATTCAAATACCTGAATGATACAGTTGATGCAAAATTGTTATAGTTTCAAAAAGCGTTATCAATGGTGTATAATTAAGTCGCATAATGTATCCTTTCATCTATTTACAACATATATTATTCAATGGTTTATATATGGGTTGTTTATAAAAGAAAGAAACCCAAACAATATACAGATAAGATGAAAGGGATACACCTAAATATCCACACCAATAACAACGCTAAGTCACATAAGCATGTAAGATTTTATGTTGTGTAATCTTATTCCTTAGAATCTGCAATCTCAACGACAATGTTATACTGTTACAAATATTTGAATATCTAAAGTAACTGTTTCGCGCCAAAAAGCCTAGCCTTTTTTCTGGTTTGTCCTTATTGTTTAAAAAACGGCGTGGTAAACATAAAAAAGGGAATGGATATTATTTAGCCATGAAGGTTTAACACTGAGTTTTAAGTTTCGCCACGCAAAGAAATTGTTCGCAGAGGTATTTGAAAATTTGAAATTTTATAACACTGCATAAGGCTTTAGCATCATGAAATATTACAAAATGGCGATATCTATGAATTGAAAATTTTCTAATTTAAGGAACCTTTTGCTTCCATATTTTAGAACCTCTCCCGGTCTGACCATGATGGAAACGCTGATTCAAACAAGAAAAGCCTATTGAATTAATCTAAGATAATAGCATACTAGACTGTAAGAAGGCGAATAGCAGGCCCATAGCTTTGCTTTTTCAGAGGTGCTCCACCTTGTTTTGAAGATCTTGGTGAATTAAAAAATCACTTCATTCTGATATTTCTTATGACCTGATGACAGCAGGGCCGTAATCTCTTATAAATTGGCGGACAAGGAGCCATACTTTTTCTCCACAAAGTGAGGACAATGTTTTCAAAAACGTATGTTTTGTTTATTTCTGCCTGAAGGAAGGGGGACAGAACAGGAGACTTAACCGTTAAGTTTCTGCATCACTTTATGTGTTTTTACTATTTATTCTGTAAGCTACATTTCCTAGATTCAGACGTTCATTTTTCCAACCTCCTGATCATTAACCCATTGTAAGAGTCAGTATGTTCCAATGTATTTCAAGCTACATGGTTTTCATTTTTCATTTTCTATATGAAGCTTAACAAACATACTACAATCAGCTTCAATTATCGTGTCATGAAACCCTCAAAATTACAGAGATCTTGAGTTTTTAAGTTTCTATATGGCAACTTAATTACGCTGAAAAACTTGAGATTTCTTGCGTCTTGCCACTTTTGTCTGTCTAGCAAGTGCAATCTAAGTTGAGTTTCTGCATAATTATTTCTAAGGAGATGAGGCGTCTTCCTATTAAATTTGTCAAACTAGATTTGATGCGAACTGTCTGACTGAGAAACTTCACCGCCGCCACCGCCGCCGCCGCACACAGTCAAGGGCGCGCAACCATGCGATTCAGATCAAATTATGAATTACACCAAACATTTTTTTGTAATGCGCGTTCCTCTAGTCCTCTGTTCTTACCAAAACGTACAGACTGAAAGAATAATTGGGCGGAGAGGAAAAACATTTTGACCTCTGTTATGCTTTTATAACATTTACTTCACCATCTTGGGAATTTTGATACCTTCTTTCAACCGTTCAAACAAAACGAATATGCATAACCTCTAAATGTGTCATTCACGTAACAATAAGTTCGTGCAATTAAAGTAATATTCCCGTGAACTTGCTTTGTGGAGATCACATTTCAAAGAAACCTCTATTATGCTTTCTTTAACATCTTTTTCACCATCTTGGGAATTTTGATACCTTTTTCAACCATTCAAACAAAATGAATATGCATAACCTCTAAATGTGTCATTCACGTAACAATAAGTTCATGCAATTGAAGTAACATTCCCGTGAACTTGCTTTTGTGCAGATCACATTTCAAAGAGTTCCCCAGTATGTTGAAAAGTGACCGGTGCAGTGTGAAGTCATTAATGGAGATCCATATACCACAATATCCCCGCCAACTAATTTGGACGGAGGTTATGTTTTCGCCTCTGCTTATTTGTTTTTCTGCATGTTCTGTCATCACGATATCTCCAGAATTGATTGTTGAATTTTGATTAAACTTGGTGTGTGGTTAAGCAGTGATGAATAGTGGAAATATTGGAACGAGGAAGAGAGGGGGGTGGGGGGAAGCAGAAATGGAGAGATGGGAATGTTTTAGGATGAGATCTGTCAAGACCTAGTTCAAACTTTACAATGGAATGTGCTGAACAATGAATTCATGCTTTGCATGAAAATCCAAACAAGCTATTATCTGGACTTTAAGGAAATTTAAATCTAGTATCAAACAAAATCAAACCAATTGGTTTTTGGCATTAAAAGAAAATGATAGAATGTATATCTTGTCTGAAAGGAACTTAAACAATGAATGCCTGAAAAAGCTGAAAAGTTTAGGTAGATAACCCTGGAAGTTTTTAGAATGCAGATGGGCTATATTGATTAAAAGTGAGGAAAGGGATTATGTGGGATAAAACTTAGTGAGTCTAAGATTCCGGACGTACATTGAAGGGGGAAGGGGTGGATGAACGCGACAAAACATTAGGCATATTGGAATTGTAAAGCAAATGGAGGTATGCACTCTACAGCGTGCTAAAATTCTTGTTCTTTATGTATTTCTATACAAAATTTAAAGTGTAAGATACATGAGCAGATGCAAAGCATGTTCTTGTACAGTGCATTTTACTTCTATTTCAATAATCAAACAAAACATGTTTCTAATAATTAAAAAAAAAAAAGTTTTAAAACATCCTGAAAACATTTTTTCAAAATTGTGAAAATGATTTTATAATATCATTTTTATGGTCGTTAAGATATTTTTGTATCATCATTAGTTTTTAAAAACATTTATATGATATAATAAAAACATTTTGTGCATAATATTATAGGAAAAATGTTATATTAATGTTTTTGCGACCACACATTTTGATATTATTAAAACATTATACTACAAAATGTTATCAAACGTTTTGTTATTGCTATGCGATTACATTTTCAACGAATGACATTAAGATTTCTTGAATTCGGGCTAAAGCTAACGCTTCCAGTGTTCATGTATATAAGTTTACATCTATTTATTGTACATACAAATATCAACCAATTCTTTTTTTGTTGTACTCAATAGTTTTTAAGGCATCCACGGTGTGCTGAGAACACTGCACGCCGCGTGTCATTTGTATTACCTATATGATGTGAAGAAACAACAAAATGAAATAAACTACAAAATAATATTATACTCCAATCATTGCAATTTAGTTTGATGCAAATTATTCTTCATAAGTTCTTCCAACATCCGTGTTGGATTATCAACCAAATTCAAGCAATTATCCATTTTCAATAAAGATTGTTTTATTTATCTAAAACCGGATGTAAATGATACCTTTTTATTTGAATTCTTTTAGTAATTCAATAATACAAATTTTGCTAACTGAAGTTTTAATCTGTCTAATACTAAAACGTATAAAATATAATTGGGTGTGTTCCAACATATTTTGAAATGAACGTTTTAATCAGGTAAAATATAACACCATTATCATAATACAAGACGTTCTCAAGTAAAAGTCAACCTCTCAACTGCTCAATGCAATGCAAAGGCTTATCGTAAATCTTGTATGTTTATGGGTACTAAATATATTGGAATGTGCTTCCTGACATCAATCTTTTAAAATTCCTTGTAATATTATAACGTGCATCTATAATTTTGATAATTTTTATAACTATAGGGTTTTATTTCAAATCATACGGGTTTTTTCTTAGTAAAGCTTTTATCTTTATTTTCTTCACATTGATTTTCTGAAACCTTTTCACTATTTTAAGCTCCATGTTGTGCCTTTCCCTTCTCTGTAACACTTTCTATTTTACGATTTATTTCTTTGCCTGTGTATTTACTTCTATTAATTCATTGGTTTTGTTTTTGCTTTTATACTTAGTGTCTTTCGAATCTTATTATTTATTTTGCCTTTTCTGTTTTGATTTTTATTATTTACTTTAACTTATCCCATTATATTAACAGGTTCCTCGTAAAACTGGCCGGAATTACAACTACTGAAAACAATAGTGATTTATGGATTATAATTGTTCTGTTACACTCAGCCAGCAACCACCGGCTAAAAGTGTCAGCTCCATAACCTAAGAAGTTTGGGCATCATGATTAGGATTCAGTTCTTGGTGCATTTGGGGGTCAAAAGCCACATTTAATTTAACTGAATAATCGAAATTTGGAAAATCTATCCGCAATAATCCAAACAAATTTACCTGGAAGAATAATCTCCGTCTGAACACCTCCCAGTTTTTACATATTGACAAATCACTATCGACCATTGAGATACTCAACTGACAAACTCACTATAGTTACTTTTCCTTCAAAAAAGACACAAAGGAACCAAGCTTTGTATTATGCAGCTGTAACAAGAGAATATGCACCCCCAAAGTATATATCAAGCTTTGTATCATGCAGCTGTAACAAGGGAATATGTCCTACCCCCCCCCTTCATCTTTTCCTTCCTCCTTGAGAAGCTGTTTGGCCGAAAAATTTGTCTGCGGACATAATCTCCTACGAGGTTTTGTCAGGCCGGATAGATTTTCTTAAGTTTGCAAGACTAATGCGCCTAATGAAACATACATTAGGTAAAGCTATTTCCGAATTTACATTTTGGGCCCACGAATGGGGAATAAACTACTTCACCTGAAGACTTTTCTCTTTGAGAAACACTTCCTACATGCATATTGACAGTCTTGTGTTCATCTCTTTTTATTGTAATGTTTTACCTTATTGCTGGATTATTTGTGTGTGGAGTTTCGTTGTTTTTTTTTTGCAGAGAACGTTGGAATTCTACGCGGGAAAGTAATAAATGTATAATTGAGTAAAGAGTACTTTTTGACGCGGTAATGAATATGCATTGAACCATTTGCTTAAACATAAAAGGAATATTCCCATGAGTTTTCAAGTTCATATACATATAGATTGATTGGGTCTAATACCTAAATTATTTGTTGAAAAGACATGTTTACATACCTTATTTCGTTATTACATTTCAAAGGTTTTACCAATATGTTCGAAAAGCGACCGGTGCATACAGTGTGATGTCATACTTGCAGTATATACATATTTTTTAAACAGTTTTAACATATTGCCAAATCACTACTGACCATTAAGATCCTCAACTGACAAACTCACTTTAGTTACTTTTCCTCCAAAAAATAAAGTGGATTGAACCAAGCTTTGTATCATACAGCTGTAACAAGAGATTCTGGCCATGGGAGAAGCTGTCTGGCCGGAAGAAACCTCCAGGCAGAATCTCAATAATTGCCAAAATAGTTTCAATTATTTAAAAAACGGTAATCAATTTTCAAAAAGAAATACATTACAAATTGTAATGTATTTAGAAAATTTAAGAAAGGAAGGAAATCAAACTACATAGAAATGCCAGATATTTTCCTTTAAAGTAAAACTGTAAAATCTTTACGGTGTAGTCCGCTGGGGCAAGAGTGTCATGTTTCTTTCCAGACTGCAGTAGACCTAGAGCAGTTAATGCGCCAAATAATGCTCCTTGCTAGCTTGTGAACAGGGAAGTGTCTGTCGTGAGGTTCGGAACAAACTGCATGCACTATCTTTATATATTTACCAAAGCATTTCAAAGACATTTTAAGGTCTGAGCACATTTTAAATTCAAATAATAGTATGTGTTCAGCAATCTCCATTTTTAAGCCGAAGTAAAAAAAAAAAAAACCAGTAGAGTTTTTGAGTAAGTGGCTTGAAATATCTGGAGTATCTGAGCTAAATCGTTGAGCTACATAATGGTTCTATTCACAAGCCACATCTTATTCACTATACGGCAATTTTAACAGATTCCAACGTTATTTTCTCAATTTATCAAGGCAAATAGTTAAATTCTTGAAAATGGTTGCCCAACGCCAGAATTTTAATCCCAGTGTGTCTCCCACTGCAGGAGAAAATTTCACCACCCCTCGGAAAATAAATGTCCTAGGAGAATATGTCCGCCGGGCAATAATCTCTTAGCAGCTTCTGTCCCCCCCTTTCCTCCTTCACCCCCACCCCCGGAGAGATTTTGTCTCCCTTACACAGGGCTAGCTGTCCGCAAGGATAATTTGTCCCCAAAGTTTATAATGATAATTTGAGAAGCTGAATATGTTCAGTTTATTTTTACCGTCCGTAGTGAGTGCCTAACACCTAACTGCCAAATGGATGAATGTTATACGTTTTAAAAACCCATTTGACGCATGGAAAGAAAATTGTTGTATAATATAGTTTTGTGTAATTATTTGATTTGGTCATTGAGTTCTATAAAAGTGGGTTAGTCCCATAAAAGAAGTTTCGAGTATTTCGTCGGGCAAAAACTTGGTATTGGAAAAAATGGCAGCATGGGGAAAATGATTATACCTTTGTGTTTTTGTTTTTGTTTTTTCGCAAAAAGACAGCGATCGTCAAATTGTAGCCAACCCTAGAGATTTATGTCAGTGAAGAAAAGGTTGGAGAAGTCCAACAGAATGCAGTAGGTAAATATAGAGAGGAAAGGGTTTGCAGGTAACTCAGGCAGTTAGATATAGTTATATCAGCACTTATATATAGCTTAGGTAGGAGATGATTTTTTTTTTCTTTTTTTTCTGGGGAGTTTTGTGGAAGAGTTCGACCATGGAATTGAAGGAATTGGGAAAGTTCTGGGTGGGCGAAGTGTGGACAGTCAATGAAGATGTGTTTCACAGTTGTGGGCCTGTGATAATCAATTCCAGAGGAGTGGGAGGAGTCTGTACGAACTGACGAAGGTGAGAATGAGTGAATGGTCTGGAGTACTCGGGAGCGGGTGAAATATATAGACATGGTCATTACGGGAGAGGTTGTGGGGATGACACAAATGGACGGCTAGATGTAAGCGTAGTTAAATGTTGTAGAGTTTGCTTGAATCTGATTGTCATTTGTGACAAAAATGTGAAAACAATAAGCGGTTTGGTATAGGCAAATGTTTTGGAAAAGGGGGTAGCGGGAGGTTGAGAGCTGGTTTACGCAGCAGAGTTTGGTTTGTCATAATAGTTTTGTGCAACCTGTAAGATGGCTTTCGCTACGGCTGAAAGTGGCACGGAGCTATTTATTGCATTATTGTCCCTTTTTACCAAAAAGCGGAAGAAATAGTTCCCTATGAAACTTTTTGAGCATATCTCGTGAAGATTGTTTATACTTATAAGTCGAGACATCAATTCTCTACCATTACTGAATTTTCAGCTTCCTCTCGAAAATAATTTTCAAAATATCAATGACAACAGCCCTTGACCAAAACACTATGTTCAATAACTTCAAAACTGTTCAAACCTTCCTATTCTGACAAATAACTAGGCCCGAAAGAGTTACCATTTTCCGGTATTTTTCGCACTTTGACGGGACACGGCCGTATGTTTCAGCAAAAGCGATAATCAACTGCATTGATGTTTAACTATGTACAGTGCAGCACATGTTTACAGCTGGCCTTCGGTACGAGTGTGTAGTGACATGTCACTGACATAATTTTGACCTTTGTGTATTGTTTCTCGCTAAGTTAACAATATACATGGGTGCGCATACATGGGTGCGCATACATGAGTGCGCATACATGAGTGCGCATACATGGATGCGCATACATGTATGCGCATACTTGGGTGCGCATACATGGGTGCGCATACATGAGTGCGCATACATGGGCTCGCATACATGGGTGCGCATACATGGGTGCGCATACATGGGTGCGCATACATGGGTGCGCATACATGGGTGCGCATACATGGGTGCGCATACATGAGTTCATATACATATATACCTGAATTTACCGCCTGTTTCCCCTATCCTATGTAGTGGGCCTCAGGGCATTTTTGGCAGTGTAAAAGCAGAAAGCGTGACGTCATTCGGCCTATATTTCATAAAGGCCGGCCTATACGTAGTATAGGGCGAATGACGTCACGCTCTCTGATAAAAAGTAGATCGCGTTTGCCGAGTCGCACGTATAGTTTCCAGATCTCAGTGTTTGGGTTGTTGATCGTGATTTCGGTTTTGGTGTTCACGTGTTTACATACTCCACATCTAGCTTTACCACAGGGGGCATTACCAGAATCAGTGTTTGGAGGGGACCCACAGTTTGCTATGAAGTTAGTTGGATGTCTGCATGCATAGACGGGAAGTTGTTTGAAAATTCACCGATCCAGTTGCAAAGAGCGGTATTCATTTTTTTTTTTTAGATTTGATAAAGGCTCTAATCTGGGATCATATTTAGTCATAATAGGTATGCGGGTAACTTAGGCTTTTCGTCGTGTAAGTGAGGAGTGTGTTTCTGTTCAGGGCGCAAACTTGATGGTAGAAAGCTAAGAAGCGTTTAAAAGGATAGCCACGTTAAATAAAGTAACCAAACAAGTTAGCGGCATCTTCAGTAAAGCTTTCTTGGTCTGAACAGATACGTTTGTATCTCAAAAACTGGCTAAAGATTATAGTTTTTGAGGTGAATGGGATGAAAGCTGTTGTACGCAAGGTATGTATGTCTGTCTGTAGGTTTGGTGTGTGTACGTGTAGAGAGTTTCCCATTCGCCAGTTGGATGGTAACATCAAGAAAATTTTTGTGATGATAATTAAGTTTGTTAATTATTCTTCCAAGCGATCTTTCCATGTGTCCATATCAGAACAAATATAGTCTATGTAACAAAGTATGCATGCCAGCACAATTTGACAAGATTTTATTCAAACACAGCCATGCAGATATTGGCATAGCATGGGGGCCATTATTGTACCTGTGCGATTTAATTGAAGATAAAATTCTCGATTGAAGGTAAAACATTTCCAAAATGATTTCATTAATTTGCAAATGTCATCAATAGAATTTGTGGGTGGTTGTCTTCTATCAAAAAGGTTTTACAAGAATACCTTCGGAATGTGGAATGATGGTATACAGGCCCTTGACATCCAATGTCACTAAGATCGAGTCTTCTGGTATATTCTTAATAGTATCACCCAATTTCTTAAGAAAGTCTGTGGTGTCCTGCATGTAGCTCTAGGGATGGTTCTAAGCAACGGCTGCAGTTCCTTATCCACGTATGAAGAAACATATTCAGTCAGTGTACCAACTCCAGAATCAATCGGACGTCCGGGAAGATTGATATTGAGATGTCGAGCTTTATTAATGAAATTACTCTCGTCACTGTTAGGATCTGCTGATCGTACTAGACCCAGCAGTTTGTGGAGCTTGGGTAGTGTATAAAACGTTCCAGCTTTAGGTCGGGGAGGAATAAGCTTGCTTACCTCCTCTTGCATCCTAGGTTGTAAACTTGATGTCACATTATAAAGTTTTTGGTGAATGAATTTGTTGGATCTGTATCAAGTCGTTTATAAAAATGTGAAGCTCCTCATTTGTATATGCGTAGACGTATATATGTACACACGAGAAACTTTGCAGTTCAAATGCATAATGGCTGGGAAGTAGTTTTGTTCTATCCAACACAAGGTCCTTGCTCTCTTGTAATCAGGTAATGCGCAGTTTTTGAAGAACTAAGCTCCAGGCAGCCAGGAAGTGATATCGCAGAGAAATGTGGAAAATGATAATAAATGGTAACTAGTGGTAACTATTTGCTAGAAAATAAACAGATAAATGAAACTTTCGCACTCAAATGCTCTCTGAGAGAACGAACGTTGTCGAATGATCGATCGTACGCGTTGTATAAGCATATGCGACAATTAATGTAACTCTACTGAAATATGAATATTCATATTTATATTCGGACACTAAATAATCATGATTTCAACTTTCTATCTGCGCACCTGATTGATAAATTTGCCATTGCTTATCTAGCATGTCTTGCCTAGGGAGAGAAAAAAATCGCCTCCCGGGCACAAACTAGTAGATCCGCTCTGTACTGAAAAGATTAGGCCTATACATGTTATCATTACGAAATGGATATCAAAATACGAGTTCATCCATGTGCTACAAACATAATCGATCAGAGCGTTTACAACAGAGAAGCACAAATTTCAGTGTTTCCATATATCATAACCATCTTATGCTAAACTGGGTATTCGTTGGTCCTGATTGGCTCCATTAAGCAGAAGAAGATTATTAGTTTCAGAGTTTAAAAACACATGTGCTCCATCAATTTGACTGAATTTGAATATCAATTTCTGTTGAAGTCGCATATTGACTGTCTGCTGCACAGGCACGTAAGGGGACATAACTGGAAATCATCAACCATGGCAACAACAGGGATTGAAGATACTGAATCAAGTATATGCCTACAGGACACTGAGAAATGCTTTTTCAATTTACGACCAGTTGCCAGAACTTATAGCCTTATAGGGAAATTAAATTTCTAAGAGGGGGTAAATAGGCGAAGAAGGGTCTTCATTTTTTTCTAGCAATAAGCTGATAATGCACACCCCTACCTCCCCCCCCCCCCACACACACACATACAATCCCGCCAGTGCCCAGTGTAGCTACAGGTAGCCTATATGCTTGATATTTCAAAGGCAAGTTAGATATGTTTTCTTTTTTTGTCGAGTGTTAGACCGAAGTTCAATACCCCACCCGGATGTCCATTACTGTCTATTTTCATGAATATGCATGACCTTCTTACACTGGAAAGGCTTGTTGCTCTTGTTATTCCTGACGAAGCACAGTTTTAAGAAACATTTGCCAAGTGACATTTACTGCAGTAATGGTTACGACGCCATGCTGTATTTTCATTAATTTGTGCGACTTCCGAATAATGTTTACGGAAATAGCAATTCCCAACTGTGACCCTAAATATACATTTCTGACAACTCTTTTTCAGAAATCACTATAATTATAACAAATAATGCATTTTCCTATTCAAGCTTATGAGCGAGTACAGCATCATTCTTCGAAGTGCATGAAAAACGGTGAATGTAACGAGCTTCAAGTCACGTCATATAAATCGACCAATATTGACGAGTTTGCTTGCACTTATTTAATTTCGTATTACCACGAGAATCCTAACGGCCACGAGGTTCCTAACGGCAAGGCTCCTTGCTTACAAATGAACACATGTTTGTTTTTTAAGTATTTAACTTGGTCGGGTCGAACCTACATGGAGATGATTTTTTATATTATTATTAACCACTTAAATATCCCGAGGTTAGGTGCTACCCCGTACGTGATTCTTATTTGCTCTGGCGTAGACAAATTTCTTGGAAAATACAGATGTGTATCATTGACCTTACGTAGCACACCATTTATGCAGTGGCGTAACCAAGTGGGGGAGGGGAGCATTCGCCCCTGAAAAGAGCTCTTTTGGACCTATATTATTATACCTAAACACCATAGGGGCCCACAAGGCCCCAGCCCGTAGCTACACCACTGCATTTATGCCAATGTTGTAGTTCAGTGCCTACCATCATTATTTATAGCCTGAGATTTTCAGTTGCGGCCCTCAGGTTTATAACCGGTTTAATATGGTTTTCTTCATTCGCTTATTACTCCATCTAACTGTACAATACTTTCACAGACACAGTTTTGGATGAAGCCTTGCCAGGACAAAGAACATTGTCCGGGTGGTGCCAAAGAATATTGTCGGGGTGGTGCCAAAGAATATTGTCGGGGTGGGGGAAAAGAATCATTTCTACCCAGCCTCAACATGGGTGTCATCCCGGAGCACAAGTTATTCCGATGTTCAGTAAATAATCTCCTGTCTCTGGTTTATTTTATTTAAAATTGATGGAAGTAAACAAAGAAAATAAACTTTCACCTCCTTTAATGTGCGCACATAGGCCTATCAAACTGGAACCATCTCCAGAACATCGGAACACTTATTAGAAGTGGCAATCAAAAATACACACGGGGATGTGCACAAAGCACAACTTAAAATGTCTTTTTGCAAGTTTTCATGACTAGTGATGGCGCTATGGGGGAGGGGGCTCCTATAAGATCACTTTGTCTCCCTCCCCCCCCTCCCAGACATTTTTGTTAAGTGAAATATTTTGTCTAATTTATAGGCCCTTGCTCCCCATGAGACAAAATTGCTCCTCTCTTGTCCCCCATTACCAAAATTCTGATGCCGCCACTGTTCATGATGCAAAGTTAGATATAATTTGATTGATGGCCTAATTTTGTTCGTGATTATTGGGCAACAATGTTATGTCATGGGCCAATATTATGGGCTTGATCAAAATCTGGGGGTAATGACTACTGTGGGGATGGTTGAGGGAAAAGAATGTTGTTAGGCTGGGGAAAATAATAATTTGGACCACCAATAATATAATCAACACTAATGAAAAAGTGTTCTTTTAACTTTTCAATTATTAAAAATATATAGTCTTTGGATTTGCAAAGTGTGTGACATCACAGTGGTCAGTCATGGTAACCTTTTTTGCACCAGTCACTTTTCAGCAAATAAATTGGTGGCGATTATAAGAGCAATATCCCCTAAATGTGCAAAATTTCGCTCTAAAATTATATTTCTCCCAACTATCCCTTGCCGTACAAGATAAATATTTTTCCTATTACAAAAAATACACACAAACTGCAATTGTTTCAGTACAACTTTTCATGGACGGTTTTCATTCACTTTAAATTTATAGAAAATTATGACAAAAATTAGTACCATTGATTATATTAGTTATATCTGAAATAAGCAGGAAACGACAAAATTATTCAATATGTTCTGAAAAATTATTACATCAGCATTTCCATTACTCAATATCATAAGAAAAAAACAAAATATATACAACTAGAATGGTAAATACCGTCATGGTTCGCATGCCCATGCAAATTGACATCCATATTATATGACCCAGCCAATTATAAAAATGGCATCTCACACTAAATCCCACATGGCATCCCATGTACCACATGGCATCTCATCCCATGTCCCACATGGCATCCCATCCCATCCCATGTCCCACATGGCATTCCACCATATCTTCCACCATGGCATTCCACCATATCTTCCACATGGCATCCCACCCCATGACATCCCATGTCCCACGTGGCATTCCATCATATGTCCCACAGGGCATCCCATCCTATGACCCACATGGCATTCCACCCTATGTCCCACATCCCATGTACCAAATGACATCCCACCTCATGTCCCACATGACATCCCACCTCATGTCCCACATGACATCCCACCTCATGTCCCACATGGCATTCCACCATATCTCCCACATGGCAAACCATCATACAGTGTCTCACATGGCATTCCACCATATGTCCCACATGGCATTCCACCATATGTCCCACATGGCATCCCACACTATGACCCTCATGGATCCCATCCTACATGCATGTCCCACATTAATCCAACCATATGTACCACATGACATCCCTCCCTATGTCCCACATGGCATCCCTCCCTGTGTCCTGCATCAGTGGCTTCCCACCTGATGTTCCACATAGCATCCCACCATATGTCCCAATGACATCCTACTTAATGTCCCACATGGCATCACATCCCATGTGCCATATCCCACTTCCCCATGGCCTCCTACCCTATGTCCCACATAGTCTCCTACCCCATGTCACACATGGCATCCTACCATATGTCACACATGGCATCCTACCTTATGTCACACATGGCATCCTACCTTGTCACACATGGCATCCCAACCCGTCACACTCTGTGTTACTCATGGCATCCCACCATGTCCCACATGGCATTCTACCCTGTTCCACATGGCATCCCACCCCATGTCCGACATGGCATCCCATTCCATGTCCCACATGGCATCCCACCCCATGTCCCACATGACATCCCATAGGCTCCATAAGAAGTCTCATCCTAGCTATCACAGTCCCTGATTGAGCATACTATGTACAAAAGTGTCAGTTCATATAATAGCTTATATGCAAATGACTTGTTGAAATGGGATGGGACTCCATGTCCCACATGACATCCAATGTACCACATGACATTCCATCCCATGGCAATCCACCATATGTCCTGCATGGCATTCCACCACATATCCTACGTGGCATTCCACCGTTCCACATGACATCCCACCCCATGTCCCACATGGCATCCCACCCCATGTCCCACATGGCATCCCTCCCCATGTCCCACATGGCATCCCACCCCATTTCCCACATGGCATTCCACCCCATATCCCACATGGCATCCCACCATATGTCTGACATGACATCCCATAAGCTCCATAAGAAGTCTCATCCTAGCTATCACAGTCCCTGATTGAGCATACTATGTATTAAAGTGTCAGTTCATATAATAACTTATATGCAAATGAGTTGTTGAATAAGAAAAAAAGGGGAATCAAATAATTATGCCTGATATAGCCCTTGGTGTATACAACATAGTGAATATTAAATCATGTCCTTCATGGCCCCAATCCATGTCCCACATGGCATCCCTCCCTATGTTTATATGCAATCACATCCTGTCACACTCCCTGACTAAGCATACTAAATAAAAACGTTTGGTCAGGTCATAATACTGTAGCAACTTTATGCAAATGAGCACAATAATAAAGGTGGAGTTTGAAAAATCATGCCTGATACAACTCTTGGTGCCCAAATATTTTGAAGAATTTTAAGGATTTTAAATCTCAAGTACTACAAGAGAGACTTAAAGATCTCTGAAGAAAATTGGAAAATTATACCATTTTACAGTTATCTTCTAAGAAAATATCAAATGTATTGTAGACTTTTTTCAGGAAACTAGTCTTCAATCCTATCTTAAGTATCTCTACAAAACTTTAACATTTTATAAGGAAATTCTAACCTTCCATAAGGATATCTGAAGAAACTTTAACTTTCTCTGAGGAACTCTGAAGAAACTTTAACATTTTCTGAGGAATTCTCAAAAAACTTTAACATTTCTGAGGAAATCTCAGGAACGGACGGCCGTAATCGCCATTACATAGGTTCGCATAATGCTACACATGCGACCCAAAAATCAGCTAAAAATGACAACTTATCAATTACTTAAGTTCCCATTTTTCAAGAATTAGCCAATTTCTCTTGTGACAAAAATTTCTTTCATTAATACAGACACTGCTTTAAAACTTGTGCAAATTTCAGACTTCATATTACGCATCATTCCACAAGATTAACTTAAACATTAAAATGTCAAAGGACATTTCATATTCCTTGGGAGATGCCGCTCCCCTAAATAAAAACTCTTTTGTGTTGGGTGGAAATCAAACACATGGTTCATTGAACAGCTTGTATGGAGTGTTGAACATGCAGACCACAGTTTTGGGAAATTAAAAAAAAGATAACTTTTACTTCGACCAACCCTGCTCTTTATGAGGGCCGGTTGAAGTGTTCCTGGTTTTAAGCAAAGCCATTTCTAATGTTACACTTTGTAAAGATTTTGTAGCTTACTTAACTTTTTGCCACAAGTTCTTGCAAAATGCAGCTGAATTTGATGGGTCTTGTTGATTTAAATAAGGACCTGCAAATATCAGAAACATGGTTGCTTAAATCGAGGTGGCAAGTTTATGTATTTAAAGTACAAGTAACTTTAGGGGAAAAAATGGCAGTATTGCAGAAAGATATTGAAGAAGGCTGTGATTTATTTATCACATTTTCTGCAACACCACTAAATTTAATCAAAAGTCCCTGAAGTCACTTACGAAAAATATGAGGTATAAAATCCTGAAATCATTCAGTAAAAATCTGAGGTATTTGTAAAGTTTGGAAGACGTTTTAGACAAAACAACAATTTCATTAACACTCGTACTGAATAAACATATGTATAAAATAACAGATAACCAATAAATAGGGCAGTGTTGTCTAGAGGCATAGGAAGTTGGGGGCAAGCTGCCCTCTTTTAAAGGATTTCACCTGCTCAGTCACTGCTTTCTGCCTGGTTGAGAGGTCAAATATTAACATTAAATTAAACAAAATTTGGTAAATTTATTGAAAATTTTACAAAAAATGAATGAAATTTCAGAAAACTTTCAGCAAATGAAGAAAATTTCCCAAAAAATGCAGAATGTTTCCCAAAAAATGAAGATTTCCCGATAAGCAGGAACAATTTCTGAACAATAAATTTACCAATGCAATTTTCCGCTGTGTAACAGGAAATTCTGAGGCTCTTTCCACCCCCACCCCAAGAGGTCGCCAATAAATGAGGTAATTAATTGAAAATTAATTTAAAATTTTGAGCTTTATTCGTCACATATTCTTAAAATATGGCAGCACCATTAAACTATCAAAGATTCTCAAAGATCAATGTTTTTCCTGGGTTTTTTTTTTCTTTTTGAATTGAAGAGGCTGAATTACTGAAAATTAGAAGACTGAACTTGTAATTACAATAACATTAACAAATTCCTTATGTTTTTTTTTACAGCAGCATTTTATATCTTTCTTTGTACTAAAATGTAATCAAGCATGTATAATGTAATGTTATGATCTGTAACATATAGGATATAATATGTGGCACAATCAGCATTATGAACAATGCCCTCAAGATTATAAGGATCACAACAGGATTAAATGGAATGAATTGAAAAGATTAAATAAATATATATATATATAAAACATTTGTTTGAAGATACCCCACATGACCACACATATTAGATATAATCTTTACAATTTTACAGGTATGTATTAAATATTAAAATATTTTCTAGCAAGAATATTTTCTAGAATCACATTAAGTATTTCAATATTAAAAACCCCTAAATTTTAAAAACCTACAGGTCTATGCACAAATCTTCGGCCTTACAAATTATGTATAAAACGTTCTCTTTAAAATAGCAGTTTTAGTCTCTCTTCAAATTTGACATATTTCAACAAGTGCAAAAAATGTGATGTATGAATAGGAGAATAACTCAAGATTGTTAGGTAATTCATAAATTTCTTTTCCAAACTCCAGATGATAATTGGTGTAGAGTTCTAAGTAAATAGAATGATGATTGGAGTAGGGTTCTAAATAAATAGAATGATGATTGGAGTAGGGTTCTAAGTCAATAATATGATGATTGGAGTAGATAAGTCAATAGAATGATGATTGGAGTAGGGTTCAAGTCAATAGAATGATGATTGGAGTAGGGTTCTAAATCATTGGATGATTGATAGGGTTCTAAATCAATGGAATGATGATTGGAGTAGGGTTCTAAGTAAATAGAATAATGATTGGAGTAGGGTTCTAAGTCTATAGAATGATGATCGGAGAAGGGTTCTAAGTAAATAGAATGATGATTGGAGTAGGGTTCTAAGTCAATAGAATGATGATTGGAGTAGGGTTCTAAGTAAATAGAATGATGATTGGAGTAGATAAGTCAATAAAATGATGATTGGAGTAGATAAGTCAATAGAATGATGATTGGCGTAGGGTTCTAAATCAATAGAATAATGATTGGAAGGGTTCTAAGTCAATAGAATAATGATTGGAGTAGGGTTCTAAGTCAATAGAATGATGATTGGAGAAGGGTTCTAAGTCAATAGAATGATGATTGGAGTAGGGTTCAAGTCAATAGAATGATGATTGGAGTAGGGTTCTAAATCATTAGAATGATGATTGGAGTAGGGTTCTAAGTCAATAGAATAATGATTGGAGTAGGGTTCTAAGTCAATAGAATGATGATTGGAGTGGGGTTCTAAGTCAATAGAATGATGATTGGAGTAGTAAATAGAATTATGATTGGAGTAGGGTTCTAATTTAATAGAATGATCGGAATAGTAAATAAAATGATGATTGGAGAAGGGTTCTAATTAAATAGGATGATTGGAATAGTAAATAAAATGATGATAGAAGGGTTCTTATTAAATAGGATGATTGGAATAGTAAATAAAATGATGATTGGAGAAGAGTTCTAATTAAATAGGATGATTGGAATAGTACATAGAATGATGATTGGAGTAGGGTCCTAATTAAATAGGATGATTGGAATAGTAAATAGAATGATGATTGGAGTGGGGTCCCAATTAAATAGGATGATTGGAGTAATAAATAGAATGATGATTGGTGTAGGATTTTAAGTAATTAGAAGCTCTATCTCAAAATAGGCTGCTCTTATTTCAAAATAATTTCTAATGTAGAAATGAAAGATTGATCTTATTTATATAGAGGTCCATCTACCTATCAAACTTCAGCTAATATCAATTATTTTGCTGCAAATTCCTGGCAACTTGTTCACTCAGTTCAAACTTCTTCACTTTTCCAGTGACTGTCATCGGGAATTCATTGAGGAATACAATGTATCGGGGTATCTTGAAGTGTGTGATCTATGATGAAACAATGATAGATTAATACTTAATTCACAGTACCATGTATGAAACAAGTTTAGCCAATGATGCCACGAAGCAATTTGGGCTACAATCTTGCAAAAACTCGTTGAAACACTTAGTAAATATATGTGATGCTTTTTATTGACCTACTTTTCTATTCTAAATTATTCTACATTTAGAAATGATAAATGCTGGGTATTTTTTCTGTTCTACTTCAATCCTATTCTTTCAATTGTAATTAATATTTTAAAATTTTAAGGACATTGTTATAATTTCATTGACGCCACCAGTGTCCTCCTCGGCTACATCACTATACTAACCATCCACCCCTCCCCATTCAATGTTGGCCGTTGTTACTGTTTTTTCTGAAAATTACATTAAGAAAGAAGTAAATTCAACATTAAAAAGGGGAAGGGGTTAGGAGTTACAATTCTCGGAAAAAATATCAAAGAAACATAAAGCTATTACACAGTTAGTTCTCAAAACACTGAATTGTTCCAACAGTTATGCCCAAGATTGTAGCTTGTTTTACAATCGGTAGAATATTTTAAATCTGAATCTACAATTGCTGGAAAATTAAATTGAATAATGTCACATGGCCGAAAATTAGGTGTCCATAATGGACCAACCGTATACTGGGGGAATCTAATGCACCAATAGATTGAGAGATTCTTGGCCCTCTGAAAAATTCATGCTGTGTATGGAACCAAGCGTAAGAAAAAATACTACGCTAATCACACATACATTTATTTAAACACAAAGGTAATACGAGCGTCAGTTGTTGCTTACAACTTTTTCTCCAGCAAGTGCAGCGGACTGGTTGGGTAACAAAGGGAGTTCATTGGTCAAAGTACTAAAGTAATCACGTTCAGCTAAAATCGGTTTGAAATGGTCTATTGGGAATAATATTTATTGAAAAAAGAATTTTAAAAGAAATTGGGGTTAAAACATCTACTGCATATGTTGGTACAAGACTGGATGGAATCTTATTTTGCCAAGTGCCTTCAGATTGTTCTACATGTTTATTTTTCTAAGATGTTTTCCAGTAAACTTTTTGGGAATCACTATTGGATATTTTTTCTTCTTCAAATTTATTAGGTAGGGGTGGGGTGTAAGTAAAGTGAGTCAAGTGTGAAGGGTCCAATTTTGCCCAATCTAGGATGTGACTGTGCAGGGAAATAAACTATCATGTATAAAGTCTGATGTGGACATTTCTACCCTACAAACCTCTACCTCACCCCACTAGTTACAGCTGAGCAAAGTTATGAAATAAAATGTAAATTGTCTTCATCAGTAATCTTCCCTAAGTAACACCATACAACTAAATTCAACTCACCTTTCCTTTGCAGAAGTTGATGATTTCTTCCTGTGTTGCTGTTTCTCCTGCTTTGAGCTTGAGGCAAGCACACACCTCCTCACCCATCCTCTCATCAGGGATTCCTACAACCTAAAGAAAACAGAAATATAAATTATATTAATAATGCTGTTCCTCAACCAAAAGAAAACCAAAGTTGCCTAATGCTGTAGCTCAACCAATAGAAAACAACAGTTTCTGTTTCTCCTGCTTTAAGCCTAAGGCAAGCACACACCTTCTCACCATCCTCTCATCATGGATTCCTACAACTTAAAGAAAACAAAACACACAAAGAGCATCAATAATGCTGTAGCTCAACCAATAGAAGAAAAAAAGCTGCTGTTTCTCCTGCTTTGAGCTTAAGGCAAGCACACACCTCCTCACCATCCTCTCATCAGGGATTCTTACAACTTAAAGAATACAAAACACACAAAGGGCATCAATAATGCTGTAGCTCAACAAATAAAAACCAAAAGTTGATGTTTCTCCTGCTTTGAGCTAAAGGCAAGCACACACCTCCTCACCATCTTCTTATCAGGGATCCTACAACTTAAAGAATACAAAACAAACAAAGAGCATCAATAATGCTGTGGTTCAACCAATAGAAAACCAAAGTTGCTGTTTCTCCTGCTTTGAGCTAAAGGCAAGCACACACCTCCTCACTATCCTCTCATCAGGGATCCTACAACTTAAAGAATACAAAACAAACAAAGAACATCACTAATGCTGTGGCTCAACCAGTAGCTCAACCATTAGAAAACAAAAGTTGCTGTTTCTCCTGCTTTGAGCTTGAGGCAAGTACACACCTCCTCACCATCCTCTCTTATTAGGGGTTCCTACAAACTGAAGAAAACAAAAGTACACAAGGAGCTTCACAAATGCTGTAGCTCAGCAGGTTAGTCATTCAACCAATAAATACAAATATCCCAACTTGAATTGTTCTTACATAAATTCATTACTGTAGTATCAATGAAAAATTTGTAAACATAATGATTGATTAATCAATATGGGTGACATCAAAACAATTTCAAAATGCAAATTAAGTAATAATCTTTTCTTTTAAGAATAAACATCAAATTAATAATCTGAATGCATTCATTTGTGCGGACAGATTGGTAAACAGGAATTATAATATTTTTGCTATTGCATTAAAACTGTACCTGTGCTTCAGCCACCTTTGGGTTTGTGTACAAAAACTGTTCAATTTCTGTTGGATAGATGTTCTCCCCTCCTCTTATAATCATGTCCTTGATGCGACCTGTGATGCGCAAGACACCATCTTCATCAATTGTAGCAAGATCACTACAAGGTACAAAAAAAAAACCTTTTTGAAAAGACGAAACCCCAAAAAACTTTGTTACTAAGATTTGAAAAGAAAATCAATCTCTAAGGTGAACATTTTCCAAAATTACATATTACAGAGAAAAAGTAAAATAAAGACAAATTAATCAATAAAAATAATTTTAATAATAATCTAATCAAGGGAAACCTTGTTCTAAAATTGATTCCTCAACATCCAAACAATGGTTACTCTCTGGTATATTTACAGGTCAAATAAAACCTAAAGGAATCTAAAACTATATCTTTTAGTCTATTCGAAATAAAGAAATAGCAGGATGAAAAATGCTGTAAAATAGTAGGTCTTAATTGATCTTGTGGAATATTTTGCAATTTTCACTGGCTTGATGATTACTTAACAATTTAGCTAATAAATTGTCTTAACATTCTATAAATGTTTGAACTATAACCCAGTAACAATAAAAAGAACATACCCTGTATGAAACCATTTATTATCATCAATTGCTTCCCTTGTCTTTTCCTTATCATCCCAGTAGCTTAACATAATATTATAACCTCTCACGCACAGCTCTCCTTGAACACCAACTGGCACAATTTTCCCGGAACTGCGATCAACAATTTTCACCTGATGTTGAAAGAAAATTGAAGTGTCAAAATCATAAGAATCAGCTACTCCCCATCAGACAACAGAACAGATAAATAAGAAATGGTGAATGTACTTTTGGGAAAATGAAAAATATCTGAACTGGCATCCAGTATTTTTTACTTTACAACTGAAGAAATCAAAATGCTCCTAAATGAGAGATCTAAAAAATATGAAAGAATTGTGATGTTATCAAAATTATCCTCAGGGAAAGAACAAATATGAAAGTGCCCAGCATCATTTTCCTCCATGAAAACCATTATTGTCAACAATTTACTATGGTGTAACCTTAAAGAAGGCATGAAATGGGTTTTCATTTTACACTCACTTGCTTGTCTAGACAAATTGATAGAGAATTATTCCAAAATTTGTGTTGGCTGTAATAGCAGAAATTGGAGAAAAAAGCAAATATATTATTCTCTCTCATCAGCTTGTGTTCTTTCTCGTAAAAATTGGTGAACTTGTGATGATGTCACTCCTGAAAAAATTTCTTGCGACACTTTCACATCACACAAACAACATCGTGTTATCGTGTGTGTTCCTTGAAATTTAACGTATTCACACTAGTAGTAAGAACGATTTTTCAACAATACATTTCTTACCACGCTGTTGTTATTATATTTAAAGAAGTCATCTCTTTAAGTAATAAAGTTGAACATGACGGCATTTAACATTTTTTTAATTTGACATTTCACACTATAATATCATATATTGTATGTACATTATTGTCACGGAATTAAAATGTAGGAAAAATTATCATAATGTATAAGTTCTTATGAAATAAAACATAGGTTAAAACCAAATTATGTTCTAAATTTTACCTGCTCGGCCACAGCCTAACATAGTAAATTCTAATATGAGACCTAATGTCAAAATTACCCACTGGCTTTGTACATTGATTTGTTCTAAAATGAAACTTCTAAGTCATGAATTTTAACAGGCATTTCAAGTTTTGACTCAACTCGTGATTATTGTGAAACCTGCATATGGGGATTACGCCCACCCGACTGGCTAAGTGGTCTATGAGTATCAGTCAAAGACGTTCGCTGTGAGTGGAGGAAATCCGCTATCACCTTCACGGCTAGCACTCCCACCTCTATCAGTCATAAATGGCCTTGAGTAAAGTCCAGGACGATCGAGGTCTCCGTGAGACCATCTTCAGCCCGAGGGGTAGATTTCAAATATGTCCTCCCTTCAACTTAAAAAGTCTGGGAGTGTTGAAAGTACACATCGGTCGCTGCTGGCCGGTGGTGCTTGGGAGTCCATGAAGGTAGGAACCATCTTACCATTGAATAACTCCATTTTTCTCCTATGTCCACTCCCGGCTCAGGTGGGAAGGAAGGAAGTGAAAAGTAATGGAAGGATGGAAACTGTACTCTCTGTTTTGCGCTTCCTGCTTCTTTCTCAAACCGTACTCTGGGACATGCTTCACTGTGGAGAGGACCGGGGGAAAGAAGTGAGTGAAATGCTGAATGTCTGCAAAACCCGCAGGTGGAGTGCTGTTGAGCATAATGGATGATGAGGAGGCGGGGAAGACGACTGTCAAACATTGCCACCCTTCCCCGCTCTCGCGGTGACTTTAAGTGCCGTTCTCTAAGCCACGTGTGGTCTTGCCACACCACTACAGCTCAGTCATTGTATAGTGTGCAAGTCTGCAGGGGATCACATGGTCAGCTGTCATAGCACGACTCGCGGGTAAAACCTTAGGCGGAGTTAACCGGCCTCTTGCCAATGTCGCACCCGGGGAATCCAAGGTGCACCTGGCTACGCTAGACACCCTACTTAGGTTGTCCATCTCGCCAGTAAAGTGCCATGAAAATTGGGAACAAAATTTCAGGCAATTAGCTCTGATGAGCTATTTTCAACTTAGGGCTAACGTATGTCGTATGCTCTACGGGCCGTTAACTCTGGAAAGCTCTTACAACAGTGAAACTGTGGAGCCCATAGTTACCGCTGTGGAGAGCATAAGCAAACCATTGTCTTCATATAGAGTCAGCATACAAAAACATTGCCGAGACACTATGCGATGGCCAAAAAGCAACGTGGCAGGAGGGACTGCAACTGTCACCTCGTGCTGTTAAAGTCTAGCGTTACAGTAACAGCGTATAAAAAAGGGGTCATTAGCCGATGCATGTAAACGGTAGTGAGGAAAAGTGTCTCCTCCCTATGTTCTTCAGGTGTCCACCATAGATGCAGGACCTTGCTGGTGTGAGTCTAAGTTGGCTAAGAATAAAGTTTGTTGAAACTTTACTGATTTAAACTGATGGCTGGTCATAGAGACCTGCGTGGTTGAAAAAGTACAGACAACACAATGTTGTGGGTCTGACTGGTACTATTAATCCTGCTTAACGTAAGCCTTATACTAAACTGACTGCTAACCATAAGGCTTTGATGGTTAGGGGTCGCAAGACCGCAGAACCGTAAGCCATTGGCTACGGCCCTGGAGATAACTAGCACTATACACAGAACAAATAAAAGTCCATTTGCCTGCAAAGGTTATATCAAAATGGTGTTACACCATGCACTGTAAGTAATACAGGCCGTTACGTTAAACAGGTTCTTGCAACCGTGGAAGCGTGGGGCCGTGGCTATGGCCTGTCTGGTTATAAACTTAGTTAAAGTATTTTAATATCTTGTTAACATACATCGTATACTATATGGGTCGTTAACATAAAGAAGTTACAACCGTTCCAATATAGTGTTAAACTGCGGCGCATACTATACAGGCCGCCAACGTTGGAACGGTTGTTACATCCGTGGAACTGCGTAGCCGGTGGCTATAGTTTGTCCAATTATAGACTTCATTAAGTTGTTTTAGTGTCTTGTTAACGTACCGCGCATGCTACATAAGTCGTTAATGTATACGTTAGGTCATTAACCTCAGTAAGTTATTGTAAAAAGATGTTAGCATTCTGCGTAAACTATATGCGCCGCCAACTTGGAACAGGCTGTTGCAGTTGTGAAACCACATTGCCGCTGGTTACTCATATCAGCATCTTAGCTTGTGTTAAGTTGATTAGATATGGCGTTAGCATACAGCGTATGCTATACGAGCTGTCACCTTCAGAAGATTGTAACAACTTGGGACTGCGGAGCTGATGGCATGGATGTGGAGAAAACTAATACTGTACGCTGCAATAAACTGCTTAATGAAGGCGTTAACATATAGCATAAACTATATGTGCCGCTGTCTTCAACAGCTACCCAAATCGTGGGACTGTCTATCAAGCAGCCACCATGCCAAAAAACTAATCCAAGTGGAGTTAATTTTCAAAAAGGGGTTCAACGTACTACGCATACCGTACGAACCATTAACCCAATCACTGGGGTTGAATTCACGATAGTGTTAATGTACCTTGTATACTATGAGTCGTTAACTCAGTTAAATTCAAATCACCACGGAGCCATGAAGCTAGTGGCTACATGAAGGGGGGAGGAGGGGGAGGGGGGAACTACCACAGTACTCGGTATGCGTCCTGAGAAAAAAACATCCGCCGCCACTATACCACACAGCTGTGCTGCTGGTGGGTACGTGCTACATATGTTCTACGAGCCATCTAACCAGCTTACCTCTGTTCACCACGGAGCTACAAAGCTAGTAGCTACCTGAGAGGGACTACTGGCATACTCGGTATGCGTCCCTATCAGAATAGCTATCAGTAATAGTGAACACCTGGATCTATGATAGTGTAACATACTACGTATGTTACACGAATCATTACCTTAGTATACTTCTATTCACCACGGAGCCACAAAGCTAGTGGCTACGTGTGGGGGACTATTGCCGTACTCAATATGCGTCCCTGTTAGAATAGCAAAAAGTACACTAGAGCCATATGGAAATACGGTAGGGTTCACATGCTATGTAAGCTATAGAGCCGTTAACTCCGTTTGCTTCTATTCACCACAGGGCTATGAAGCTTGTGGCCACGTGTGGGGGACTACCGCCGTACTCAGTACGTGTCCCGGTAAGAATAACGGCCGTGGAACTCTGTAGTTAATGGCTACTGGCGCTTTACCATGCAGCTGGTGGGTGCACTTCTAGGTTACCATTCGCTGTACATTATCCCATGTAGGTCCTGTGGGGCCGTTCACCGGAGCCGTATGGACCCATAAAGTTTAGCTAAAATACCGTATGGATGCATACGGGACCATAAAATGGAGCCATATGGGCCGGTAGAGTTTAGCTATGGAACCGTGTGGGTCCATTCAATGGACCCTAAAGCCGTGGCACTTCCGGGTTTATCATACGCTGTACGTTATCACGTCCAAAAACAATGAAGCCGTACGGACCAGTTTACACCTGTAAAGTTTGGATACGGAGCCTTATGGACCTGTACAGAGCCGTGCAATGGACCTGGGAGCCAGTTTACACCTGTAAAGTTTGGGACCGTGCGGAGCCATTCACCATATGGACCTGTACAGAGCCGTGCAATGGACCCGTATGGAGTCGTAAAGCGGTGTATCACAAAGCTATATGGAACCATGCACCTGTGCCATGGAGCTGTAAGGACCCATACAGAGCCATTAACCCGAGCCGTGCGGATTCGTGGCAGTAATCAAATGGCTCTACAGCGAGCCTTAAAATTACTTGTAACTCACTTAAGGTGTCGCCCTTTGTGGACCTACCGGTCCCTACACGGAACTGTGGTCCACAGCGGTATAATAAGGAGTCACCCACCACTACCTGCACCCCACTGATTCAGTATCGTCGATAAGCAGGCACTAGTATTATGTGGCTTTGACCCCTTGGAAGTAATCAAACAGCTCTACAGCGAGCTGTGAAATTACTTGTAATTTCCTTAAGACGCCACCCCTGGTGGCCCTACCGGTCCCTACACGGAACCATGATCCACAGCGGTGTAATAAGAAGTCACCCACAACTAAGTGCGCCCCATTGACTCAGTAGCGTCAAGACGTGGGTGTTGGTATTGCTTGGTTTATTCTAAATTACGTCGTTAAGACGCAACTTAGCTGATTAATATAGTTTCAGAAATAACTTACGTCCAACAGTTCTCTCACAGAGACAGGTTGACTCAATAACGTTGAGTCGGGGGCCTCAGAGGCTAAGTCAGTATAAGTTAACAAAATAGTCTACTGCCTCAGACCTCTGTGGCTCAGTATCATCGAGCCGTGGATTGTGGCATAAGCAGAAAACTCTATATTAATATGATATATTTAGCGTGATGCGCCTCTTAAAATGGTGACCACTAAACAAGTACACCCGGTGCTCTAGGGACTAAAACACCTGCCGCGAGAGTGCGACTCTCTCGTACTATCCATCCGCTTTGTACAGATGGAATAAAAAACACTCTTAACTTAAGTGTAAGCTCAATGGAGAAAGTCCTGTGAGTCGGACCAAAAATCTCCCGGTCCCATGGCCACCTCGTCTTACCTCAGGTGACTTGAAAAGGCTGGAAGAAAATGCCAAACAGCGTAAAAACCTGCATGGTAGGTAGGAACTGCAAAGGAAGAAAATTGTTAGAAAAAGGCAAAAATTAAAAGACATTTCTCAGCCAGTTTCAGTGAAGTTGTGATAGAAACACGCTGAAAAGAAGTGAGGGATTTTAGAGGTATTATGTTTTTAAGGTCCGTTAGAAGTGCCTTAGAATCAGGTCAATGGACCAGATTGGCATATTTATAGCAGGGAAGGTAAGATATAACTTGAAGTAAATAATACAAGTGTATGTATATTACAGACAAAATTAATGACTTACAATATGTTGATCAAAAGAAAAGGTTGAGGAGACTACAGAAAGTTTAGAAACATTTAAAACACAAAGTCCCCAAGACATGACATAAATACATTGGCAACAAATTATACGAACAAGAACATTATCAAAATGGTTAGTTATGAAGAGAGAAAAAAAATGACCCACCATATCCAATTCCCTACCTCAACCTGACCCCCAACTTCCACCCCAACCAGATTCCTAAAGATGAAAACATACGCATGCAGGTTTGATAAGGTGCCCAAAGTTAATGTCTATGCATAACTACTAAACTCGTTTTATAACGTTTTGTGATACAATTTTAAAACGTTTTGTTATACAAAATTTGCTCAAAATTGAAGTTTGTTCAAAAAGGTAACAAACTTCTATCCGATTCTTATAAGGTTTAGCAGTGTTTGTATCCTGTCTTTATAATATTTTCCTTTTCTGATATTTGTACACGGTTTGATCAATCAAATACAAGCTCCTGCAGGAAATTTGGGAATACAATGGTATACCCTTTATCTCCCCATTGAAAAAATATTTGAAAAGCCTATTTTCATATCTATGACAGAGGACTATAGAAAGAAACAATGTGGTGTAAAAATCATGTTGATATCTTTTTTTTTCATTTAGGAGTTACTGCATTTCAAGAATTCACCAGTGTGTTGAAATGTGACCTTGCAGTGTAAAGCGTTATGTCATAATTCAAGTTGATGCTTATGTATTTATTTGAAAATTAATTGTCTCTGTTTATAACTTATTGCAAACACTTTTTGTTTGATTATTGAGATGGGATATGACATGCACTTTACAAGAACATGCTTTGCCCATCTGATCATGAGCCTTATTGAGATGGGATATGACATGCACTTTACAAGAACATACTTTGCCCATCTGCTCATGTACCTTATTGAGATGGGATATGACATGCACTTTACAAGAACATGCTTTGCCCATCTGCTCATGTACCTTATTGAGATGGGATATGACATGCACTTTACAAGAACATACTTTGCCCATCTGCTCATGTACCTTATTGAGATGGGATATGACATGCACTTTACAAGAACATGCTTTGCCCAACTGATCATGAGCCTTATTGAGATGGGATATGACATGCACTTTACAAGAACATACTTTGCCCATCTGCTCATGTACCTTATTGAGATGGGATATGACATGCACTTTACAAGAACATGCTTTGCCCATCTGCTCATGTACCTTATTGAGATGGGATATGACATGCACTTTACAAGAACATACTTTGCCCATCTGCTCATGTACCTTATTGAGATGGGATATGACATGCACTTTACAAGAACATGCTTTGCCCATCTGATCATGAGCCTTATTGAGATGGGATATGACATGCACTTTACAAGAACATACTTTGCCCATCTGTTCATGTACCTTATTGAGATGGGATATGACATGCACTTTACAAGAACATACTTTGCCCAACTGATCATGAGCCTTATTGAGATGGGATATGACATGCACTTTACAAGAACATGCTTTGCCCATCTGCTCATGAGCCTTATTGAGATGGGATATGACATGCACTTTACAAGAACATGCTTTGCCCATCTGCTCATGAGCCTTATTGAGATGGGATATGACATGCACTTTACAAGAACATGCTTTGCTCATCTGATCATGAGCCTGATTGAGATGGGATATGACATGCACTTTACAAGAACATGCTTTGCCCATCTGCTCATGTACCTTATTGAGATGGGATATGACATGCACTTTACAAGAACATGCTTTGCCCATCTGCTCATGTACCTTATTGAGATGGGATATGACATGCACTTTACAAGAACATGCTTTGCCCATCTGCTCATGTACCTTATTGAGATGGGATATGACATGCACTTTACAAGAACATGCTTTGCCCAACTGATCATGAGCCTTATTGAGATGGGATATGACATGCACTTTACAAGAACATGCTTTGCTCATCTGATCATGAGCCTTATTGAGATAGGATATGACATGCACTTTACAAGAACATGCTTTGCCCATCTGCTCATGTACCTTATTGAGATGGGATATGACATGCACTTTACAAGAACATGCTTTGCCCATCTGCTCATGTACCTTATTGAGATGGGATATGACATGCACTTTACAAGAACATGCTTTGCCCATCTGCTCATGTACCTTATTGAGATGGGATATGACATGCACTTTACAAGAACATGCTTTGCCCATCTGCTCATGAGCCTTATTGAGATGGGATATGACATGCACTTTACAAGAACATGCTTTGCCCAACTGATCATGAGCCTTATTGAGATGGGATATGACATGCACTTTACAAGAACATGCTTTGCCCATCTGCTCATGTACCTTATTGAGATGGGATATGACATGCACTTTACAAGAACATGCTTTGCCCATCTGCTCATGTACCTTATTGAGATGGGATATGACATGCACTTTACAAGAACATGCTTTGCCCATCTGCTCATGTACCTTATTGAGATGGGATATGACATGCACTTTACAAGAACATGCTTTGCCCATCTGATCATGTACCTTATTGAGATGGGATATGACATGCACTTTACAAGAACATGCTTTGCCCATCTGCTCATGTACCTTATTGAGATGGGATATGACATGCACTTCACAAGAACATGCTTTGCCCATCTGCTCATGTACCTTATTCAGATGGGATATGACATGCACTTTACAAGAACATACTTTGCCCATCTGCTCATGTACCTTATTGAGATGGGATATGACATGCACTTTACAAGAACATGCTTTGCCCATCTGCTCATGTACCTTATTGAGATGGGATATGACATGCACTTTACAAGAACATACTTTGCCCATCTGCTCATGTACCTTATTGAGATGGGATATGACATGCACTTTACAATCTGCTCATGAACATGCTTTGCCCATCTGCTCATGTACCTTATTGAGATGGGATATGACATGCACTTTACAAGAACATACTTTGCCCATCTGCTCATGTACCTGGGATATGACCACTTTACAAGAACATACTTGATCTGATGGGATATGACATGACACTTTACAAGAACATACTTTGCCCATCTGCTCATGTACCTTATTGAGATGGGATATGACATGCACTTTACAAGAACATGCTTTGCCCATCTGCTCATGTACCTTATTGAGATGGGATATGACATGCACTTTACAAGAACATGCTTTGCCCATCTGATCATGTACCTTATTGAGATGGGATATGACATGCACTTTACAAGAACATGCTTTGCCCATCTGATCATGTACCTTATTGAGATGGGATATGACATGCACTTTACAAGAACATACTTTGCCCATCTGCTCATGTACCTTATTGAGATGGGATATGACATGCACTTTACAAGAACATGCTTTGCCCATCTGCTCATGTACCTTATTGAGATGGGATATGACATGCACTTTACAAAAACATGCTTTGCCCATCTGCTCATGTACCTTATTGAGATGGGATATGACATGCACTTTACAAGAACATGCTTTGCCCATCTGCTCATGTACCTTATTGAGATGGGATATGACATGCACTTTACAAGAACATGCTTTGCCCATCTGATCATGTACCTTATTGAGATGGGATATGACATGCACTTTACAAGAACATGCTTTGCCCATCTGCTCATGTACCTTATTGAGATGGGATATGACATGCACTTTACAAGAACATGCTTTGCCCATCTGCTCATGTACCTTATTGAGATGGGATATGACATGCACTTTACAAGAACATGCTTTGCCCATCTGCTCATGTACCTTATTGAGATGGGATATGACATGCACTTTACAAGAACATGCTTTGCCCATCTGCTCATGTACCTTACACTCAAATAAAAGAAAAAAGTTTTCATTTGATAGAAATACATAAAGAATTACCTTGGATCTGCAATGATCACATCACACTTTACACTGCACAGTTATTTTTAACACACTGATGAAATCTTTAAAATGCAATAATTCTTTAAATAAAATAAAATATTAACATGGTTTTTACTCCAAATTTGTTTCTTTAATAGTTCTCTATCGTATATATGGAAAAGAAAATTCATGGGAATATACATGGTGGGAATATACATGGTGGGAATATACATAGTGTAAATAAGATAGCAGTTTTATACTAAAACTAGATTTACTTCCTTACCTCTTGATGCTCCAAGAGCTTGCCTACACAAGTGATTCTTTTCTCAGGTGGCATAGACTTTGGGGTAATGGTGACCCCTGGACTGGTTTCAGTCAATCCAAATCCAACCTTGAAAAAGAAACAAATAAGATGAGTGCACAATCACTAATTGCTCTCAACTGCATGACACTATTGACAAAAACCCTCAAAAGTTCCTATGCTGACCAAACAGGTGTAGGGGCATGTTAAAACTTTAATCCATCCAAGCCATTAGGCACATAGGGCTGGTGCCTATCCCCGGTTTCAATGGCGCAAGCAAATGAGAGCATATGACTCCCCCTAGATGAGACACCAGTCCACAGCATCCATCACAAGTTAACTCCCCAGCAGTGCTGGTATTCATTTTACAGCTGAGTGGACTGGAGCAAGTAGAATAAAGTGTCTTGCTCAAGGACATGATGCAGTGCACACAACGGGAATCGAACCCTGTACCTTTCGAATACAAGTATTACCTTCTTAACCACTGCACTCAAAGGGGCATAAGAGTGACAAAAACAAAAACCTAGCAAATAAATTTATTGATAAGTTTGCCTGTCATTTGGACACATTTTGTTCTTTTCATATCAATTATGAAACCAGACATCATAAATGATACAAATCCCCTAGCCGCGAATAACATGCTTTCCACCCTCTGATACAACTGACATCCCACCCTCTGTTCCACATGACGTCCCATCCTACATCCCTCCTTACAGGAAATAATACATGCAATCCAAATACTACTCCACCACATGACCCATATGCCATTAAACCTGCAATCAAGATGCCATCCCACCATAGGCTTTGCCACCCTGTCCCATATATTATGCCACCCTGTCCGAAATGCCATCCCTTCCTGTCACATATACCATGCCACCCTGTCCCACATGTCATCCCTCCATGTACCATGTGCCATGCCACCTCCCACATGCCATTCACATCTGTACCACTTGTCATTCAACCCTGTTCTAAAGGCCATTCCATCCTATCCCACATGCTATCCCACCCTGTCCCATGTGCCATTTCACCTGATATCCAGATGACATTCCATTACATGCCATCCTGTCCCACAAGTCATACCACCATGTCCCCCATGCCATCCCACCTTCTCCCACATGCCATCCCAGCCTGTCATAAATGCCATGACACCAGTTTGTTTCACATGCCATGACATCCTGTCCCACATTCCATGGCACCCTGTCCAGTGCCACCCTGTCCCACATGCCATCCCAAACTGTCCCACATTTTATCGCATCCTGTCCCCCACGCCATCCCACCTTCATCGCACTTCCTACATCTACCAATCATTCTACCATCTTCCACCCAACATTCTTTCCTCTAACTCTCATCCCCTTACTTCTATCAGTCCAACATGCCCCATTCACCTACCATTTCCTTCACCTGCCATCCTCCGTTCATCTACCATCCTCCATTAACCTGCCATCCTGTATTCCCCAACACGCCCCATTCACCTACCATCATCCACTCACCTACCCCAACTCACCTTCTGCCATCCACTCATCTACCAAATATACTCTTAACCAACTCATCATTCCAACTTTCACTTTAACCTCCACTTACTCCATTGCACCACTGCTACCCCACCTTTAACTTTAATCTAAAACTCCCAATAAAAACACGCTAACTTTTTCCCTCATGAACCAGATAGGGCTGATTTATCTACCAAATAAGAATGAAATTCATTGCAGATTAATTTTGAGATTATCATAACTCTATTATGTTTCCACTCTATTCAAGGGAAGACTTGTTTCTTTGCTATTCATTCCCAAGACACTTCATTATAAATTCTATTTGGTCATCAGTACTTTTGTTCTGCTTTTTTTCATGCCAGAACTCTTGCTTTTTTGTTTCATGCACTCTTTTATACCAGCATCATGTGAATCCTGGACAATCATGTATTGTTGTTGCTGGTTTAGACCCTAACAACCTCACATCCTCCCTTTACCCTTGTTATGTTCATCAATGTCACAATTTTTCTCCCTATACCCCTTTAAAAAAATGGTGTTCCAGAAAAGTATCTTGGATGAAAACTTTCCACCTGACTAATAACTTACCAAAATATCCCGTACTCCCATCTTGGTCAGAAGTTGATGGAGCACCTCCGATGGACATGGGGCACCACCCATAATTCCTGTCACCAGGGTGTCATAGTTATACTTATCAAAGTTGGGATGGTTCAACATGTCTATGAATATGGTTGGTGTGGCATAAATAGATGTAAGGCTAAATAAAGAAGAAAAATACCTAATCCAAATGTTGCACTAATACATAAAGACAATTAACTCTCATAAATAATTTATATAAACAAGATAATGGCTTCAAACGTGGACATTTTCCCCTAGGGTGCAAGATATACTGGTACACCAGCATATGTCATGTGCTGTTTCCTTGAGGATTACTCTTCCTTTCACATGCTTTAGTCTACCTAATTGTCTAAAACGATGTAACAGCTCTGAGGAAGTGTGAATCTGTCATGGCCAGTTTTCAGGGGGAGTCATTTTTTCCATCTGCTTGAAACAGCAATTAGCCCATGCCTTATGAACGTTCCAAACAACTTTGTCAGAAAGATGCCATAATCCGGAAAATAATCTCCACACTAGAACTGGACAGGAAAGAACTAATTCACTTCTACATGCACGTTTAGCTTACTACATGCTGGATGACATTTCTCATTGATATTTGCAAAACCAATTCTCTATTAATAGTCATAACTCCATTACCTAACCATCCAATGGTGAGAATTTTCTTTCCTTCTAGAAATTGTCGATAAGGTTTAAAATACAACTTTTAAATTTTACAAGAATTGTTTGTATAAGATTTGTAGCACTCTAGTCCGTACTCACACTCGAGTACATTTTTGTATACTCATGCCCATACTGGTATTCGTAGCCTTTGGACTCACTCATACTTTTTTAGTTGTACTCGAGTATTATTCTTTAATAGTAAATTTGATTTTAAATAATTCTACAACTGCTTTTAACATCTGTAAGCAATTTCATCTTTACCTATACCCTGGGAAGAGTAAAAGTTGATCAGAAAATGCTCCTCTTTCTATCATCATTGTGACACAGAATTAGGGAACTTGCCTTCATCATCATTACCACCAGAGGCAGCGGAAGATGTTTGAATCTGGGAGGGGAGGGAAGGGCTGGCCACAAGATCTGAGGAGCACTTTCCAACTGTCATATTTTAATAGCATGTAGCACAGCAGTATAGCTTTATAGGGTCAACCCTCACCCCATTAAGAAAAAAAATACGAAACTTTTATCGTTCCAAAAATTACTGCTGACCAATTTTCCCTTCTTTTCTCAATATACAGCTTCAAATATTCAAGATATTTTGGTCCAAAGCTCAGTAAAAATAAAACAAATTTATACCAAAAACTATAAAAAAAAAATCGAAAATTTATAGATCCTAAGTTTAGAAAACGGAAGGATTTAAACTAATAGACAATGATTAGCCAATTGTATTGGTCATGAATCGGAATATATTTAATGTCTAAAATAATGTGAAAAGCAAATGCGGGGTCCTTAGATTATTATTCAGGAGACCATCATTTTCTTGCTGAGATTGATATAACTCAATCTATAACATTTCTATAAAGTATTTACATTGTTATAACCCGAGCATTAAATTCCGTTAATGCACGACAATGCATTTTCGGTTAATTACATTTTCAAAATAGGTATTTTTTTAATAAAGCAATAAAATATATGCAAACTTTTCTCGTTTTCATTCTTTTTTTAGTTGAATTTTTATATGCATTTTTAACACGATAATTTCATAAAAAGATGAATGTTTTGGTATCATGTTTATATGCGTATTTAATGCACTCTTCAAATGACTTTGCACTCGTGAATGACCCTCCCAAACATGTCAGTCCTTTGCCTGATGCACTAAATATGCATTTAAACCCTTCACCTCAACATTAATCTATAAATTTAAGTATAGATTAGACCAGATGGCCCATATTCACACCTAGTCTTCAGTGAGTAAATGGCAGAACCCAAATTAAAGGTGCTCCATGAGTGTAATTTGTGGTATTTTGCTTGATGTTTGTGTTACTTTCTTCAATCTATTAATAAAAAGATCAATTAACTGAATATAATGGGCCTTAATATATTTTAATATTGAAAAAAACACTTTTTATCTCAGTAATCTCAGTATTAATCTTTCCAAAAAGATGGAGGAGGGCACGTCAGTTTATGTCATGGCAATGGCCCAGGTCTAATAGTAAGTTTTGCCCTGCGTTTCAAAGATATACCCCACTATTGAAAATGGGGTGGCACGCACACTCTAGAAAACCCCTATTTTAAACAGATTTTACAAATTAAAAGCTGAGAAAACAAAAGTAGGCAAATGTAAAGGCCTTTTAAGTATAAAAAGTCCAATATGTAGGGATGTAGGGCTGTTGGGCCCCAACTTTGTCTTTACAGGAATTTGAGAATAGTGTATGCGCGGGAAGCACGTGAAATTCCACAAAACAAACATAGAGGCGATATTTGTGTTACTTTCTTTAATGAAAAGATTATATATGGTCTTTAAGTTTTCAAGGACATGGGCTAATAGCCAGAAAGCTGGGGCCAAAAGAGGAAGTGCAGGGGTGTAAAAGGGTAAAAGCAGGTGGGGGTGTGGAGGAGGAGGACTAAATATGGTTCTAGGGGGAGGTATGGTGAAGGAAGGAGATAATATCATCACAGGAGTTATTCCGGAAGAGCTCGACTATGGAGTTGTGAGAGGTGAAGAAAGCTCTACGGAAGTTGTACAGGGAGCAGGCAAGGAGGACATGGTGGACGGTGAGGGGGCAATGGCAATTATTGCAGAAGGGTGACAGAGCCAGTAAGGAGATAGGAGGTGGGTGTGGCGTATTTAAGGTGGATAATGTGGACGTTGTCTATTCGGGAGAGGTTGTGGATGATGGGTTTGGTTGGAATGGTGGGCTGGATGTTGTGCAGTTTTGTTTTCAATTTGGGAGTCCCATGAGGTTTGCCAGCGATCACGAACAAAGGAAGCGATAAGTGGTTTGATGTCAGAATTGCTTTTGGGGAAGAGGGTAGAGGAAAGTTTAAAGGAGGGGGCGGCAAAAATAGTTTGCGGAGGAGGTGAGTTACTACTTGAGGTTGAGCAAAGAAGGACAGAGTTGAGAGTCTGAGAAGATGGCAAAGTGTCTGAGCAGGAAGTTTTCAATATAGTTAAGGGTGAGCAAGACAGCCTTGGCCTCAGCCGAAAGACGGACAAGTAGTTGGGAAGCCTGCTACTGAGGGTGATGTCTTGGATGACAGCAACAGTAGCTGTTTTGTCACCTTCATTGGAGCCAGATAGAGGTGTAGTTGGAGAGTTGGTCTTTAATTTGGTTGTGGCTGGTTGATGAAGAGGTTGAGGCGGGTTTGGGCTTTGTAATGAGTAGGAGGTCCAGGTGGATGGGAGAGGGCGGGGTGGCTCAGGGAGGCAAAGTGGGCCAGGAGGTGCCAAGAGTGGTGGGGTTGATGTCCAGACGAAGGAGGTCGGATTTGATGCATAAGCTGAAGGGATGGGATATGGTTTTAGTCCTATTAAAGAGGGTGGAGAAATTGGGATACCTAATGAGGTTGTAAACGGGGTTTTGGATGTTGGTGAGGGCTCTAAAAATGTAGGAACGGCCAAGCTTTCCACACCGTAGCAGAAGGCTGGTGATGGGGGAGGTCTTGTAGGCACCCAGACAAGCCGGAGGGCTTTATTTAGGATGGTGAAAGAGGTAAGAGTTGTGAGTGGCACAGTACAAAATATTGCTGCGTCAAGCTTAGCACAAATGGTGAGCCTGAAGATTTTGAAAAGAGCGTGGGGGATCCGCATCCCAAGTGGTGTTGGAGAGGAGGCGGAGAAGGTTGAATTAATTATTGCACTTTTGTTTCAGGTTGGTGATGTGTTGCTTGTGATGTGTTGCTTGTACAGTAGGAGAGCTTGTGGTCTAGGGTTAGATCCAGGAAATTAGTGTGGTCAACTTTGAGATGCAACTGCCGTTGAGAACGAGGTTCGGGTTGGGGTGGAGGTTGTTGAAATTACAGAAATGCATGCAGACTGTCTTATCTTTGGAGAATTTAAAACCGTTATTGTTGTGCACCCGTCTTGCAGCTGGATGAGGCCGAGTTGGGGCTTATTGTCGATGAGAGAAAAGCTGATTGAGGAGTAGAAGATAAAGTCGTCCACATTTGATGTTGGGGCTGAGGTTGTCCGCAATGCTGTTAATGCTCCGGTTGAAGAGAGTAGTGGAGAGGATGCTGCCTTGGGGGACACCCTCTTCTTGCGGATAGGGGTTGGAGAGGGTGTGGCCAATACGAACTTGGAACTGTCAGGATGAGAGAAAGTTTTGAAGATGGAGAGATGGCCTCTTGAGGCCGATGGTGTGAAGCTTGTAGGTAATGCCGTTTTTCCAAGTGGTGTTGAAAGATTTCTCAAGGTAGAAAAAGATGGCAATGAGGTGTTCCTTTTTAGCAAAGATTCCCGGATGGTAGTGACGAGCGTGATTAACTGGTCCAAGGTATTGCGACATTTTCGGAAGCTGCTTCGGTGAGGGGAGAAGATTCTGTTGGTCTCAATGAACCAGTTAAGTCTCTGGTTGATGATCCTGTCCATAATTTTGTAGAGACAGCAGGTGAGGGCAATGGGGAGGTAACTGGAAGGAGTCAGTGCTGTCCTTTACCGGTTTGGGAGTGGGGGTAATGATAGCTGTCCTCCAAATAGAGGGAAAGGAGTGTGAGGACCAAATGCTGTTGAGGATGGTAAATAGGGTAATGGTGGCCTTGTTGAGGTGGTGTTTCAGGAATTGTAGGGGATATTATCTGGGCCTCTGGAGGTGTAGCCAGCATTGTTGATGGCTTGCTTTAATTCAGATAAGGTGAGAGGGATGTTGTAGCTCTCGGTGTTGTCGGAGAAAAAGTAATTCTCCGGGTTTCCTCACAAGCTTTTTTGCTTTGAAAGCATCTGAGTACTTGGCCGAGATGTTGCTGAATGATGCGGGGGCGGTTAGCGATATCCTTTTTCTCAGTGAGTAGATTGCCATTCCAAGAGAGATGGGAGACTTGCCCACCCTTCCGTGGAAGCTGCTTACCATACTCCAATTCTTCTTAGTTGGGGTGTTGGTGGTGAGAGAAGAGATAAAGTTGTTCCAAGTGTTGGTTTTACTATTTTTGACAGTGCACTTGGCTTTGGCACAGCTGATACAAAAGAGGTTGAGATTGTGGGTGGTCAGGATTAGCTTTAAAGTTTCCAGGGCTTTTCTCCTGTTCTTGATGGCAGTTTTGAAGTCATCGTTGAACCAGGGGCTGGGGAGGGGGAGGTGGTTTAGGGATTGGAGGTTTTGGGAATGGAGCAGGTGGCAATGTTGATAAGGTATTAATTACTGAAGTTAAAGATGGGAGCCTCACCCTCAAGAAGATGGGGAGCAGTAAGAGTTACAAAAGCTTTCAAAAAGGAGCAAGGTTTTAGTTGAGTGTGAAGGTTGGAGTGAATCAGGAGATAGTAATGGCCACTGCCACAGAGGTCAGCAGTGACCCTTAGCCAAAATCAAGGAGGTTGGGGAGCAGATAGGTCAATGCAGGTGAGGGAGCCTGTGGGAGAGTGAGTGGTTGGGGAGTTAGGGTTAAGTAAGGAGAGGCTGTGCTGTTGAAAGTGTTTACACAGAGCTTGCCTCCAAGGGTGGTGGTATTGGAGCCCAACAGGGGTGGTGGGCGATGAAGTTACCAAAAGGATGAAAGGGAAGGGGAGCCTAGAGATAATGTTGTTAAAGCTGGTTGGCTGAATGTTTGCATTGGGGGCAGGGAGATAGATATTGCAAAGAGTAAAGGTTTTATGGTTGGAGATAGAGATACAGATGGCGTGAAGTTCGGTGTTCTTATGAATAGGGCTGTATAAGATATCTTGTCTGACGAGAATGGAGATGCCCCCACAAGCCCTGTTGGCATCCTCCTGATGTTTATGGTAGCAAGAGAAGTTATTAAGGGAATAGTGGTCAGTGGTTTTCAGAAATGTTTTTGTAGGCAGAAAAAGACTGGGTTGAAGATGGTGGCCAAAAGGTCAATTCCTTCCAAGATGGCCATGAGGCTTCTAATGTTTCATTGTATGTTGTGAATGTTATTGTAGTTGTTTCTGTTGTATGCCATATGGGGAGGGGGTAGGGGGGGTATCTGGAGGAACATCTGTTTTGAAGGGTTTGGTAATCAAACAATCCATGCTCTCTTCGGTGTCATACATGTGGGTTTGGGTGGTGGGTTGTTTGTTGGCTAGGTTGACTTGATTTTGATGGTGTTGGGGTAGGGGATGGGGAGATCTTAGCAGAGGAAGGAAGGTTGGAGAGAGAGGTAGTGGTGCAGGTGGTTTGTGTAATGGTGTGGTTCAGTTATTGCTCTGTAGGTAGAGCCAGGTGAGGTTGGTTTAGGTGTGTGAGTTTTAGTTTTAGTGGTGATAGGAGGAGGCGGTATTGGTGTTTGAAGGGAGTGTGCAAAGAGTAGGAAGGTTTGGTGTGGCCTACGGATAAGTGGTGCTGGGATTGAGGGTTTTCAGATTAATCATCTGTTTTTCCTAAAGCCAGGTGGGACAGTCTTTTGAGGAGGGGTGGTTGGCTGGGTGAATACACTTGCAATTGGTGCAGTGTGGGGTGTTTGTGGATGAGGTGCTGTCATGGTCCAAGGCTACACAACTGCCAAAGGGCTTTTGGCTGTGGCAGGACTTCTTTACATGGCCATACCTCTGGCACTTATGACAGTGGATGGTATTGGGAGTGTATAGGGCGACAGGAATTCTGAGACAGACAGCAGTGATGTGGGAGCGGAGGGTTATTGTGGCAAAGGTCAGGAAGATGGCATTGGTGGGTATTTCAGCACTGTCTCTCTTGAGGACGAGACGACAGGCCTCAGGTATGTGTTGGCTGGCAAGTTCCTCTACAAGGTCTTCATTTGTCAGGTGGGCAAGGTCCCTAGTTCTGATGACGCATTTGCTTGAGTTCAGGGAATAGTGGGGGGTAACTGCTATGTCAATACCAGTGTTAGCTAGGGTTTTGTTGGAGAGGAGGGTGGTGCAGTGCACCAGGAGATCGCCGGATCTGAGAGTAGAAACCTTGGGGAGGGTGTTGACAAGGCCATGAGGCGCCTTGTGAATGAGGAATGGGGAAACTACTTTGAAACTGTCTGGTTTGTTGGTGGCCTGAATAATTACAATTTTGGAGACTGGGGCTGAGGAATGGTCTGTGGACGTAGCAGGTAGTTCACAGGGAGGAGAGAGAGTCAAAGTTAAGGGCATGGCAGAAGCATTTGGTCAAGTTGTAAAAAATACCAACAGCCGGGAGACCCAAGGCAACTAAAAATAAAGTCATGAAACTACTATAGGTGCAACCACTGTACAAGTACCGAAAAGGGCACGTGGGCAGGTCACAACCGGAGAAAAACTAACCAGAACCAAAAGGTTTTGTGGTTCTGATGCTTTTTTTTCATAAACTGATTGCTTTGCAAAATTTGTATTTATTGTTATACCATTGCATAGGCCTATCATAAAATATTTGTTCCATGATATTTATTCATAAGCCACACCCACCAATAAAAATAATTAAAATGTTGACAACATTAGCATTTGCACAGCAACTAACAACATTATCATAGCAAGCATGAAGCAAAAACGGTTGCTTGTTTATTCTATTTCAAGAATTTGTCAGTAAGCCCTGCCTACTCATTAATGACCCCCCGATGTAGCAAAAATCTGATATTTCGTTCATGAGATGCAGTATGTTTACTTTACATTTAGGACATTCACATTAAGCCATTCCCACCCTGCATATCAATGACATCTGCTGATAACATAAGCATGTACAAAATAACCAAAAAAATTGGGCATACCTACAGACCATGGGCTATCTGTGTACCAATTATGATATGAATCCAGTTTACCGTTCTTGAGAAAATGTGTTTATAAGCTTTTCTTCAGCAAAATCATATTAAGCCCCGCTAACAATGGATAATAAAATATTTCAATGATTATACATCACGAGTATGGACACATCAGCTAACATCATATTCATACCAAATATGAAATTATTCAGACATGCGGTTGCTAAAATATAAACATTTCAAGATTTTTACATTAAGCCCTGCTTACTCATTAATATTCATGACATCACCATCAAAACAATAGGGCACATCTATGGACCATGGGCTATCTGTGTACCAAATATGACATAACTCCAGTTTATCGTTCTTAAAATACAGTGTTTACAAGCTTTTTTCAGCAAAATAATATAAAGCCCCGCCCACTATGCAAAGTAATGAAATTTTAACGTTTTTACATTATGAACATGGACACATCAGCTAACGTCATAATTACACCAAATATGAAACAAAACAGATATGCGGTTGCTAAAATATGACATCACCATCAAAAACAATAGGGCATTTCTACAGACCATGTGTACCACATATGACATGAATCTAGTGTATCGTTCTTGAGATATCATGTTTATAATCTGGCCGTCACAAACATACACACACACACATAAATACACACACACGCCATCATGACCACATAGGTTCCTGATGTTGTCGCATTGACACCAAAAAGGAACGATCTTACCGAAATCAGTTACGTATCCTCAAAGAGAACCCCCCCACCCTCCCAAAAAAAAAGTGCAAAGGTACAGGTTGAAAGTAAAATCCAGAACAGAAATTAGAGAGAACAGACTAAAATTCTCGTTGATCTCATCACGTCACGGCATAATGACATGATTTGCAGACCAAAGCTGTCTCGGAGGAGTACATGTTAAAAAAAAGTTCACAATGTTATATAACATTAATGATTACACATAATTGCTTGTACTCATGATCTGTACTCGTACTTCAGTACAATTTTTTGTACATGTACTCATGGCCATGTACTCAAACTCAGTAAAATGGAAATTGATGGACTCATACTTGTGGCCATGTACTCTTGGCCATGTACTCGTGGCCATGTACTTGTACTCGGGCAAATGTACTCACACTACAAGTGTGGTTTGTATCATAAATATATATTTTACTACATCTTGACTTGATGTGAGTCACAATCACCTTTTGAAAAAAACAAATATTCCATAATCATTAATATTTTCTGTACATTAGTTTTTACATATTTTAAAGAGGGTAATTTAGTATATCCTCCTTTGACAATCGCGAAGGTTCATTTTACATTCACCTGAGCAGCATCATTCCAACTGAGCATAGACTTAAGTGCATGTTTGTGATAAATGGTACAATGGGGCTGTGTATTATTGACAAAACAAACTTTTTTGTAAAGATGACAAGTATACATTTACCAGAAATATTGAACCATTCAAATCTGTTCTTCACTCACAAGGTAGTTAGCACTTTTATTTTCCTTAGGAATTGAACCATTCAAATCTGTTCTTCACTCACAAGGTAGTTAGCACTTTTATTTTCCTTAAGAATTGAACCATTCAAATCTGTTCTTCACTCACAAGGTAGTTAGCACTTTTATTTTCCTTAAGAATTGAAGCATTCAAATCTGTTCTTTACTCACAAGGTAGTTAGCACTTTTAGTTTCCTTAGGAATTGAACCATTCAAATCTGTTCTTTACTCACAAGGTAGTTAGCACTTTTATTTTCCTTAGGAATTGAACCATTCAAATCTGTTCTTCACTCACAAGGTAGTTAGCACTTTCATTTTCCTTAAGAATTGAAGCATTCAAATCTGTTCTTTACTCACAAGGTAGTTAGCACTTTTAGTTTCCTTAGAAATTGAACCATTCAAATCTGTTCTTCACTCACAAGGTAGTTAACACTTTTATTTTCCTTAAGAATTGAGTCATTCAAATCTGTTCTTCACTCACAAGGTAGTTAGCACTTTTAGTATCCTTAGAAATTGAACCATTCAAATCTGTTCTTCACTCACAAGGTAGTTAGCACTTTTATTTTCCTTAGGAATTAAACCATTCAAATCTGTTCTTCACTCACAAGGTAGTTAACACTTTTATTTTCCTTAGAATTGAACCATTCAAATCTGTTCTTCACTCACAAGGTAGTTAACACTTTTATTTTCCTTAAGAATTGAACCATTCAAATCTGTTCTTCACTCACAAGGTAGTTAGCACTTTTATTTTCCTAAAGAATTGAACCATTCAAATCTGTTCTTTACTCACAAGGTAGTTAGCACTTTTATTTTCCTAAAGAATTGAACCATTCAAATCTGTTCTTCACTCACAAGGTAGTTAGCACTTTTAGTTTCCTTAGGAATTGAACCATTCAAATCTGTTCTTTACTCACAAGGTAGTTAGCACTTTTATTTTCCTTAGGAATTGAACCATTCAAATCTGTTCTTCACTCACAAGGTAGTTAGCACTTTCATTTTCCTTAAGAATTGAAGCATTCAAATCTGTTCTTTACTCACAAGGTAGTTAGCACTTTTAGTTTCCTTAGAAATTGAACCATTCAAATCTGTTCTTCACTCACAAGGTAGTTAACACTTTTATTTTCCTTAAGAATTGAGTCATTCAAATCTGTTCTTCACTCACAAGGTAGTTAGCACTTTTAATATCCTTAGAAATTGAACCATTCAAATCTGTTCTTCACTCACAAGGTAGTTAGCACTTTTATTTTCCTTAGGAATTAAACCATTCAAATCTGTTCTTCACTCACAAGGTAGTTAACACTTTTATTTTCCTTAGGAATTGAACCATTCAAATCTGTTCTTCACTCACAAGGTAGTTAACACTTTTATTTTCCTTAAGAATTGAACCATTCAAATCTGTTCTTCACTCACAAGGTAGTTAGCACTTTTATTTTCCTAAAGAATTGAACCATTCAAATCTGTTCTTTACTCACAAGGTAGTTAGCACTTTTATTTTCCTAAAGAATTGAACCATTCAAATCTGTTCTTCACTCACAAGGTAGTTAGCACTTTTATTTTCCTTAGGAATTGAAGCATTCAAATCTGTTCTTCACTCACAAGGTAGTAAGCACTTTTATTTTCCTTAAGAATTAAACCATTCAAATCTGTTCTTCACTCACAAGGTAGTTAGCACTTTTATTTTCCTTAGAAATTGAACCATTCGAATCTGTTCTTCACTAACAAGGTAGTTAGCACTTTTATTTTCCTTAAGAATTAAACCATTCAAATCTGTTCTTCACTCACAAGGTAGTTAGCACTTTTAGTTTCCTTAGAAATTGAACCATTCAAATCTGTTCTTCACTCACAAGGTAGTTAGCACTTTTATTTTCCTTAGGTTTTCGACCCACTACCTTTCCCAAACAAAAAGGAACTCCAAGGATGCAATATAACAAGAACAAACCCTTCATCCTGTATGGCCTTCAGCATTGGTTCAGGCTCAAAAGACGGTGTCGGGAAAACACATCGAGTATAACAGGTCAGTGCAGTCATGGTGGAACCAGTCGTCGCAAAAGTGTGGTATAACGGAATTGGAAAACCAATGGTATGCTCCTCCTAATAGTCAAATAAAATAAAAGCACAGTGGAGTTAAGCTCTAATTCTCACAAAATAGCCATATGATGCAGTTTTGAAAATAAAGTGCAGCTAAAAGGTATTTAAGTTTTCTGCTCAACCACTGGCTGAAAAAGCATTAAAAGACTTGAAGAGTCTTTGATTTTGAAAATAATATGTGTAGTTTTGAAATTATAAGTAACAGTTATAATTTTGTTTTAATATGTTTTTAAAATGTGGTGTAAAGTGCAAAACAGGAAAATACCTCAAAATGCTTTTTTGCATTTTTTCCTTTCCATTTCTTCCCCTCAATTTCAGACCTTGAAAATGCCTTCTCCAGCATAAAGTCTGTTGTGGTATGGTAAAGATCAAATTCTCTTCACTCAAATTATCTTCCCTTTTCCAAAGAGAAATTATGAAATTTGTGTACTTTATTTCTTTTGGTGAATTTTAAATCACTGATTTTAACCAATGTTGCCTCTACCTGTCCATATACGGTTAATATTCTTAGTCCTTTTGCTTGTAATTAATAATCCTTGCAAAAGATTATAGACCAAAACATTTTGAATACAATGCATTTTAGTTTATAGTGTAAAGCAGAACAGGGGGCTAACAAAAGAACCAACTGGTGAGGAAAGGATTCAAAAATCTTATTTTAATGAGGAGATAAACCACTTTAAAGTAGTCCTGACAAATTCGTTTACAAATTGCTAAAATAAATGCCTAAAAATCATATTAAAAAAGCAAAGTAATTAGGTTGAAATGCCCATACCGTCTCATACCCAGCAAACTTTCCAATACCAATGGCATTATTCAACAAGTTAAAATGAGTCAAGGTGCAGCCTTTTGGAAATCCAGTTGTACCCTGTGAATGAACAATGAAAATGATTATCAACAAATAATGTTATCTTCAAACCAGACATCACAAACGATACAAATCCCTTCACCGCTAATAACATGCTTTCCACCCTACGTCACAACTGCCATCCCACCCTCTGTTCTGCATGTCCCATCCTATATCCCTCCCTACAGAATATCATACATGAAATCCAGATACCATTCCACAACATGACCCATATGCCATCACACCTGCAATCAAGATGACATCTCACCATATACCTTGTCAAACTGTCCCATATACTATGCCACCCTGTTCCACATCCCATCCCTCCCTGTACAATCCTACCCTGTCCCACACGCCATCCTTCCATGTACCATATGCCATCAAACCCTGTCCTACAGGTATTCCATTCTATTCCATATGCTATACAACCCTGTCCCATCCCACCTGAAATCCAGAAGACATGCCATCCTGTCTCACATGTCATTACACTGACTGGGTGGCCGAACAGACAATAGATGTGGACGGACAGACGAACGGATGAATGGACAAACAATAAAGATGCTATATCCCCTCTTCACCAACTTCGAGAGGATCACAAATACCAAACATTTATTCCATCTGTGTCAGTGTGGAATAAATATCAAGTTTGGGGAAAGAACATACTTTCTGATTACTCAAAAAATAACAATAATAATGAGCAAAATAAATGATTGGCCAAAATCTTTGGATGCTTGATATCAAAACAATACTCCAATTTTGACCAAACTATCTTACAGTATATGTATATTGAATTCAAATCAATGTAGAAACACATCATCGCTATGCAAGGATTTATCTGTTAATTGACAGACATTTACTTTCAGATTGAATGTATCAACAATCCATCACAACATTATGCAAATCATGTTGCTACGGACAACAGACTTATTACTTCTTATAATAATACGCATTATAACAAAATGTACTTCTCTTCTTTTTACAGTAAAATTGTTGATGACACATTTAGATGCAAACAAAGCTATAAAACTTGTTTATATTTTTCAGGGAAAATTATCTGTGTAAAAATGCATTACTTTTCATGAGCAAATGTGTCATACCAAAATTGAAACCTTAATACAAACCCTTATAAATAAATAAATCTCTTATTAATTAAAATTGAAATAGCATGCAAAATTTGAAATCATACACAAGAAACAGATACTTGTAAAAACCATTTTAACTCACTGAGGTAAACTGAATATTGACAGGGTCATCAAATTGCACTTGCTTTTGAATATTCATTAAATTTTTGACATCACTTGCTGTGCCATTGCTAATGACATCAGGAAAATTCAAGGCTCCTTTGAGGTTATCATCCCCCATCATGACGACAGACCTCAGGCTGGGCGCGCTGGTTTAAGATAAATGATGAGCTATTAGAAAAAATGTGTTTAACTTCATAACATGTTACAAAGAAGACGGCCCATTGTGCGCATGACACAATTATTACAAGAAGTTTGACCTATTGAAAAATATAAAAAATTGTAATATGTAAAAGAGTTTTAAAATCTGAGCAAATACAAAATTTTGAAAAATAAAAAAAACTGATTCAAGTTTGATTGATTTAATATGACTAAAGCTTTGTAATATGTTACAAAGAAGATTTTAAAATATGAAAAATTGTAATATGCAGATAAAAAAATAAAAAAATTGATTTTAAAAATAACGCTCTTCATTTTTGAGTTATGGACTGATCCAAGTTTGATCATATTTTGATCTATCTTATGAATGACTGGACGGACAGCTCACAATCTTTAGGTAATCTTTTGGATGTCTTCCCAGAATCTGTCACTGGAAATGATGGGGAAGCCTCTTTTGCTAAAATTTGATTTGGTATAATAAAGACTGAAAACCTTTTAGGTTGGAATTTCCTGCACCCCTTCAACAATTTATGACATACCATAGCCTTCTGAAATACATCACACACTTGCATATGGATGTCAAATGGTCAATTTCTAGCCAATTTTGATGATTGTTAATAGATTTTAAAGCAATGTAGCTCATACTTCTCTACTAGTTCAATACTTTTAAAAATCCAAGTTGAGCAATAATTCTGAACTTCACATCCTCAGTAGCTTTCGATACGTTTGTTCATAGAATTTGACTTCTTTTTTCATTAAGTAGATTTACCCATTCCAATAATTTCTTTCATCTCCTCCCATTATATCTACTTCTACATATCTGCTATTTTCAATAAAGAGTATTTTGACAGGTTAACCATGTCCTACGTTGCAATATGCAAAACTTGGGAAATTCTATACATGAAAGCAAGCAAAAGGTGCCAAAAATTGAAAGACAAATTACCTTTTGCTGTTCAGATTGCCAGCAGTTGCATTCTCTATTTCAGGGCATATCTCTTTTATCATTGCATAGTAATCTTGAGTCTTGAAATTTTTGGCTGAAACAATTCCTTTCATGCCAACCTATCATCAAAAGAGAGATGAGAATAGCAATAAATACTTATCAGTATTAGAAGTGGAAATACAGTATGTATGTTAAAAGATACAGCTTTTATAGAAAACATAAAAGTGGACATGAAAGCTGATCCTTGCATCTATATGTACATGAAAATAACAAACAAGTGAAAATGATATCAAAAAATGTTGTATGCTTTCACACAAAAAAAGATTTAAAGTTTTACCAAGAAGGTGCAATTTTATTTAAAACCAATGTCTTTGATGTCATATGCAGTACACTGTCCTCAGTGAAAAAAAAATTGTATTTGTTAATTTCTTTTCATTTTTCATTATGATTTATTTTGTTTATTTACTGTATTCAAAGTAATAAGCACCATCAGGGCGTTTCTGAAAATGATTTGTACCACTTTCTGCAGCCTAATTTTCTTCCTAATAAATGCATATGCTTAGGGCTGCCAAGATCCAATTCAGGTCCGGGAATTCTTGTATGCATGGCCCCTTTTGAGATGCCATACAGTACAGGTAGTTGATTACACAGCTGTTGAAGAGCACTAACAGATCCAGAATTTTCAGAAAAGGGAACCCACTGTGTTAACAATTTAAAAAGCAAAAGCAAACTAGAATGGTAAATACCATCATGGTTCACATTATGATGCAAATTGGCCCAATTATAAAATGCCACCCTGTCCCATGGCATTCCTTTCCCACATGAGATGCCATACAGTATGGCATCTCATGTCCCACATGTCTCATGTCCCATGGCATCTCATGGAATCTCATGTCCCACATGGCATCTCATGTCCCATCTCATGCATCTCATGTCCCATCTTGAGATGCCATCTCATGTCCCACAGGTGGAATCTCATTGTCCCATGGCATCCTCTTTCCCACATGGCATCTCATGTCCCACAGGTGGCATCTCATGTCCCACATGGCATCTTTTGAGATCCCAGTACATGGCATCTTGTCCCATGGCATCTCATGCCCCTTTTGAGATGCCATACAGTACAGGTAGTTGATTACACAGCTGTTGAAGAGCATTAAAAGATCCAGAATTTTCAGAAAAGGGAACCCACTGTGTGTTAACAATTTGAAAAGCAAAAGCAAACTAGAATGGTAAATACCATCATGGTTCGCATGATTATGCAAATTGGCCCAATTATAAAATGCCACCCTACCCTATGTCCCACATCACATTCCTTGTCCCACATGGCATTCCATGTCCCACATGGCATATCATGTCCCACATGGCATATCATGTCCCACATGGCATCCCATGTCCCACATGGCATCCAATGTCCCACATGGCATCCCATGTCCCATATGCATATGGCATCCAATGTCCCACATGCATCCTATGATCCACATTGCATCCCATGTCCCACATGGCATCCCATACCACATAAACCCACCCCATGTCCCACATGACATCCAATTCCAGGTCCCACATTGGATCTCACCATATGTCCCACATGGCATCCCTCCCTATATCCCACAAGGCATCTCTCCATATGTCCTCCATGGCATCCCACCTTATATTCCATATGGCATCCCACTCATCTTCTAAGGAAATATCAAATGGACCAAAGAATTTTAAGGAAACTAGTCTTTAACCTGCTTAAGGGTTCTGAAAAACTTGAATATTTTTACAGGAAATTTCAGTCTTTTGAATGAGAATATCTGAATAAACTTTAACACTTTCTGAGGAATTCTGAAGAACCAAACATCTTCTTCTAAGGAATTATCAAAAAACCTTAATATTTTCTAAGGAAATCTTAGAAAAAACTGTGGACAGCCGGACGGACAGACAGATAATATCACCATTACATAGGTTTGCATCATGCTGCACATGCTCACTAAAAAGCCATATACAGGAAGACCACATTTAAGAAATGCAAACATCATTCATTATCTATTAATGTTGGGATATGCTACCAGTGAAATAAAATATGGGGTGGGCACTAATTAAAGAGCACAAGCGCTTTTAGCATCCAATATGGTATGTCATTTGCTGATGACTCAGCAAATATCAGCAATGCCAATTACAATGCAAAAGGTTTGTGAATACAGGTAGGTCATTAATATCATTGGTTCAAAAACAAAATTTGATACAATGGATGTTAACTTGTAACCAACTTTAAACATCAATACCTCCATTATAGCATACAATTGTTAAATGCAGTTTTTTCAAACTTCTATAAAAACATATCAAGTTTTAAATTTGGGGCTTGTCTCCATACTAAACAATCACATAACATGAAGAAAAAATTATGTGATTGAATAATGGTTGCAAGATAATCACCCCCTCCCCCTCCTCCAACCCTTATTCTCTAATTATGCTTTCCTTATATACAGGGTATACAGTATTTCTCAAATACAGCTATGCACCATATATAAGAATCAAACTAGTGTGAGACCCTTGTTAAAAACTCTGTACACAAGTTCTTATTCTTGAGTCATCAAACCCCAAAAGCCTCATTGAGGGTGTAAGAACATTTTCCTCTTTTTCTGCACCTTTCACAAACCCTGTCCTGGTACTGCTAATTTTCTTACTACAACCTAGAAATTATCAAATGTGGCATACAGTAGTGTATTTTATCATAGAATAATATGGCGTACTCAGTTCTCAATTATGAGAGTGTAATATAATATATGTAACTGATCAATAAAAAGAGAATTTCTACAAATATATTGAAACAAATACAAATATTTTTAGAAATATTTCTTTGACATTTTATGCATTTACAATATGAGTTTTCCAAATACTGACCTTATTGATGCAGTATAACAGCTCTGATGCACGGTAAGGCGGGGTTTATGTTTACAAGTACTGCCCCCATTTTTGCAGCAGCGATCTGTGTGATGATCCACTCATAAGAGTTTGGTCCCCAGATGCCGAGGCGGTCTCCAGGCTTGATGCCAATGGAGAGAAATCCTGTAGCTGCTTTGTGTACCTAAACAAGGACAATTTGGAAGAAAAACTACCTCACACACAGCAATATAAACTGTAAATCAAAGTGTCACAAATAATGACAAATGAGAAGATAGCTTTACTAGTTGTGGAGTATTCTTTACTTTGTGTTGTTTCGGAGAAAATCTATTGTATGTCAAAAAAATTGCCAGCTCAGTATTGCACTTCTACTCACAAAATTTAGTTTCAGGGCTATTTCCAAAGTAGACAATTCCTTGTCAGAAATTTTAACCACGCTTTTCATTTGTTTTAAAAGTTTATAAGAATAGTTCAAACAGCAACAACAACAAAATTTATAAATTTCCTATTATTTCTATACTTTTAGGACCAATTTACAAGCAAAAATCTGAACCATTAAATATTGCATGTCATTAGGAATTTTTGCCCCTTAGACCCCTCCAACCTAACACCCTCGATTTTCTCAAAATTAGGGGTAATCCACACCATTCAACCTGAAGGCACTTCACAAATCATTGACTAGCAACCAGCTATAGTTACACCATACACAACAGGGGTAATTTATACCTTTTAACTGACAGCATCTTCATAGTCTATTCACAGTTCACTTGTTAGAAACCAGCTACTGTTACACTGTACACAATAGGATATTCATCTAAGGCTCAAGCTACATAACTGCTGTTCATTGATGCGAATCAGATTATTCCTTGGCTGAGCCTAAATATAAATATACATTATATGCTTGAGAGGACTTTGTGCAAAACCCATGAAAGATTGATGGATCATTCTTCATAAGAATGGTCATTTCCTCGTGTATTTTTGTAACTTTTTGAAATATCACAAAATGACACATTCCCTAAAAACTCTCATCATTGTGTATGGATATGAATACATTTTCAACAAAACAAAATCTTACATCATCTTGAAATTCTGCAAATGTTTTGCGAATATTCTGATACGTAAAAACAAAGATTTCTTTATTTGGATGCTTAGATACCGCCTCATCGAGGGCCTGTCCAATGGTCTTTCCAATCAAAGGTGTCGTTGGCAAAGAATAATTGTAACTTTGAGTAAGTTTTTCCCTGAAAGAAAATGGAAATCATAATACTTCAGTTTTAACATTTAACAAAAATATATACCTTCTTCTAGTTTTATGTAATTTGATCTGGATTATTAATAACATAGATTGAAATGGTCCAACGCAGAGGGTCAAGATTTGTCGGAACAAACACCACCGCAACAACCATCAAGCAGCCCAATCAGTATGATCAACACTTTAGGCTGGGACCCGCAGTCTTACTTTTAGAAAAAAGTTTCGGCAAACCATATTACAGATCCCTGAATGGCCACCTGGTCATCCCAGCAAGAAAGATCTTACCAATGACCACTCGCTCATCCTGTTCTACAAATAGCAACAACTTTCACACAATACAGGTCAATAAGGATTGTTTCAATTACTCTTTTTTTCCCAAAAACATAATTTACTTCTACCAAACAACAAAGACCTTTAACTTTTACGTACCAACATGAACCATAGCATCATACTTTTCATGCACACTCACTATCTTGCTTGGTTTATCTGTATATTTGCAACAAGGACTGAGTGTTGAGCATTATGCCTACTAGTCCTACATTCCTCTGACAGTGCACGGCATCCATTTTCATTCACTTTTTGACATTTGTTTGTCATTACATGTAGGCCCTACCACACAGTCAAGAGGCAATTAGGATCTCAGCCTATACACTTATGACAACATATACTGTTGTTGTTTTTCTGAGGGGAAGGTGCGGGAAATTTACCAAATTAATAGCCTTTAATGCATTCGCGGTTATTTACCTACATTTCTTGCATGGACGTCACACAATTCCACTCATACCATCTGCAATTCCTTACAGTGCATCGATTTTCTTGTGTGTTTCTTTCCCCATTTGATAGTTTTGTGTATTTTCACCCATATAGGCAGGGCCTTTCCTCAACAAACTTAAATGTTAACAGTCATGTTCCCAGCCTTGCGAAATGTTGCTTATTCTCTTCTGTGCGTATTCCGCCAACTCAGATTTATAAATATATAATGAACTGGTGATTACAGCTTCGTTACGGTAGAAAACGGTATCATTACGTGAAATTTAGGCAAATAAAGGTTTGAAAATACTATACATTAACATTTTAAGAATAATTCGAGCAAAACTAATGAAAAACGGAGGGATTTATAACAATGAAAAATTTTGGAAAAAATGGCTGTCAAACAACATGGGTCACAAAAGACATTTTCAGTCTTGGGCCCACACGATCTTTACATATGTGATAGAAAAATTCCTTTTCTATGTAAATCTATGAAAATAAGTAGAAAATCAGAGGAAGCCTGTCAGGAGCTCGCAAGCATTGCACCGATTTCCGGAGGAACCATGTTAATTTCGCTAATAACGCATTAAGTGTGCAAGCTCTTTCCTTTCAGTATGCTATCATAGGGGCATTAATAATGTGCCCAACGTGCATCAGATAGAGGCATCATATTACACTCGCGCGTGCTGGCAATGTAATTAGATTGTAGCTGTGCCAGGCCAAGCAAATAATGATATTATATTACTGTAGGTTGCCCTTGCTCTGGCGAAGTGGTGATGTGCACCGTCGATTTTGGCAAAAATCGGCGGTTGCAGTGCATACTAAACGGAAAGCGGAGGTACATCTCATAGAGTCAGTTTTCTTGAAAAGTATCGCAATACTACAATAAATTGTGATATTTTTCTCCACAATAATCAATACGTAATAGAACCATGTCGTGACAGCACTACTAATTAGTATGCACGCACAATCCCCCAATCATGCTTAACTGAACAATACCAATGCCACCTACAACTGTATCAAGTTATCATCTCAGCTTTAATATTTTGTACGAAAGTCTATTGTTATGCAAATAACCTAATTGATATGCACATTACACCTCACCATTAAGTGTAGACAATGCTCTTCACATGTATGATCATTTGTGTGAACAAAATCCCCCTTTCACTTTAATTTAAGACTTATCATAGATATAAATATTTTGATTGTTATGTAAATAAGCTAATTAGTATGCAAAAACAACCCCCAATCATACTTATTTGAACAATACCCAAGTCCTCTACCTGTACCAGGTTACATGAAAATACACCATTCATAATTTAAGTTATGCGTTCATGAATGTTAAACATTTTGTACGAAAGTCTATTGTTATGCAAACCTTATTTAATATACACACTTCACCTTACCATTAAGTGTAGACAATGCTCTTCACATATGATCATTTGTGCAAACAAAATCCCCACATCCACTTTAATTTAAGAGATATAATAAATACAAATATTGACACTTATGCAAATAAACTTTTTTTTTTTAGTATGCACACATGCTCACTTGAACAATACCTATGCCAAGTTACTTGAATGTACACCATTCATAAGTTAAGTTATGTAAACTTTAACCAAAACTTTAACCTGACAAATATTTTCATTGTTATGCAAATAAGCTAATTTGTATGCACAATCATGCCCCCCCTCTCAATTATGCTCATCTGAACAGTTCTCATGTCCTCTGCCCCTATGCTAAGTCACATGAATGTACACTATTCATAACTTAAGTTATAAAAACATTTAACCGGACGCCGACACTGAATAGTCGAGCAAAAATAAATATAAAAATATGTTTTGGATTCAGGTTTCAATCTTTTCAAGGTATTATTATGTAAAGAGTTTATTTATTGTTGATTCCTGTTGGGTTTTTTCAGTGGATTTTGTTTCTTTTTACGCCTACATAATTGCCTCCCTGCAAGCATGTGAGTTGCCGAATCATCAATTCAGTAGCACTACCAGATTGAGAGTCCCTCAGAGCTACCATAGTGTCTAAAAATACTCATGATTTCCATCAAACAAATAACCCTCAGATTGTCCTAGGTATTTGGCAAAATTCCAGTTTTCAAGCAAAATCGAGTCGAGCGTACATAATGTATTGTTTAAGAACAATCAACTTTATTAAAATAATGACTCTAAATGGGCTTAACCGCACTTTAAATAAGTACCACTAAGCATCCATGGAGGCCCAGTCATAGTGGTAACTTAATCCTACTTGTCTGGGAACACTTTCTGTTCATGTAATCTCTGATCACTATGTGCAGGTTATTGACCTCATGAATATGCATCATTCTCTAATTAGGCTCCAGCCTCCTTCTCACGGTGACTGGGCATCCAGTCTCAGTGGCATTCTGAAGGAGGTTTAATTTTGTCACTGAGACAACATTTTTTTTTTTGCTTTTTAAACATGGGTAAGCAATTAAATTTTGACTATTACTCAGGATTCATATTTTTTGTAAAAGGTACAGTTCAAAAAGTGTGAGGTAGTCTATAGTTCGTCCTAACATTTGAAAAGTGATTTACATTTTTCGCTAATTATCTCTAGCTGTGGTGTGGATGGTGCCAATTCAAAACAAAAGCAAATCTCAATGACCCATTGATAACACTGAAGGATATAATTTGTATCAACACCATCAAAGCTAAGGATTCTAAAGCTCAGGAATCCTCTAGCTTTGATGTTGCTGGTACAAATAATAACCTTCATTGTTATTAATGCGTTGTTTGAGATTAACTTCCATTTTGAATTGACACCATCCACACCTAAAAATCATAAATCACTTTTCAATCTTTCAAAACATACATTATTTTGATTTATTTTGATAAACAAAGATTCATCATAACAACACACATACATACTTTCAATTAGATTTTACCTTAAAAACAAAAATATTTGTTAAAAACCTAGGACAATCTGTAAGAAACTTATGCAATGAAAATGGCTTTTGGGAGAATGACTTAATTTGAACAAAACGGAAGATTTTTACACACTACGGTAACTCAAATAGACTCACTTAATAAATTAATTTCATATTACTCGCAAAGAAGATATATTCAACACCTTACATATGCCATTAAAAGTTACCATAGAGACACTGTATTAACTTTCCTAGTTCCTTATTGGCTATTGTCACATTACGTTGTTGACGTCTTTTGACAAACTACAGAACAGCGTACGATCACTTACGAAAACTTCTCTTAGAAGTCAATGTGGATTGATGTGCAAAGACTGTTTTTTTTGCAGAATTATTACCTTTATCATAGTTGTTTTTCATAAATTACATCTCTAGGAAGCCATTCATACGATTTCCATGTGAACAGAGAATTTCCACCGTGAAAATTTTGTTACGAAAAATGCCTCTTAATTCCCACCCGATGTCCAGTGGGAATTCTGTATGTTAATATACAAGCTTTATCCCCAGTGAAATTGTGTTACCCCGCAGGATGTTGAGGGCGTCGAGGATGACCTATTGAGGTCATTGTAGTTTGTGAGGGAACTGCAATCATTTGTGTGTAGAATATTTACATAAACCAAAGTAAGTGATTTCAATGACTGTGTGGCAGTTGACTTCCATCAGCTGGATAATAAACTCTAGTATTTACACATTACAGATGAGTATAGTAGGCTTAGTGCCAGTTGTATTGTTGATAACAAAGATCCTGAGACATTTGTAAGTATGTTTTTAAATATTAGATTGGTATTCATGGTGCACCAGTGGCGTGGTGGGCCATGTTTCACTGGAGATAAGAGGGAGGGAGGGGGGGAAGGGGGGCGACGGCGAGGGCATTTTTTTGCCTCTCCCCCAAAATAAAAAAATGCATAAAACGGGCACATGAATCTAAATTGCCATGCATCGTTTAGAAAATTGCTCAAATTAGCTTTAAATCTAGGGACAACAAAAACTTCCCAAAAAAGCAATTTTTTTTAAAAAACTTCCTTAAACATTAAAGAAAATATCCCTAAAATGAAAGAAATTTCACGAAAATTGCAGAAATATTCACAAAAATGCCAAAACCTTTTTACTGGTACTTGCTTAAAATTGTGTTAACTCTAGGCATGGTATAGGAGCGGAGGCCTAGAAGCACCGGTGGAGACCAGGGTTTCGTGGGAAGCTCTATGTTTCTTGTAGGTTTGATAGCAGAAAAAGGCTTTCAAATGTGTCACATCTATGGGCAAAGCTGCAGGTAGGGGCGCTGGATGGCGAAGCTCCCGAAATCCCTGCATTTCCCACGATTTTGATAGCAAAAATTGCTTAATCCAGGGTCGACGTCCTGGTAGTTGTTTTTGGCCTGATTTTGGTAGCAGAAGATTGTTTAAAATTGTGTCAATTCCACACTAAAATTAGTTTAAAGGAATATATACAGTATTTTGCAACAAATGTTTATATGTAGAATCCTATTGACTACAATATGTGTCTTTAGTTGGGGTCTAGGGATGGCTTTCATGTTGATGATTTAAGAATAAAGCTTTGAGAGAAAACATTTACAGCATTGAGAATACAAAATACATGTACAGTAAGTATATAAGAATATATTCTCAACTTCAAGACAATTTTTGTGCCTGTGAGCATTCGGCGCCCTTTAAAAAGCTTCTACCAGCTATTGCTGCCCTTCATGGCAGAAGCACATTAAATATTGCTGATAAGCTATCTCCATGCATCTTCTATTTTCCAGGTGCGAAATCCAGGGGCCCCCTAAAGTGCCAATGGTTGGGTACGGGGTGAAGTCCTAAAATTTGGTCTTTTCTGTGAAATATTCATGCGCTTTTGGACTACAAAAATGAAATATTATGTGAAAAAGTATATAAGAAATCATTGATCAAATCATTGATAATTTTTCCCAGGGCCTAAAAAATTATCTTCTCAGGACGATTTTGGCACTTTGAGCACTTGGCACCCTCTCAAAAGCTTCGCTGGGGGGAAGTTTCCCCCCACCCACCTCTTTCCCATAAGTGTAAATGGTGGTGAATTTAATAATGAAGTTGTTCGAGATATGTGCCAAAATTTTAGTATTAAAGTTACCACCACACCGGTCTATAGCCCATGGAGCAATGGAAAACTGTATGTGAACGACATAATATCATACTAACAGAAATACTTACGAAACTGAAAAATACATGTACCGTATTTTCTCTAACTGAAAAACAGGGGCGTATTAAAATGTAAAGTATGAAGAAAAAATGTAACACAAAAGAACAGCAATTCCTTTTAGGCCTATGGTATTAGTTTCTTATTTTTGTGTTTTTAGCATTATTGTGCATGGATTATTAATGAAATATACTCTTTGCATATTTTCTGTTGGTTACGAACAGCCTTTTCCATTTGGTAAGTTAAACGTGCGTTGTTACATCCTGAAAGTAAAAAATGACGGGGCGTTTTTAAGAAAATACGTCATGTTTGAAGCCCATCCGTCTTCAAAAACTGTTTTTAAGGTCATTTTAGTTACTTTTATCGAAGTATTTTGGACTACTTTTCCTTCCATAAAAATCATCTGAGCTCTCCAAAGTACAGTCAAAGTTCAAAACACTGCCATCTGGACTATAACATTTCATCGGGGGTAATATGTTTTTGGTTATTTGAGGAAGAAATCAAGATTATACTTATAAAGTACAATTAGCCTATATAATCTAAACATTTCTTGATGTTTTATTCATTTATTTTAGCACAGATGTTCTTTTACCAAAACTATTTAATAAAATTATATGAACCAAAAAAATGTCAGCGAAAAATCAACTTGCAGTTTTGTAGAACATTTTAAAACTTATTTGCAGGACGTTGAATAATTAATCACAAATGTGCGGTGACTAAGAAAATGGCGACCAAAAAAGTAAAGATTTTTAGAGAATTTTTTTGTGGAAAAGTGTATTATTTAGACTAATTGATAAAAGAATATCCAAAAAGTAAGTTTTTTTCAATCATCAATTTTTTACAGCGTGTGAATTAAAAAAAAAGAAGGAAATGTACCTAATCTATAACAACCTTTGTACAACACTCACAATGTCAACCCGTGTAATAACTGTGTGGTAGGGCCTATTGAGGTGGTCGGTTTGACGCAACCGTAAACAGGCTCAGTACAGTTTTGCTAAGTTAAATGGGAAACTTTATCATTACAGTCAATAGGATATTTGTTATGAATACTTGTGTTTCCTTAGCCAGTCAGCGAAAATTGGTACTCATATATGTTGGAAAATATTATTTAATACACAACATTTGTGAAGAAAAATAAGTTCTGTATAGTATTTAATGAAAAATAACAAAAATTAGGTTTTCCTCCTATTGACTGCAATGATAAGTGTCTCTTTGTTTTCCCCTTTGACTGAAGTTTGAGATCGTCAAAAAAGCATTACGTCCCGTGCACCACAACATTCCCAGATGTCCGACCTCCTTAATTAATGCAAAATGTCAAAAAACGCAAAAATTGATGCCCTGCCCACTGTCAGAGGAATCTCGAATTAGCCCAAAAGCCCAATTCTCCGCTCTCGAGAGTATAATATTAATATGCCTAACGTTACTGTAGACTACAGAAAAAGAAACAAAATATGCTTACGTGCTTTTAGTACACAAAGTTCTAAGACATTGTGACTGGTATCTTGCCAAAACCACTGGCACCAGTTTTGACATCCCCGAAATCTTTTGACATGTTGTAAACATTGTTTTAACAGTCAAAATCTGTCTCGCGCTGTGGAAAGAAATCAAACAAAACAAAGTGATTATTGTTAATGTCTTCTATCCGCGCAGGGTCAACTGGTCTGTGGCCCCTGTGCAGTCTAGGCCTTGTAAAGTGAAGTGTTTTTGTCAGATTTGAATTATTGTCGTACGTACACGTGCACCCGCCCCGAAAAGTTTTAAAAATAAATAATAGGCCTGCATTCTGTACAGAATGCACTGTTGATTAGGGACACATTTTATAGGCAAGCCTCACTTCTTATTTATCCACTACGATACAGGGCCCCTATCTGCTTTGCTAAACAGCTTATCATCAATCATGCCATGCAAACAGCTGTGTGCATACTTTGTAGATTATAAAAGCCGCTAGCTGCCAAGACTTAATCCAGATTTATTTGGGAAATTAAAACAAGAAATAACTAGTGCGGTTTCACTCACAATCCCAGATTTCCAGGCACCCTTTGAGGTACATACTGATGCTAGTGGTAGCTGGTTTGGGTGCTGCCCTGATTACACATAATGAAGAATGCGAAAGTTATTGAATCTGAATCGGTTAAGTCGGCAAAAATCCTTTAAAAGGACATAAACGCCAACCGAGCGTAAAAAGTCAGAGTAAAAAAATATATAATAATGATAATAATAATACATAAATTTATATAGCGCTAATTTTGTAAAAACATTCAAAAGCGCTTTACATACAAGGAAATTACGATACGAAAACAAAAATAAGAATACAGAAATGACAACATAAATAGAAATACAATGGATCAAGCTGCATATTACTAGATTAATGTCTTTTCAAACAAAAAAGTTTTAAGCTTAGTTTTTAAGGAGGTCAGGGATACATTATTAATACATTTGAGTTCAGTTGGGAGTGAATTCCACAACCAAGGACCTTTATGAGCAAAGGCCCTTTCGCCAAGAGTTCTATGCTTAATACGGGGAACAAATAGGGACTTAAAACGAAAGTCATAGCGGGATGGTTTTTCAACTACCATTTCACATAAATATTTTGGAGCAAGGCCTTTAATGCACTTGGAAACTTGTAAAATAATTTTATAATCAATTCTTTGTTTGACTGGTAACCAGTGAAGGGATTTCAAAACAGCATTATTGTGAGAAAATTTTGGTAGTCTGAAAATCAACCGAGCAGCACCATTAAGTATTCTTTGAATTCTGTAAAGTTGATAATCAGGTAGTCCAACAAGAAGTAAATTACAATAATCAAATGTGAATTATAACAAAAGCATCGATAAGGGTTTTCATGGAATCTACATCAAGATATTTGGCAATCTGACGAATGTTATAAATAACCGTGATAAGCTTTGGAACAAACTTTCCCAATATGAATATTTATATATATTCATATAAAAAAATATTTAAAAACTAGCAAAAAGTTAGCAATGTTAGTAAGTTTAGCTTTGAAACAGTTGAGACTTGGTGCATGTACAATGTCTGACGGTGGTAAAGCATTCCAATCCTTTAGTGTGTGAGGAAAGAAAGAGTGTTTATATACATTCTTATTAGCATAGGGAACCTGGAAATTAAGGTCATGATTATTTCTTGTATTAGTTCTGACGGTGGGGATAAGTTCATCTTTATTGATGGCGACAAGATTGTTATTGATTTTATATAGCATATGTTGCTGGGTGTTGTATCTTCTTGTTTTAAGCAGGGGCCAATCTAATTCATGAAGCATGTTTTTTGCACTAGATTTATAAGAGTAGTCTGCCATACAGAACCTGGCCGCTCTCTTTTGAATAGATTCAAATTTATCCACATCGCACTGGTGATGGGGGTCCCAGACTGATGGGGGTCCCAGACTGCTGATGCGTACTCAAATACTGGCCTGACTAGAGCTTTATAAGCAGTGGATTTAGAGTCGGTGGGACAGTTTGAGAGGTTACGTTTTAATAGGCCAAGTACAGAGTTAGCTTTCTTGGTTATGTTATGTATATGTTTATCCCATCTAAGTTTATTTTCAATTTCAACACCTAGGTATGGGTGTGAGTTGACATGTTTTAGTGGCTGGTTGCATAAGGTATAAACAGGTGATTTAAAGCATTTTTTAGAGATTGACAAGCTGTAGCATTTAGAGGGGTTGAAATTCATTTGCCATTTGTTTTGCCATTGTTCAAGTTAATTAAGATCATCTTGGAGGATTTGTTGGTCAGAGGGGTTATCAATTGTTCTGTACACAAAACAGTCATCAGCAAACAGTCTAACTGTGCTGTTTATATTATCAGGGATGTCATTTACATATAAGAGGAAAAGTAACGGACCCATCACCAGAGACTGAGGGAAGCAACCAAAGCTGCCATTGTCCGAACAGAACAATAAGCCCTGAAAAGACAACAACGTCATACAAACAAAGTAAACGACACAGGAATTCCTATTGGAACTAGAGTTTTTATAAGAAACCGTGGAATTTATGGCCGAAATAAAATCCAGGATGTTTGGCATCCTACTCCCTATAAAGTCATCGACAGACCGGGTGAGGCCAACGTCTATGTTGTTGACCCTTTAGAAGGTGATGGCCCAATAAAGACTATTAATAGGCATGACATTCTTGATTCAAAAACACTTGTTAGCGATATATTACCACCCCCATGCAATATAGATGAGCCCGTGGAGTTGCCACATGAACCTGCCTTTAGACCAAATCATCAGGGTGATTTTGAGGAGTATGAAGTTATTTTTCCGAATGGAATACAAACTGATGACAATGCTATTTTACCAACTTGTGACTTTCCTAACGCCGATAGGAGACAAGTTCCTTGTGAAATCGATAACCCTGACATAAACCGTAGTATTGAGGTTCCGATACCAGATGATATGACTTTAAGGCGAACCCCAAGAACAACCGCAGGACAACATTCAAACCCAAATAGGCTACCAAAATCTGCTGTACAACAAGAAGTGAGACCAACCAGTGATCCATCCGTATTGGCCCAGATATCACAAACCCAGCTGTTACTAACCCAGATGTTGTCCGGATATTCTTTCCAACAAAACTGAATTAAACAAGGACTCTAGTTGATGACTATTTTGCGAACTGTACAGTATATGTTGAAAATGAACGTTATTATGAGCATTATATAGGCCGATCGTGTTCATACCGATATTAAGGGCCTAACTGTGATATTTGATATATTTCGTCGGGGCGACTTTATTCAACAGGGGGTATATGTGAGCAGGCCACTTTAATATTGTACCTTATAGCAATAATGATGCACCCCCTTTATTTCCCATCTGAGCTCTGCACATAATCATTTATATTTACAGCCCTCTATTTTAAGCCATTTTTCCAGCTAGAATCAAACATGCAGACAGTGACAGAAAATGCCATCTAATTATATATATCAATTAAAGACAGCCACATCAGGGTGAGTTTGATGTTAAAAATATATTATTCTTGGTATTGGGACCCAGTCCAGGACTTATACATAAGTAATGAGGGTTGATTTTTAACAGTTGAAATATGGTTCTACAGTCGGCCTAATGTTATTATCCTAGCACATTGTAGTATATGTAAAGGCCCCAGCTGTGATGGTACACTGTCATATGAACAGATTAATGTTAGGTTTCCATGAATCTTCATCTAGAAGGACCATGCATTGAAGGAAATCAATGTTTGTAGCGATGAGCCCATGGCCATTATTAGGCAATGGGCTTGGGACAAGAAAGGAGTTAGACTTCCAAGTTGATGTCTGCGAGAATGTAAATACGTTACTGGCATCTTATGATTTGGACGGTTCCATTGAACCACAGTTGTTTGATGATCTTGAGGAGTTATAACCTCATTCTATTAACTGTAGTTTAGGTAGTTATTGTTTAGTAAGTCAGCCACTCTGGATTATGCAGTTTTACAGTCCATATTCGCCATACCAATACTCAGTGAGTTTGACCTTGACCTCACTACATAGCTCTATGTGTGGCACATGAATTGGGAGTTCATGGCACTACTTGAACAGTTTGATGATCAATGTAGTTGATGTTCTGACACAGAGTGGTTCAGAAGTACTGGACATTATTAATATTATTATATTAACGGCATCCGGGCGAATAGTGAATTGCCGCATCAGTGCAACTGTGTTAGCGTATATCTATTTGGGTCATGTTCAATCGATGCCTTACTCCTGTTTATGATATATACTCCCCATTCACCGTAGATTATATCCACATCCTTTTGTTATGAATTTCATACATTTAACCGATTATTTATAAACAGATCTTGTGTGGGTGAATGATCCAAATTCTCAGTAATACATTTATATGTGGCTACCTGTCATCTGTCTTATTTGGTATGCTCTTTGCGACTTCACCCAGACATGTTATCTGTCTCCAAACCTATTTTGCTTAATCTTTCTGATTGGTTAATTTTTGGTTTGCAATCGTGTTATTTACAGGGTGTTTGCGGGTCAATTATATCTGGAAACTGTAACCTTGAGTTCGTGTTTTATTACTATACCACCGGCTCATCACATTAGAAAATGGTGGTGTTTGGTCAGGACCTGAGGCTTTGTTGGGGTCCAGGTTATGCAGTTGCTTTTTGACACCTTCTGGGGTAATTATAAGTTGGTTTATTTTGCTGTTGGTGAGTGGTTTAGTTACAGGGTTTTGGGAGGTGTTTTCTTCTGTGAAAACACTAAAAAACTGGTCATTTAGAATGTTAGCTTTAGTTTTACTGCAGAGTTTACCATCATTTAGTAGTTCAGACACACCTACAGAGTTACTTCTTAATCTTTTGATACAGGACCAGAATGCCTTTGGGTTTCGTTAAGTGAGTTCCTAAAGCTGTTATAGGTAGTCCAATCATAAGCTTGTTGATTAGTCTTAGCTTTTTTAAACAGTTGATGTTTTTCCTGCAGAGATGGCGTTGGATACGGGTGAACCAGGGCAGATTTAGTTTAGTTGAGGTGAACTTGTAAGGCGTGTTTTTATCAATAATCACTTTAATTTCCTGTTCAAAGAAATTCCATTTTTCATCAACATCAATGGAGTTATTGAATTGAGTATAATATTGCAGTTTAAATTTAGTCAGTCTTCTTTTATTCGTTTTATGTAAGCTTTTTTCTTTAAATAGATTTTACGTTTAGGCAACTTTTTACGAGGAGGGGAGATATTTAGGGTCAGTTTAACAATATCATGGTCACTTATACCGGCGGGAATGACATTAGCTGAGGTAACAGCTGGTGAATTGTTAGTAAAAACAAGATCAAGGAAGTTGTTATCTCTGCCATTCTCTGGTGGGTGACTGCACCATTTGTGTGAGATTAAATGAATTGGTCACTTCAAGAAGAATGTTGGCTGCTTCGGAGGAAGCGTTAGTTCCTGAAATAATGTTTCGACTCCAGAATGTTAGCTTGGTTAAAATCACCAGCAGGAATAACATTGTTTTTGTCAGCATTTTTACCAAGCTTTTGGAGGTTTCTTTTTTTAACTCAAGTAGGCTAGTGAGATCATTGTGACTGGGTCTGTAAAATGTTCCTATATACATGCTCTTTCGCATATAGGTACGGTCACTAAGTATGGCAGAAGAGAGGTGCTCTGTGACAAGAACTTGAGTGTTTAGCTGTGGTCTAAGCCTTTGAGAAATAGCGACCATATGTAGAGGCTCACATATCACTGTATATACTGATCATCAGGCATTTGGATGTTAAGAATTACAAATTTGAAAGGATAGCTGGTTCCTTGTGCTCTCCGCCTTCAAGAATTTGACCACACCATCCATTATCGCCCTGGGACTCAGAATTTGGTCCCTGATGCCTTGTCTACAGCACCTATTGTTTCTGTATGTGCAATAAATTATGATTCAAACATGCGTTTTTATCAGGATTGTAAAATGGTCCTGCTAAGGTAGTCAACTGGGTCAGTATGACATCTGTGATAAGTGGTATCATTATGTTTAAGCATGAGCAAAGAAGAAGTTGATAGCATGATATACATATACCCTACAAGCTAAGCCTCAATAGCCAGCAATATCACATCTGTTCAGAGGTCAACTGAGCAGGGGTGAAGAGGCTTTCGGGTTGACAGATAGAAGAGGCAGTATCCAAGAGGGAGATACAAAGAATCAACTGATGGCCTAAATTATGTGCAAACAAGTTTTCTAAATTTAATTGAAGAACATGAACGGAGAAAACATCCCCCTAAAACTTTACCGCCCACTCCCTCTCCGAACAAAATAAAAAGCCGGTATTAAAAAGATCACAGATCAATTTCATTTGAAGTTTTACACTGTCACCAGATTATTGCATTACTACCAAAAAATGTACACGCTTTATATTAAGGTATATGCTAGTTGCAAAAAAAGACCCTCAGAATTTAGATGTGTTTTAATGTATAGTCATACACCAGACCAACATTTTCAAAAGGGGATATAATGCCGGAAAGATGTTTCACTATTTCCTTCTCCTTGCAAAAATTTTCCCCATTTAATTTTTTTTTTTAATTAGTTAGAATATTGGCGGCAAACTACAAATATGCCAAAGACTTTGTTTCAGGTGTCTGTGACCCTTTTCACTGATTTTTAGCCCCGAATCCATTATCTGCCTGTTTAGAACTGAAAACACAAATGCTTATCCGTGGATGCAGCCAAGGAATCGACAGGGTCAGGGACAGACCCCTATTTGACACAATTTTGAACTTTTATGCCATCAGCATTTTTTGGTTCTACGACCCCTCC
>JAIGNY010000725.1:20000-22500 GCA_020152595.1 Chiridota heheva | reverse complement strand
GGTACTGAAAATATTGAAGTTTGGAATGTTTGAATGACTTGAAAGAGAGCAAAAAATGTTTCTTCCAATTGAGTTTGCAAGAGAATTCGCCTTCCATTTCCTAACACAAGTGGGTATGCATACATGATTCTGAAGTAAAGAAGAATAGATGCTTCTTTTTGCGGCAGGTTTTGAAATAAATAACAACGACCGTGACTCATTACGATTTAAACTTACAGAAGTGGTGCCATTGGTATGTAAATAAGCCTTCCGAGTTGAGGGCATGGAGGATAAAATACCAACATATGTTGTGAATGGAAAAGCAGTTAAATTAAACTCGCTCACAAAGGTATGATAATCTTTGGTAGAACCATCATGGTTAAAGAAATTATGAACTCTATATGCACCAGCACTAAAAAGATAACGATTGAAAAAAGTCCTACGTTTAATTTTCACTAAAGAATTATTTAAAACAATCTGATTATGAAAATCCACATAAGGTACATTGAAATTATAGATAAACCATGCCTCGCAAAATTGTTTTACAAAAACATTGCAAATGTCAGAAAGATCACCATGCTGCATATTGCATTTGAAAATAAAAGAACCACCATATCTCCTTAAAGCGATATCAAAAAACAATTTCCAATTATGACTACATGGGGAACAAAAACGGCGAACCCAAGAGCACTAAGACTTTTGATAAAAGACACTATATGAAACATTCTCAATCCACCACCATTTAAATCATTAATAAGGGCAGAGCGTTTTATTTTATGTCTTTTGTTACTCCAAATAAGATTAAATTTAAAAAAAATCAAAATCATTAAGAAAGTCTTGAGGAGGAGTGGGTAAAACCGTGAAGAGATAAATAAGTTTGGACAAAGCAAATGTTTAAATGGTGATTTTACCTATCGGCGTGAGATCACGTATATACAATAAATTTAGTGCATTCTTGAGTCGAGACAATTTGGGGAAATAATTTAAATGAAAAAATTCGTCTTGATGGTGTGTGAAAGAAATACTGAGGTACTGAATGGGGCTTTGTGAAATATTAAATATGCAGTCTTGAAAGAAATCAGGGGGCGAATCAATAAAATTACCAACAGGAAAAAGAAGAGACTTTTCAAAAACCAATAACGAGACCAGAAATTTGTTGATAATCATATAGAACAGAAATTACATTGTCAACCGATGAACTAGAGCAATCTGTAAATAAAACCGAATCATCAGCCTATTGTGTGATTTTAACGTCAGTATCCCCTTTAATAATACCTTTAATAGTATGATTACATTTTATACGAAGACATAAAACACATGCTATTGAAGTAGGGACCAAGGGGGCCCATAGTTAATTACACATGGACTAGCAGCATAATAAAGTGTACTAACCCCATGTCTGAAACTTTGAACAAATTTGGAATAGGAAAGAACCTTATCTATAAAGGAATGACTTAACGAATCAACGGCTTTTTCCCTTCAAAATCTAGGGAAATAAATTCAAAGAACCAGGTACTGAATTATTCATACATTGATCAATCATATTTAATATTAAGCGTACATTTTCTCCAATGTACCTGCCTTTCAAAAATCCTGTTTGTTCCGGGTTTATACAATTTTGTAACATATTCTTTAAACGACTAGATAAACATTTAGCTGCAATTTTGTAATCAAAATTTAAAAGGGCAATGGGTCTCCAATTTTTCAAAATGCAAGAGTCTTTTCCGGGTTTAGGGATTAAAGAAATAACAGCCTGACTTTGTAGGGGGACAATTGACCTTTGTTATAGGCAAACTTGAGGAAGTTCACAACTAAAGGATCCACGTTTTCCCAGAAAATTTTGTAGAAGTCTGATGAAAGGCCATCAGTTTTAGGAGATTTATTTGAAGCCATAGAAAAAAGTGCATCACTACACTCAGATAAGGTTAATGAACCTTCTGTAGTGAGGGCGTCGTTATTTGAAATACATTTATGAGTTTCTAAGTGGGCGAAAAAATTAGAAGGGTCCTCAATAGAATGATCAGAGTGAAGGGTACGATAGAAATGTTCCATCTCCTTTAAAATATTTTGTCTGTCAACAATGGTAGCATCTTCATTATCAATAAGTTTAGTAATATAGTGGCCCTATTCCTACGTTCAAAATTTAAGAAATAACGAGTGTTCTTCTCCCCTGCCTCGACCAATCTTGCCCTAGAACGAATAAAGATACCTTGCAATTTGTAATCGTAAATTACATCTAGCTCAGTCTTAAGAATGTTACAGTTAGCACAGGTGGCCTGCAAGGAGCAAAGTTGTTCATAATAAGAGATACGACGTATGAGGTCACGTTTATAGACCAATCTTTCACGTGCTTTACGCTTAGAATAAACAATAGTAACAGAACGGATTTGCATTTTAATATATTTCCACAAAAGAGATGGGTTCAAATCTGAATGACAGATTAAAATGTTGGAATTAGTTTCTTTAATAAGGTTTACGTACACATTATCTTTAAGTAAAGAGGCGTTAAACTTTCATAAAC
>JAIGNY010000725.1:0-15000 GCA_020152595.1 Chiridota heheva | reverse complement strand
TGGGGCCGTCCTTAGGCTCTAAAACATTTCACGAGCCTTGGTAGGGTGTTTAGGTCTTGTTGTCTTTTAGTTATCATTGGCCGCCGTACTTACCTGGTGTTGGGGTTTCAGCATGCATATTTTACACCTCTTGCTGGTTGCTACAGAGGCCTGACATCACCTTACCATTGCTCCCCTGCTGAGGTATGTTATCATTTAACATAGCAATTGGCTACGCAGGGGCGTTCTACTTCATCTAAGCTTAGGGTTTATTGGTGCATATTCAGTTTTCATCTGAAGTGGCCCATTTATAAAGTTATGTTCTAAGTAAGCTATCTTATTAGCTGGTGGTTTCTGCTGTGTTCTTAGGCTCCCCTTTTTTTAGGCAATTCTTGTCCTTTCTACTAGACCAGGTCTTGCCTCGTTGGTCCTCTTAGTCTGGACATTGCTATATTGCCAGTTACATCCACATTTTATTGCCTCGCCTCAGACAGGTCATTCGGTCACAGCCTTTTGCTATAATCCTGTCTTGTTTATTTTGACCCACCCTTGTTAAGCATAGCTTAGTTTTATGGCTATGTTTCCTAAATTTGTGGCCTAGTTCACCTATTATTCATGCTATGTATGATATATCATACGCTCGCCTCAATTTACCTCAGGGACCAATTGTTTCTCATATTTATATCTCATGGGCCAGACCAGGGGTTTAAGCCTGGTGGGCATTTTCGCCATCATTTTGGCATGTATTAGGCCATCATTTTGACCAGTTTTGCCATCATTTTGGCAACTATTTGGTCATCATTTTGGCTGGTTTTGTCATCATTCTGGCACGTATTTTGGGCCATCATTTGGGCTGTTAAGTTTATATTTTGTGGCAGGTTCTGCCAAAGTGGTATTTCATTTTGTGGCACGGGTTGCCTATTTTAATAATAAAGGTTGTGGCATTTGCTGCCAATGAACTTAAATTCCTCTGCTTTTTGTCATTTCTGCAAAGTGTCTGAATATTGAGTTGGTATATATTAACCAAAACCAATAGGTTTTGTGGTTTAGATGCTTTTTTTTTTCTTTTCATAAGCTGATTGATTTGCAAACTTTGTATTAACTGTCATGTCATTGCATAAGCCTACCATGAAATATTTGTACCATGGTATTTATTCATAAACCACACCCACCATGTAGATCAATAAAAATGTTGACAACATTAGCATTTGCACAATAACTAACAACATTATCATAGCAAGTATGATGCAAAAACGATTGCTTGTTTAATCTATTTCAGGAATTTGTCTGTAAGCCACACCTACTCATTAATATTCATGACATCACTACCACAACATTAGAAAATATGTACAAAGCATGACCCCTGTGACCCCTGATATAGCATAAATCTGATATATCGTTCATGAGATGCAATATTTACTTTACATTTAGAATATTCATATTAAGCCACACCCACCATGCATATAAATGACACCTGTTGATAACATAAGCATGTACAAAATAACCCCAAAAATTATCATGCCCAATATGACACAAAACGGACATACAGTTGTTCAATTATCACTTTTTCAAAAATTTCACTTCAAGCCCGCCCACTTATTAATATGCATGATATCACCACCAAAAACAATTGGGCACAACTAAAGACCATGGGCTATCTGTGTACCAAATATGATATGAATCCAGTTGACCGTTCTTGAGATACCATGTTTACAGCTCTATTCAGCAAAATCATATTCAGCCCCGCCCACTCAGCGTTTTAAAAGCATCAACATGGATGGACACACCAGCTAACATAATTTTCCTGAATATGAAACAAAAAAGATATGTGGTTAATATATGAACATTTAAAGATTTTCACATTAAGCCCCGCCCACTCATTAATATGCATGATATCACCACCAAAAACAATAGGGCACATCTACAAGCCACGGGCTATCTGCATACCAAATATGACATGAATCCAGTTGACCATTCTTGATATACTGTGTTTACAAGTTATTTTCATCAAAATCATATTAAGCCCCACCTACTACAGATGTGAATGAAATTCAATGTTTTTACATCATACTGTATGTACACACTAGCTAACATCATATTTATACCAACATTGAAATAAAACAGACATGCAGTTGTTAACATATGATTATTTCATGAATTTTACATTAAGCCCTGCCTAATCATTAATATGCATGGTATCACAATCAAAAACATTATGCCACATCTATGGACCATGGGCTATCTGTGTACTAAATATGACATGAATCCAGTATACTGCTCTTAAGATACCGTATTTACAAGTTTTTTTTTCCAGCAAAATAATATTAGCCTGCTCACTATTCATGTTAATGAAATTCAACGTTTTTACATCATGAACATGTACACACCAGCTAACATCATAATTATAGCAGACATGAAACAAAACAGATATGTGGTTGTTAAAAATTGAACATTTCAAGATTTTCACTTTAAACCCTGCCTACTCATTAATATGCATGACATCACCATCAAAAACTATAAGGCATATTTACAGACCATGGGATATCTGTGTACCACATATGACATGAATCTAGTGTATACAAGCTGGCCATCACATACATACATACAGACACGCATACACACACACATTCATACACACACACACACAGGCCATCATGACCGCATAGGTTTCTGATGCTATCACATCGGAACCAAAAAGGTGCCAAGCCTATCATTGAGACTTCTTGATACACAGTAGGTATGAACACCCATTCTCTTTTCACACAGCTCAAGCTGGGTCCTCTCGTCAATACCGAATTTGGCCACACCAACACAAACCAACAAAATGGAAAAACAGCGGCATCAGATGATGTAAACTTTCTATACACTGAGTTTATTGAGAACCTACCCATACTGTAGGTAATAATATGTGTTATCTTGCAGACTGGATCAAATTTAGCATTCCAAAATTACAGATCAGAATAAATCCTCTTTGTGTATACATGTTCTGGAGAAATATGTCCATCTTTCATGACAACGGAAAACAGTAGACACAATGGTGAAGAAAAAGCTACAAATTTAATGCCACTACAAGGAATAGAATTACAAAATCACTCACAACTTGTATAATAAAATGACTGTTATGAGACTAAATATAACATTACAGACTCACACTAACATGCTGTTTTTACAGTGAATGAAAAGGAGAGATTAACCAGACTTATTGCTATCTAAAGAAAATAATTCCTGAACCTGTACATAAATCAGAAGACATATTATATTATTACAATGTGACAGGGACTGAGATTGCATGCCAAATAGATCATTCTTAAAAGTCATTTGAATATTCATTTCAAGTGATCAACTCCAATGTAGGTATCTCCTTTGTCATATATGATGCACATCTTTGACCAGTAATGTTATCTTGTAAAATTTCATACCAGGATAACTTCTCTCCTTTCCTTTCCAAATAAAACAATATTCTAACTCTTCTACATGTTTTACTTTGGAAATTTCTTTCAATATTTGGAAATATTCATGGCAGTGGGATGTCACAAACAAAATAGCAAATATTGGGGAAAAGAATACCCATAATTTGAGTAACAAAGTGGAATGACTGGAATTCAGGGATCAGAACATGAAAATTTGCAGAACAGAATGCCAACAGCTTGAGAACAAAATGCCAACAGCTTGAGAGACAAAATGCCTCCAGCTTGAGAGACAAAATGCCCCCAGCTTGAGAGACAAAATGCCCCCAGCTTGAGGGACAAAATGCTTTCAGCTTAGGAACGAAATGCCTCCAGCTTGAGGGACGAAATGCCTCCAGCTTGAGGGACGAAATGCCTCCAGCTTGAGGGACAAAATGCCTCCAGCTTGAGGGACAAAATGCCTCCAGCTTGAGGGACAAAATGCCTCCAGCTTGAGGAACAGAATTTTCACAATTTGTTAAACAACATAATCCAAAATTTCCCATTACTACAAAATCAAGCAGTGTTTTTACCCCATGTACACAAATTTTGTGGTCATTCAAACTGAACCCCTACATTTACACTTTCTAGCATCAAATTAGAATTAATACCCTCCTCACATACTGACAATTAAGGTACCCGAGTATATCATTTCATAGAAATATTGCCACAGAATAAAATACCTATTAAATACTCTTGAATACATGGTTATATTTGATACTACAATCTTACAAGCTTTTGACACATCCACTAATAGACTTATGAATCACAAATGTAGCAAAATAAACATTTTCTCTTGAAAATAATTTAAAACTCATTTCTATAAATTCTTCTTGAGATTAGATTTTAAGAAAATCCTGCTATATTTACTGCATTCTTTAAGTTAAACAAAACATGAAAATATATTCCTCAATTTCTATCGATAATTATAACCACATGATTGCAAAGTTTGTTTTGTACAAATTACCTTAAAAATTTACATTAAACACAGACTGGCATTATGGCAGTACTGGTGTAGGTACATGAAAGAAATAACAGTATTTGATCCATAACAACCTAATAGACCCTTTTCAAACCAATTTTAGCCAAACATTATTATTCATAACCATGCTGTATAAATACCGTTACTACAATTGATCAAAATATCTGCCATTCAGTTAATTTCAGAAAGATTAAATCTTCCTGCTTGTTAATGACCACAACCATTTCTAAAATATTTTATCCGTCTGAACTTCCCGCTTTGCTGATTCAATGAAAGGATATATTGTTAACCAGCTTCATCACACAAGTGCTGTGTATTTTGCTTGCCATATTAGTTCAGGATGGTGGAGCAGAAAGCTCATTGAGCAACAATACTTGGCTGTTTATTGGTATTTAGAGTTAAAGGATTTGTCTGGAGTGGGCATGCATGACTACCTTCATTTGTAATTGATGCAGTTAAATTCATCACAGAGCCTAACAGCCTTTACCCCTCATGTTTAACCAACAACTTGCTGAGAGTATTTCCATTTGTTATCCCACCAATCAGCTGCAGTAGCTGAAGGACAAGTTACAAGAATGTGTGCATGTATTACCTTCATGTATAAGCACGTATGATGAGCGTGTGTGTATTACCTTCATGTACAAGCACATATGATAAGTGTGTGTGCGTGTATTACCTTCATGTATAAGCACGTATGATGAGCGTGTGTGCATGTATTACCTTCCTGTATAAGCACATATAATGAGCGTGTGTGCATGTATTACCTTCATGTATAAGCACGTATGATGAGCGTGTGTGTGTGTATTACCTTCATGTATAAGCACATATGATAAGTGTGTGCGCGTGTATTACCTTCATGTATTAGCACATATAATTAGCATGTGTGAATTACCTTCATGTATAAGCATGTATGATTAGCATGTGTGTGTATTACCTTCATGTAAAAGCACGTATGATGAGCGTGCGCATGTATTACCTTCATGTATAAGCATGTATGATTAGCATGTGTGTGTGTATTACCTTCCTGTATAAGCACGTATGATGAGCGTGTGTGTGTGTATTACCTTCATGTATAAGCACATATGATAAGTGTGTGTATTACCTTCATGTATGTAGTGTATTACCTTCATGTATTAGCACATATAATTAGCATGTGTGAATTACCTTCATGTATAAGCATGTATGATTAGCATGTGTGTGTATTACCTTCATGTAAAAGCATGTATGATGAGCGTGTGTGTGTATTACCTTCATGTATAAGCATGTATGATTAGCATGTGTGTGTGTATTACCTTCATGTATAAGCACGTATGATAAGGGGGTGTGTGTGTGTATTACCTTCATGTATAAGCACGTATGATGAGCGTGTGTGTGTGTATTACCTTCATGTATAAGCACGAATGATGAGCGTTTCAAAGCAGATTTTTCATATGCTTGATCCCATACCCTGTGTGAATCAAACAGATGGCCAGGAATCCCCCAGAGTTTGATTGGTCAATAAGAATCCCTTAGTATACAACTGATTCATTATGGACAGACAAATTACATTAGTCTTCTGGAAATGGTGGATTAAGGTTTGAAAAGATCTATACCTCATTCCTCAAATTTTCTTTACTATTTTCCATAAGATAAGTAAAATGTATGCATGCACAAGCCCCCTGTTTATTATTTATCCCTTGTGTGGGAGATGAGTACAAGAGGCCTGCATAAGTTCCCAGCATAATAAAGGGTAGTTATCTAGCCCCATAAGGGGGAGTAGACCGCAGGTCCACAGAAGCCTCTGAATCTTAAACTTTTGTTCACATCAGTGAGGGGAGGGGGTTGAGGGATTCCCCCTCTTATATCTCCCCCTTAAATAAATAACAAAGGGGGGAATTTGCTAATACTTTGGCACATAACATGTAAATCTCAGAACAGATTAGTTGATAAAACCATTAATTCCCCACTAAATTTTAATTCCTAGATGATCAGTGAGCCATAACTTTGGCCAACAAGATGTCAAAAAAAACCTTTCATGGGTAGCTACTGAAATATGGACTGAATGCGAACCATTGGGGCAATCACATAAATATTACATGAAAGATTCAAATCCTGGCACTAAATGATCAAGATTAACACAAAATTATCACAAAAATCTGCAAAAGCTGAAATCCATGTAACCTCTTCCCAAATCACTATTGTACTAGCACATGAAAAGTCTTAAGGACACATCTTACAAATGACCCCAGTTGAAAAATATTTCACATTTACAAATTTTACATGAATATCAGTCATGTTAACATGATCCCTCCCTATCTCTACAAAACTATTACGTGGTTGTCCTCGGAAGCATACCATTATGTCCATGCTATCTGGTGTCTTCTTTTCAACTGCGTACATACTACAAGGCATGGTCTCCATAGATATAAACACCACCCAAACCTTAGGCTTCATTGTTCCACAAAGAGAGGCATTGTCCATGTCAAACTTGCATCATGAATATTCATTACAAGTGAACTAAAACATTGACTCCCATGGAGATGAAGTTAATCATAAAATTTCCCACGGGTCTGAATAAAAGTGTCAAACATTTATTTTAAAATTTCTTCCCGCGAATTCCTGATTTCCCCCCGGTTATATCCTGCGGTTATAACCGCCAAAACCGTAGATTTTATGCAGCTCCTTGGTTTACCAAATATGTTTTTCAAGGTCATATATGTACTTGTAAATAAACTTCCACTGGAGCCAAAGGGTTAAACATATCACTAATATAGTTCATTGCAAATATTCACACAGAAAGAAAAAAATGACTTTTAAAAGATTTTTCTAGTAGGGATATCAGTACACTTCATCAAAGATCTAATGGCCACTTTAAAAGAGATGTGATTGTTTACACACTGAAGTCAAAAGCTGGAAGAATAACCTAACAACGTAAGGAGGTTTTTTAATACATCTCAGCTGTTAGTGATAAACAAAAATATTAAAACTCTTGATAACTAACTAACTTACTATGTCAATTCTCAAACATACTATAATTATTATTATTTTTTTTTTTGCAGAATTGAAGAATTGCATCACTTGAAAGTGTAAGAATGAATGATAAGAATTGCATCAGTCTTTGAAATTTAATAACAATTTGACCATAGAAGTTGCATGATATGTGTAATAAAATGCCAATGTTGCATAATAATTTAACCATAGAAGTTGCATGATATGTGTAATAAAATGGCAATGTTGCATAATATTATGTCCAGTAACATGTGACATAATACTGAAATGTGCGTAAATTAGCAATATTAACACGATTTGCAAAATTCTTGATCATTAAATGCAATCACAATTAAGTATTGAATGAATTTCATAAAATCGTATGCTTTCAAAATAGAACAAAAATAATCTTATTAAATTTGAAATTTCTTAAGATCTATGCTCTGTACAATTTTTACTGAATCTGAGTATTTTTATTTCTTTAATGCAAACGTTTAGCAGTCAGACAAGTAATATACAATATAGGAGTGCAAAAGAGGTAGGTAAGGGTGAGGGAATATTTAAAAAGATCTTACTTCCTCAAGGAGAGAATCAGCTTTAAGAAAAGTTACAGATTGTTTTACAGATATGACTGATATCAGACAAGACATCACAATCAAGAATGTTTGTGTATTTCATCAAAAATTTCTCCTTAAAATATTGTGGTTTTAAAGCACTGGTATGATAGCAGAGAAGGAATATCAATCTCAACTTCATCAACATTTGAAGTCATCTTTTCGTTATTTTAAATTATATTTATGTGTACATATTTACAGCGACAATATTATGAATTCAACATAGTGAAATGAAGAATTTATATACACATTCAGAACAAATAAATGAAAAGTGACTAAGGGAAATGTACGGGAAGTTCATTAGAACTTATGATTATGCGTATCCGTGCAAGAAAAGTTATACAAAAGAATGTTTAAAGCAAAAAGTTCAGGGAAAAACAAATAAAGAGAGGAAAATCGAAAGTTATTTAATGAAAAAAAATAGTCATACAAGCATATTAACCAAATTTTAATTATATGATAGAAAAAATAGTTTAAGTTTCTTTTTAAATAAGGATAATCAAACATATGTTGTCAGGAATAAGAGGGGATATTATTCCAAACCGTTGGGCCACTAAAAGGGATGGTGTGTTGTGAAAGTGACAATTTCAAAAGTTATAGGTTGGCAGAATATCTACTTTATATAGGTGAGTATTTTTGTGGAAAGAAAACAGGCTCATAAAGTTTTGAGGATGATTATTGTTTAACCAATGAAAGATAAAAATACAATGTGATATTTATGTAAGTCAAATAAATTCAAACAATTTAGATTTAAATATATGTTAGGTGAGCTAACAATTCAATCAGATCACCATCTCCTACCCATTATTTTCTTCCTAGATCCTGATCGGATTGGAAGTATCATTTGCATATATAATCAGCCTGGTTATTTCTCAATAACAAATTGATTATATATGCAAAAAAACGACAACAGGCAGCTGAAAATTTGATCCTTTTTAAAAAAAGTCATGCCAATATTGTGCCCCAACATCTTTGACTTTGCTACTTGCAGCGCCCTCACTCAATATTTCTTAAATAGTGTACATGCTGTGCCACACTACGTATAGTGTATGAATAATTGTACACTTTATGTATGGAGTGTGGGGGTAATGATGCATGATTTTTCGGTGGCCTTAAAATGTTGGATTTTCCAACATGTGGAAAATCAAAACATTGCTGATGTAAAGGCGCAAATCTTTCATGCTAAGAAAATTAACCATTGTACAGAGGTGAACATCTTAAAACACCTTTGTAGATATTCTTCAAAGTCATTTTAAACAACAATCAGACCGCAAAAATATTACCTTGATACTTTTGTTTCATTTCTTATCCACTATCTATGCACAGTCATGTGACCTCTAATCTCTGAACTAATCCTGTTTGTTTGTTTGATGAGGTCTTAACGGCACCACGACAACGAAGGTCAAATTGTGCCTGAGAGGTCAGATCATTTTAGAGGAAGTAAGGAAAGAGACCAGGGGAGGAATGAGAGAAATTCAAGAACAAAAGCCAGAAAGCTGTGATCGAGAGAGGAGGTGCATGGGTAAAACTAAAAACAGAGTAGAGAGGGGGTGGAAGAGGAGGATTAAATATGATTGTAGAGGGATGCATGCTGGAGGAAGGAGACTATTTTATCTGGAGGATTTTTTTGGAAGAACTCAGCAATAGAGTTGTGGGAGCGAGAGAAGCTCTGGGAAGGTTGTACAGGGGGCAAGCAAGGAGAACGTGATGGATTGTAAGGATGCAGTGGCAATTGTTACAGAGGGGTTGGGGGAACCAATAAGGAGGTGGGAGTGAGTGAGGTGGGTGTGACCAATTCTAAGACGGGTAATATGAACGCGTTGTCGATCGAGAAAGGTTGTTAATGGTGGATTTGATCGGGATTGTGGGCTGGATAACATGGAGTTTGTTATCAATTTGGAAGTTCCATAAGGTTTGCCAGCGGTCACGAACAAGAGAAGCGATAAGCGGTTTGATGTCAGAGAGGGTTTTGGGAAAAGGGAAGGGAGGAGGTTAAGGGCAAGCTTAGCGGCTGTATCAGCCCTGTCATTGCCAGGGATGCCAACATGGCTGGGTATCCAGAAGAAAAGAACACTTTTCCTGCAGAGGGTGGGAGAAAAGAGTTTCCGGAGGAGGAGGTGGCAGGTGAGGTTATCCCATTTAAGATTGAGTAATGAAGTAAGAACAGCCTTTGAGTCAGAGAAAATGGCAAAGTGACTAAGAGGAGAGTACTCAATAAAGTTGAGGGCGAGGAGAATGGCCTTAGCCTCGGCTGAAAAGATGGATGAGTGGTCAGGAAGTCTGCTACTGAGGGTGATGTCTTGGATGATGGCAGCAGCAGCTGTCTTGTTGCCTTCCTTGGAGCCATCAGTATAGATGGAGGTGTAATTTGAGAGTTGGTCTTTGATTTGGTTGTGGAGATTGATGAAGAGATTAGGGTGAGTTTGAGATTTGTTATAAGTGGAGAGGTCTAGGTGGACAGAAGGAAGAGGGGTGGCCCAAGGCGGAAAAGTGGGCCAGGAATAGGTGCCGAGAGTGGCGGGGTTGATGCCAAGTTGAAAGAGGTCTGATTTAATGCGTAAGCTGAAGGGGGGCGATAGGGTTTTAGTCCTATCAAAGAGGGAGGAGAAATTGGGGTACCTAATGAGGTTGTAAACAGGGTTCTGGGTGTTGGTGAGGACTCTAAAAGCATAGGAGAGGCTAAGCTTTTTACTAATCCTGTACATTCTATTGGATAGAGTGAAATAATACTAATTATACGTCATGCCCATGCTACAGTACTGTGCTGTTACTGCTAATTTCAACTTCAATTATTTTTCAGCAATTCATTGGCCATCTGTTCACTCAATTCAAACTTTTTCACTTTTCCTGTGACGGTCATCGGAAACTGATTGACGAATACAACATACCGAGGTATCTTGAAGTGTGTAATCTGTTATGGGAGAATGAAAAAATGAATGCTTTATACAAGAAATACCTTACAGAATTTACATATGTATTAAATGTAGGTCATTTGGGGCCATTACACATTAATAACAAAGTGGTGAGTTGAGTGATTACATGGCACATCTTACATGCAAATAGAAGTTTTGTTCTAATGTTTTGCTTTGAGAACAAGCATTTCATAGGGCCTGTTTGTTGCAAGTAGTTTTACTTGACCTATTGAGAAGAGCAGCATTCATACACGTGTTTAATGAATGTAACAATAGTAACTTCTACAGGACCAAAGGTTTCTTATGAGAAAATATGATTATGAACATTGTTAAATTCAACTCACCTTTCCTGTGCAGAAGTTGATGATTTCTTCCTGTGTTGCTGTTTCTCCTGCTTTAAGCTTAAGGCAAGCACACACCTCCTCACCCATCCTCTCATCAGGGATTCCTACAACCTAAAGAAAACAGAAATATAAATGACATCAATAATGCTGTAGCTCAACCAATAGAAAACCAAAGTTGCTTTTTTTCCTGCTTTGAGCTTGAGGCAAGCACACACCTCCTCACCCATCCTCTCATCAGGGATCCTACAACTTAAAGAATACAAAACAAAGAGCATTAATAATGCTGTAGCTCAACCAATAGAAAACAAAAGTTGCTGTTTCTCCTGCTTTGAGCTAAAGGCAAGCACACACCTCCTCAACATCCTCTCATCAGGGATCCTACAACTTAAAGAATACAAAACAAAGAGCATTAATAATGCTGTAGCTCAACCAATAGAAAACAAAAGTTGCTGTTTCTCCTGCTTTGAGCTAAAGGCAAGCACACACCTCCTCACCCATCCTCTCATCAGGGATCCTACAACTTAAAGAATACAAAACAAAGAGCATCATTAATGCTGTGGCTCAACCAATAGAAAACAAGTTGCTGTTTCTCCTGCTTTGAGCTAAAGGCAAGCACACACCTCCTCACCATCCTCGCATCAGGGATCCTACAACTTAAAGAATACAAAACAAAGAGCATTAATAATGCTGTAGCTCAACCAATAGAAAACAAAAGTTGCTGTTTCTTCTGCTTTGAGCTAAAGGCAAGCACACACCTCCTCACCCATCCTCTCATCAGGGATCCTACAACTTAAAGAATACAAAACAAAGAGCATCATTAATGCTGTGGCTCAACCAATAGAAAACAAAAGTTGCTTTTTTTCCTGCTTTGAGTTAAAGGTAAGCACACACCTCCTCACCATCCTCTCATCAGGGATTCTACAACTTAAAGAATACAAAACAAAGAGCATCATTAATGCTGTGGCTCAACCAATAGAAAACAAAAGTTGCTGTTTCTCTTGCTTTGAGCTTGAGGCAAGAACACCCATCCTTTCATCAACGATTCCTACAACCCAATAAAAGCAAAACACACAAAGAGCATCACTAATGCTATAGCTCAGCAGGTCATGCATTCATCTATAAAAGTACATACATCCCAACTTGAATTTTTGTTAAATCAAACGGTATTCATGGTATTATTACTGTAGTATGAATGAGCATTTCATCAACAAGATGCTAAATAATTAATCAGTATGGGTGACTTCAAGAGACTGTCAGTATGCAAATTAAGTATCTTTTTTTGAATAAAACTGATTGGTAGAGAGGCATTAAAATTAATGTTGAATATTACTATTATTATTATTATTACAATCTATATAGTGCCAGATTCTATGTAAATAATCATTGGTGCTGTACAAATAAAATATTACATGAATGCATGAGAAAAATGAAAGTTAAGAAACTAGCTCTTAAATACCTAATGTAATTAAAACATGCAGCAAAAAAAAAGATATATAAAGCAATAAGATTTAATATAAGTAAAAATACAGAAAAATTAAAACGATTTAAGAACAATACATCTATAAAAACAGTTGAAGGTAAAAACTTCTATAAGTACTTTAAAATTATGATTTAAAAGAACATTTGGTAGTAATAGATTGTACAAATACAATTTTAATTGCTGACATTAGAAAATAAGAGATAAGAAAACTAGCCCTGAAATACTGAATGTAATTAAAGGCATGCAAGCAAAATAATAATATTAAGGTCCAACATAAGTAAAAATAGAGAAAAATAAAAAGATTTAAGAACAATACATCTATACCAATAAAACATTTAAAGGTAAAATAACTTCTATAAGTACTTTAAAATTCTGATTTAAAAAGAACATATGGTTGCTATAAACTGATAAACTTGGCGATAAAATATCAAGGATAATTATATAAAAAAAAAAAAAAAAAAAATAAAAGTAATACAAAAATTGATGTAGAGTGCAAGAGACTTTAAAACCTTCTAAAATATGAAAAAAATCAAATGTAAAAAGTATGTTTTTAGAAGTTTTTTTTAAAATGGCAAAATGCCATTTCTTATTTTTGTAGGCAAAGCATTCCACAGAGACGGTCCTGCTCTAGCAAACACTCTGTCACCAAAGAATTTGCAGCGAGTATGAGGCACAACCAAACATATATCATTATTGGACCTTAGACTGTAATGTGTTGAAGATTGTCTGATAATTAAATCTAACAAGTAGCTGGGTGCCATATTGTGTAGAGATTTAAAGACAAAGATAATTATTTTTAATTGAATTCTGAATCCCACAGGTAGCCAATGAAGAGCAAGCAAGGTAGGAGAGATGTGATAAGATTTTGGTACATTTTGAATCAATCTTGCTGCAGCATTTTGAACTTTCTGTAATTTTTTGATTTGATGAATTGAAAGACAGTATAAAAGAGAATTGCAGTAATCAATATGAGTAGTGACAAAAGCATGGACAATAGTCTGAGTTGAATCGTTTGATAAGTACTTGCGGATACGCTTTAAATTGTTTAATTGAAAGAATGCCTTTTGACAAATTTTTGCACTATGGGTATCCATGGACAATTTGTTGTCGAACCACACACCAAGATTCTTTACACTTCTTACAGGTTTAATTTCAGACAGCCCAACATGTAACTTATTAGTTGTGACCTTTGACAGTTGGTGCTTTGATCCAAGAATGAGAAATTCCATTTAATTATCAATTATAGAAAGTTTGTTAGATATCATCCAAGATTTAATGTCATCTATACATCGTTCAATTAATTTTATAGCACAATTTTCACATAGTTAGTCATCTGGACGAAAAGAGGATAAATCTGTGTGTCATCTGCGTAGCTGTGGGATGTTGGTAGGTGGTGGGAGATGATTTGGACTAGTTTACTTGTGTAAAGAACAAATAGTATTGGTCCCAGACACGATCCTTGTGGCACCCCATATTTAAGGTCAAAATTGTTGGATAGCTGCTTCTTTATAATAACACGTTGCTGGTGGTTAGAAAGATATGACTGAATCCATTCAAAGGGTTTACCAATCACACCAAAGTCATTTTTTATTGTCTGAAGTAATATGGAATGCTCAACCATGTCGAACGCTGCACTGAGATCTAGAAGCACCAAGAAAGTGATATGTTGTCTATCCATAGCAAGGAGAATATTAGATTGAACCTTTGATTAAAGCTGATTCTGTGCTATAATATTTTCTGTATGCACTTTGGTGGGATGAAACAAGATGTTCAACCTGAGGCCAAAGTTGTTCAAGAACTGTTTTCTCCATTATTTTTGATATAAATGAAAGACTACTAATAGGGCGGTAGTTGGAAAAAACTGTTTCAATCCCAACTTCCTTCAATAGCGTGCGAATTAGAGCACATTTCCAATCAGAAGGAAAATAACCGTTTTCCATAGACCTGTTCAAGATATTCATTATAATCAGGGATAACAAATGCAAACACTCCTTCAACAACTTTGTTGGTATGGGATCCATAATACATGAAGCATTTGATAAGCTCATAATGATTTTTGCACATCTTCAACTGATACAGGAGAAAAGCTGTCTAGTAAAGAGTTTTGACGAGGTGGTGGTGGACTGGTTGCTGGATAGCCTGTCTATCTTGTCTCTGGTGGTGGACAGGTTGCGTCGTTGCTGGTCTATCTTGTCTCTGGTGGTGGACAGGTTGCGTCGTTGCTGGTCTATCTTGTTTCTGGTGGTGGACAGGTTGCGTCGTTGCTAGTCTATCTT
>JAIGNY010000718.1:42500-73122 GCA_020152595.1 Chiridota heheva | reverse complement strand
TTCATCCCCGCATCTATGTATATGTGGGTGACGAGATAATATTCCAAACCTAGTGTGTCCATTGGGAGTTCGAGACAGAAAAAGAAATTGTGATATATTGTTTGAAAACAAATAAAGGTGAAAAAAATAAAAAACACAAAGAGAAAATGAATTGTAAGAAAATTGAAACAAATTTATGAATTCACCGTTGTTTCCAGGATTGTCTGCCTAGTCGGGATTTGGGGGAGCAAAGGGGAAATTGCCCCCACTTTTTCTCCGAATTGTTATCGTTTGCGCGTGTTTTTTTGTATCTTAGTGTGATTTTGTGATTCCCATTGCCCATGATTGTTTGAGTACCATATCATATACAATAACCATGCTTGACCTCTCAGATATACTTGTCATAAGATTTCATTGTAATTAAAATTAAGTACAGACTCACATTAGTGATAGTGTGCTAAAACGCAGCCCAACGACATTTTATCGCATTGCTTTTACATTACATTAAGTTGGACAGGTCGGTTTTCAATTATCATGGTTTTTATATAACAAGCCGCCCAAATTCAGTCGGGCAGTGTGCGAATTCTTTCGGAAATGGAAAATTATAAGTCGAAACAATCGAGGTATACTAAATGATTATTCACAGAGTTCAATTCCTTTTGAAATATTGGGCAGTCATTTTGGATTATTGCAAAAATAGATAATTTTCCCCTTCCCATACTTTTCTCGACTTTCTCATGTTTTCTCTGGGGACCTTGAAGAAATGGATTGTTGTAAATCTTGTAATTAGTTGTACATTAATCATATTTTCAAGACAAAAAATGCATTCGTTTATGTGAATTTGTCACAACCCCAATTTTGTTAAGATATTTTAGTACCGTAATAAGATAGGTGATAAAAAAGTCGAATGCATTGCAAGAATAATGTTTGCACCTTGATGTACGTATCAATTTGTTGTTGTATTATAGCGTGCTACATTGCGACTCAAGGGTACAACTACCACTTCAACACACCGATATTGACGTCGGGTCGTATTGAGTTTGAAGTCAAAGCTGCCCGAGGTGTTCTCATAGCGCTATCAAAGAATAAGAACGAGGATGAGGTATATGAAATTGTTATAGGAGGCTGGAAAAACACGAAATCTACTATACGATATGAAAGTACAAAAGTAATCAAGTATACTCTGAATATTTTAGACCGGTGGAGCTTTCAGAAATTTTTCATCACTTTCAGTAAAGCTGGAACCATACGAGTAGGAAAAGGATGTAATTTTACGGATTATTTCATGGAATGGACTGATCCGATTCCTAAAGAGGTGAACTCATTCGGTTTTTCCTCGTGGACGGGAAACACTGGGGAAGTAAATTTTTGTTCTAAGTGCAATTAGCTTGTCCAACAACTATTTCTGATATAGATCCATATGGTGTCACGAAGAGGGTAATTGCTATTTTAATTTCTTCATGGAACAATTTAGAAGGTTTATTTTTTAATATTCTCTGAAATCTAAAGTCAAATTAAAAAATTGAAGATACAAATTTTGCAATAATTGAAGGAGATCGCGGCCAAAATGTGAGGGCGTCTTTTATACTAAGTTAAGGGTATTTTTGTATGTGTGTTAATTTTGTAAATACATTAGGTGCGTTCTTACAATTGATTGTAAACTAGATTTCAAATGATTTGTTACCTGATCACCCACATATAGGTCTACACATATGTGGGGATGAGAAATAGTAGTCACTTTGCTGTATATGCAAACAACTACTGATACCTCCTACACTAAGGGGCTGGTCGGGCCCATATGATGACCTCATATTAGGGTTACGAGTCATAACTTTTTTGAACGGACAAACTTTGGTAATTTTACGTTTGTCCGTGAATTTGTGTGTGTGTGTGTGTGCGTGTGTGCGTGTGTGCGTATGCCACAATTATTTGTGTGTAGTTTATCACTCAAAAACTGTAATAAACACACACAAAAACAAATTGGTGGACGAGTATCCCTGGCCCGAAACTTTGGTCTCGAAGGTTTTGGGATACAATGGTCAAAGGTCACAGTTCAAATGAAACAACTTTTTAGTAATGGCTGTATTTTTGTAAGGAATTACTTGGTATCTTTATAAATTGCATAGGTGGGTAAGGTTTAACATTCTAACAACATTTCAAACAAATTGGAGGTCAAAGGTCAAAGGTCATGGATCAAAGGTCAAATAAGTGTTTTTTATGCAATATTTTGCGCTATTTTAAAGTAAAAATGTACAAGACTTTACAATTAACCCTATGTTGTACCATGATACCTTGGTACATGAATTTGCGTCAACTAGACTCTGGGGCCAAAAGATCAAAGGTCACATAACTATTGAACACTTTTCACCATTTCCCCCCCATAGTTATGGAATGGTAAGTGTGACGTGAGCATGAATGGTATCAGACAGTAGGGTACGATATATGTGAACAATATCAGAAGTTGTTTCAGTGATTAGGCTCAAGAGTCAGAGGTCAGAGGTCAAATATGTGACTTTAGGGGGTAATTATGTAGCAATTTGAATAATTTTTGTGTTGTTTTCAATTCCGAAAGTGCAAAACCTATACCAATCCTATATTTGTATCACAGTGTATATGAACTTGTGTCTCGTAAACTCTGGGGTCAAAACGTCAAAGGTTACAGAGCTAATGACCCCTTTTAACCAAAGTTTTGCCCAAAGTTATTTTTATAAGCTTTTTCCCCATTACTCTGTATGCTTAAGGTAATGAGATCAGCAACTTTATGGATTGCTTTCTTGTTAGTATCATTAGTTTTATTTTTCACTTTGATGATACTTTATGATAGGGCACTTTAGGAAATTTGTCTTTTGAAACAAAATACTGACTGAACATTGATGCTCCTCCCCCAATGCCCATTTCATCCATCAATACAAGCATTATAGGATAGAGGTGTAAATACATTTGTGTCATACATCTTCAATATATTGTGATTTTGTTCTTATATAGTATTAAGTAATATATTTTTGATCTTTAAAGGTGTGTAAATTAGTAGCAAAATATATCTCACTGACAATTTTCTTACTGATTGTTTTTGATCTGAGGATAATAGAATATGTTATTCTGAGAGTAAGGGTGGAGGTTGTTATCAGCTGAATATTAGAGTTGATGGTATTATGAGCTGAAGATACGGAATGATGGTATTCCGGGGGTTGAGTATGATGGTGTTTTCAGCTAAATGGAAAAGGTGGTGATAATATGAGCGAAGGATAATGGATGATGGTATATTGCGGGTTGAGTAGGATGGTGATTTCAAATAATTTTAAAAGGTGGCGATTTTATCAGCTGAGGAGGTTATGGAGGATTAGCCATGTTATGAGGGTAAACACTCATTTTTAGATGATCATTGATGACTTTCCAATTGATGAATGTAAGGGATGATGGCATTCTGGTATTATGGGGATACAAGGTGTAGTCGCGGATCAAATATGACGGTACTTTTGCTGAATGTCATTTATAAATGTATCGAAGATGATGATAGTTTTTTTTTGAACTATTGTGGTCACGAAAAGTTGATGTTGAATTAAGTCTATGATGGATGCCTAATTTGACTCAATATGGATATAAAATGAATGCCATCGCGACATTTTGCTGTTGAATTCCATCTTTCATTCGAAATATCTATAAGAACAGCCATACTTGTGACTGTAATTTACAAATACATTAAAGGTGCAACAGTAGGTCGATAAGTTTGTAGAGGTACGGCCTGACAGTTTTCCATGTTACGTTACGGCTATCGTGAATAAGAGGTTGGAATTACACTTTTGCTTATAACCATTTCATTCTGCACTTGTTTGCTCGTGTATGCTATACACAAGATTATACATATATATATATATATATATATATATATATATATATATATATATATATATATATATATATATATATATATATATATATATATATATATATATATATATATATGTGTGTGTGTGTGTGTGTGTGTGGGTGTGTGTGTATATGTCGGCCAAAAAGTGAACACCCCCTTATCCCCTTAACCACTTTCCTCCTTTACCCCATCCAAAAATGCAACAAATAAATACATAATAAAGTTAGGCAAAACCAAGTCCAGGAATTTTACTTACAGGTTGAGATTCTGAGATGAAAACTCATTTAATCTTATTTGTAGTTTTAATCCACCAAACAGCATAGTATACTATTAGTTTCGGTACATATTTTTGATTTTTTTTTTCTCTTGGTAACCTCAAAAGGTCTTATCAACATCTTATGTACTGTCGTGAGAATATGCAATAAATTAAACAATTATAACAGATATGGGGCCACACTGTTTTTTACATTTGCAACAACTTTTTGTATATTATGATCGCTTGCTCAACCAGGACTCGGGTAGCGGTGGGATTTCTCCAGTACGGGTTGTCTAGCTTCCCCGACTTATGGATACAATTCCCAAAAATATGTAACCTACATACAAAGTTTACATATCACTTCCCAAACAATTTGCCAGTCGGGGGACGGAGGGGAAATAATGGGGCAGGGAGGGGGTGGCGGGAGAGATATGATGATGGATCAAACCTCACATCGATAATAGTTAAATTGTGATATGTATCTAATTGCTTTGTTCTTGAAAGAAATATGACATTTCGGATGAGGAAAAATAAGAATTAGCTCATTCACTTTTTCACGAATTACTAATAGTGTTAAAACTAGAGAATACTTATAAATTGTTGCATGAAATGATTTGTCATCCAACGTTCATATTTTAAAAGTGAAAGACCGCCAAAAATTACGATTTTATGATAAAATTCATACAAAAAAAATTGTTACTCACGGAAACAGTAAATTGTAAGTGTTTCCGTAAACAATTCAATTGGATATTTTCCCTGCTCTATTAAGATAGACAGACGTGACAACCACGAAATACAAATTCCTATTTTAGGAGATCTCTCAGAATGTAGATGGGGTCCGTTTTTAAATAATACTTATTTATATATTGGTATTTTAGGCAACAGTAATATATACTAATCATATGAATATCATATTTTGTAACATCGGTTAGATGTTTATGTAATTGATATTGGAATGAATGGTTATTTATGTTACATACGAATACACGGAAAGAGAAAGTTATTAGTAAGCAGATGTTGACATACAATGAAAATTGTTGATGATTGTTGATGATTTTCTGAACAAAAAATGAAATTAAGAAAAGCACTGCATGAAGATCAAATTTCGAGAAAAAATGTTAAACGAATTGAGAAGGCCATCTGTTCAAAACGAAACATTACATCCTACATAAATAGTTCAAAATCTCTATTCGTTAATGATATATTTAAGCTTGATGGTTTATTTGCTAATTACATTATTTAAAAGAAATCAATCCTGACCGGTGTTATGGACCAAAAATAGAAAAGGAAGGGAAGAATGTCAAAAGATAAAATCAAGATCAGTGACTTTGAAATTAAATCCGGTGTATTCAAAATTTCAAAGACTTCGTTCGATAAACAAAATGCAATACACTCTTAAAGTTAGCCTACTTAGATATCCTAACCTAACACTGTGATGATAAAGTTCATGAGCTGTATCTCTGGTCTCTCTGTGAGCGGCGGTTGGTATTTAAGTAGTCATTTATTATTCCAAGATATTATTTGGCTTCGTTCAAATTCGAACTAATAAAGGCAGATGAAAATTCTAGGTGTTTAAAATAAAATTGTATGTAAAAGATGTACATTTATGTGCATTATGTTTGACCTTGGTAGAAAGAAAATAGATACATTGGTTATCATAGGGTTTCATTCAAATGTGAATGACAAAAGCTGTATACATAGCGTACTCAATATCGTTTTCAACATGTGCTGCCGAAATCATTTGAAATTAATCTAAGCTGGTATTGTCAATGCCTTTCTTTTTGATCATTATTTTGTAAGAGTTTTTGAAAAGAACAAAATGTGCGAAAAGATGATCACATATTAGTCACGTGAGACCGTTAATGGAGTTACCAAAAATATTCCATGAACTTCTGTTCTGAACAATTTAAACTAAGAGGACGCTGAAAGCCTCGACCCAATGTTAGCATTATTGTTTCATTATTGCATATACAGCGAAAAAAACATTTTCAACAAAGCATTTGGTTACCCTTGTATGCGAAAGCTGAAGCGAAAACTATTCTTAGTCTCAATAGTATTTTATGAACATTCAGTGGTTGCTGTATACTATTGGATCATTTTTAGTTTTTTACAATTTTCCTTTATTTTTCAAATATAATTTGGTTGCACATGAGGCAAAATAATACGTCCCTGTCAAGATATTACGATAATAATCAAAACGGTTCATTTTATTATGATCATGTTTATTGGTAATTTAAATTGTTGATCTCGATTTTTGTATTTAGCAGATACGAGAGAAATTATATGTAATACTGTCTGTATCACGACATTAGCTTCCATCTCAAGTTGAAATGTTAAAAGTACTTCTAAAGAGACATCGTTATTCATGAAAGTATTTTACAAAATATTTTTAGAAAATAGGGCATAAGAAGCGATTTTATATCTTAAAACTGCTTTCATATAATGCATAACAGTGGTTAGTATTGTCCAAAAGAAGAGTCCCTTTATCTTTTTGCTTTTGTATATAAATTATCATTGTCTTTCCGTTTTTCACATACACATAAATTATCATTCACATACATTACCATTGTCTTTCCGTTTTTCACATAAACAATATTCATGAATGTTTCTTACCAGTCCGGTTCTGTTCTCCTGATGGAGAATTCTTTACAGAAGTATCCTGACAATGCATCTATCCAAATTTAAAGTTTGTATAGGAATAACATAAGAATCAGATACATTTAAAATCAAAACGGGAAGAGAAACTACTTTCATTACCTTGCTCTGTTCTAGATATAGTTTACTTCAGTTGTAACACGTTTCAAAATAACTATATATTGTGGAAGAGAGATGTCTTTTAAGTTTCTTTAATACTCTTGAATTACTTGTTGAAAATAAATGTATGTTTTATGATGTACACCTTGGAAAGGTGATCACCCTTTTCGGATATTAGGCGTACTCTGTCTTTTAATTACATTTATATGAGAGTGGGTGATGGGATAACTTTTCAAAAATATTGAAACATTTAAATTAAAGTAATTCTCTATTTGAAAAGAAATGTAACGAGGGACGAGGGTTAATAAAATCATCCATCAAAGGTATGTATATGGATATGTTAGAGTCATCCCTGTTAATTTTCAATTTCTTCTGATATTTGAAGCAATGCATGTATATTTATGTGTTCTTTGGTTGTCATTTTATTTCACACACGAATTGATTGTGAAAAAAAAAAAACATATTTTTTACTGTGTGTTAATTTGAGTGGCCTTTGGTAGCTCTCTTACTATCAGCACTGTTTAAAAAACGCCCGTTACGGGTAACTTATAAGTCGGATTATTAAAATAAAAACTTCCAGGTTGATTACGCTTAAAGCAAGGTTGAAGTTCAAGCAATTAAGGAATGACCTAGGAAAAGAGGCTAAAGGGGAAGATTTTTGAAGTGGAATTTGTAATTTATACTGTGCGATTGATATTTAGATAAAAATGCGATCAAGAATAAATTCTGATTAAAGAAAATCGGTTCAGTATTTTCACTCATCTTACCGATTATGGTTCAATTAACCCTTCTCTAAAAAGAAAAGAAAAATTGTAATCGCCAGTATCTGTTATTACATGTTTGTGCTATAATGACAGAAACGTTAAAGAATTATTACAAAAATATGATCAACTATTAACATGGAAGGGATATTGTCTTTTGAAACGTTGGCTACTATGACTTATTTGATGGCTTGTTGACGGTTGGCATTTGAATAAATTGAGTAATGTCTTCTTTTTTTTTATGCACGTATACATTTATGTTGTTGTTCATATATTGTTAGAATTTATTGAATGCGAAAATATAGACTGAAAATAGCTAAAATTTTACAGTAATAATTTTTGGGGAAGAGATCATTTCATTTTATCCATTTATTGCACACATTCAAAAAAACGCGAAGAAGAAAATGTGCATGCTGGCATACTGCAAAAGCTTGTGAGAAAATAAACAGCGCGTAGAAAAGTATTATCGGTTGATTTCGATTCATGATTTATTGAAGATAAGTAAAACAAATCAAATAATAATCTAAAATGTAATGGTGTTTAAATCCTTGTTAAATTAATTCTTAAAGTATAAGCATAACTAGAGCCTGTTCAAATTATACAAAGTACTCCCCTTTTTTCAGCAAATATTTTAAGTAGATGAATCTGACAACCCATAAATTTATTCCCTTTACAGAACCTTTCAAATACCTTTGAAAAATATTCTGCATCCATTTTGTCTTTTGTTGTGATAGAGTTGGTGCCACAAGAAATGCACGTTAAAATAGTACTTGAGTTTGCCAACATACTGTGCAGTTTTTCAAAATAATTGGACTGTAGGTTTATGACCTTTCATTTTACATATCTTAAGCCCTCTTTCGTGTGGCAAATCGCATGGACATCGAAAATTGCAGGCCCAGATTCACGGTTTGCGGCTGATAGACACATATTAGTTTAGTATATATTCACTTATTATAATTGTATTGTCCTACCACTAGCATTTAATCTCTTTAACCATTAGCGTTTGATCTCTTGCACTTGATATATTTTGCATATCTCTTTTGCCTACAGTCTTTGTTTAGATCTACAATAAATCTGCTTATTTGTTGGCTCATGATATGAACATGAGACAGATACCCTGATGATTAAGCATACCGATCTCTCTGACTGAATTTTAATCTCATACTGTACATTTTGAAAGAAGCATTTAATGCCAAATCACATCGCACGTAGGTACGCATTTGTCATTAAGTGATATATGACTTCCTGTTATCTGCATTTTAAAGATTTCGTAGTCCATGAATTGTATTTAGTTTCCACTTGAAAACAATCAACCTTTAAGTAATCTATATTTGAGAGAAATTGTGGTAAAATGGGAAGAAAATATGGTAAAATTGAAAACAAATGTGGTCAAATTGACATAAATTTTGATACACTTGTTAGAAATTTGTGTAAAATTTGGGATTGTTTTATTCGGTAAGATTTGCAGTAATTCGGCTCAAAATCTCTTTCCATTAGCAACAATATTTACGCACTGACACTGACAATTCGTCAATTTGTACATTGTACGAATTTTTTATCCCGTGAGTTGTTTTTGCCGCCTACTTGAAGAAAAAACATACATAATTTAAAGGGGAAATATTTCTTCCTTGATGTAATGCAGAAACATGTTACTCTTTTTCTGTTCTCAAAATTTGAGGACGTATTATATTGAAATCTCTCAAATATTACAACATACTTTTACTGTGGTGGTAGTTATATTGATACCGCGACCATTTTACGTGAATGTTCAAATCGACCGTACTTGAATATGACTCTGATGAATAAATAAGTAATTTGTCATTAGAAAGAACATTAGTGTTTTTCCAAATTTCCCATGACCATGAAAAACACACCCTGACTTTTGGACGGAGATTTCCTAAATTTAACATCAAAATTAAACTGCCAGGTTAACAGTCATTGCTTCTTTACAACCAAAGACTTCTGAACCGCCATATCACCAAGGTAACGCAGGAGATTGCCCTGTTGTTCAACTTACATGACGTTTCGTGGAGAAGTGTCGTTCGTAAGAGTTTTTTTTTCTTTCTCCGTTTACGTCCGTCTGTGTAAAAGAGGTACTGAGTGTGATATTTCTGAACCTTTTCATTCTACGAATTATAGACGAGTTTTTACATGCACATATATCTGATTGATCTGACATCACGTGACGCATGTGACGTCAGAGAAAGTATATTCGTGTTAAAAAGTTATATAACAAAAACTTAACACTAAAATTACATTAAAATCGCTTAACAATTCATCACTGTACAGCATGTCGAAAAAACCCTCTGAATTTCCTTATTCCTATACTTATTGCTTGCCAATCATCCACCAACGTTATATTTGAATGGGAGCAGTTGAATATGGTGAAGTAGTTTTGAATTACCATCAATCAAAATTATCTGAGATAACAGGGGAAAAAATTTGGACGATTCTTAGAGACGGGAATTTAGGACAGACCTTTCAAGAATTGTCATAAATCACAATTTTTGCATACCTTAAGAATTTTTCAACTTTGATTAACCATAACTCGGAACTGCATGGTCTTCTGATGTAGTTCAAAAAAACTATTGTGTTAAAAAATAAAAGGCCTTTCTGGTGTATGTACAGAATATCTAATTATCTATATAAGTTTCGCCACTGTCACTTTGCACTCTAAACGCTAAAAAGTTTGAAAAATAAATAATGAACATACGTATTTGTATTGTACTCTTTTCTCGGATCGCCCCAAAAACCGACTGGACCACCCTAAACCGAGGTTACAGAACGGCCATTCAAACCCGCCAGAAAACCTGAAGGCTCAAACCCACTGAACCTGAATGCTCCGAGCTTCCACCACCTGAAGGCTTGGACCACCGCCCTTTCCTCCTTCTCCTGTATATATCGTTCTGCATATCTATGGAAAAATCGCTGGTCAATAGCCTTGAATCTGGGACCTCCAGGATCTCAGTCGTATGTTCAGCCAACTTTATGTTTGCAATATTCAAACATGGTAGGATATCAGCAACGCAAAGCTAAGACTAATATGAAGTGGAATGTTACAATTACATTCATGAAATATTGTGACAAATATGTTGCGAAATGATACAATATATTACTTTGTGCAATAGTGGGAAACATTTGTTTCCAATACTCAGAAATACGTTTTAGCAGCTTTTTGCTTTTTAAAATGGATTTCTATTGTCAAAATGGACTGGAATAAAGCCATCACATTACCATTATGCTCCTTTTTTGGTACTTAATAAGCTATGTACCAGAAAAGTAAACAAACATTTTGTTAGCTATTCTGGTACAGAGTTTTTGAAGTGCCACGAAAGGAGTATGAGGTAATGTAGAGGCTTCATATCTACTGTAGTCCATTTTAACAATATAAATCAATCTTTAAAATAGAAGCTGTTTTTTGCAAAATGCTTACATATGATTTCATATTTTTCTGATTGAAATTAAATAAGTATTTTCTTACCTGTAGTATAATAGTTAATCACCTTCATCAAAAAACCTTAATATTACGGTAATATTCATCAGAAAATTATTAATTAATTGTACTGCACAAGAAGACAAAACAGTGTGAATAAGCAATGCATAATATCATATATATGCATTTTGTTCACTGTCGTGGATTTAGAAAATAAAATAAACATTTACAAAAGATTTTGCAAAGTATAATGCTTCTTTTTTTTAATAAATATGATACTTTGCTCCGTCAGGACTCGAAAACAGGGGTAACGGTATTATTTTCCCAGTACGGGCAGTCTAGCCTCACCGACTGGGGGATACAATTTTTTTTTTAAAGGAAGTAGCTTACATACACAGGTTTACCTATCACTCCCCCGACAGAATCCAAATAATCTACCCTTCAAGGAGCTATAGGTTTCCAATGGATCAAACTTCAATTTAAAATTGGTTAGATAATGAAAAACATTTGTGATATGTATCTAATTGTTTTCGCTCTTGAAAAAAATAGGTTATTTCTGACGAAGTGAGACTGGGATTAATGCAATTATTTTGTTTTGCAAATGTGTAAAAAAGTGTGAAAATGATCAATTGTTGCATGAAATGATGTATTTTCCAATCTAAAATTTTAAGAAACACTGTCATTAAAAAGAGGATTTGTATATTAAAATTCAATAACAAAATTGACAGCTACAATGTATTTATGTTTGTAAAACTCAAACATGGTAGGCTATCAACAACGCAAAGCTAAGGTTTGTATGATGTGGATTGTTACGGATTATATTTATGAAATATTGTGATAAATATGTTGCGAAATAATACAATGTATTACTTTGTGCAATAGTGGGAAGCATTAATTTTAGAATTATTTTCTGATTGAAATTAAATAAGTATTTTCTTACCTGTGGTTTAATAGTTAATCACCGTAATCAAAGACCACACTATTACGGTAATATTCATCAGAAAATTATGAATTAAGTGTGCCGCCCAGAAGACAAAACAGCGTTAATAAGCAATGCATAATATCGCATATATGTATTTTGTAATACTATATTTTTATAGAAATTCATGTTTAATTGCAGTGAAAGCAAAATATACACCACAACAACGTCCTCTTCAATTACAAATTCTGGACAAATGCTCACAAAAGAATGTGTGCATGGTATCTACAAAGATTTACCTTTTGGTAATGTATTTCGTTGTTGTTTGTTCTTGTGAGAAGAAAAATGTGAAGCATCTGGATGATAATAAGAATAAATCATAGGTCATTCCGGAAGAGATACTTCAGTTACATATAAATCAAGATTTAAGCCTGTCTGAGACAGTTTTTTTTTTCTTTTTTTTTCCCAAATCAATTATGCAACAAAAGGGAGCAACCTAAAAAAATGTTTACATGAAAAATTAAACACTCCGATATTCAATTTTTAACGGGAAAAACGATTATAGGCAAGTAACACATGGTACTCAATTCTACGAAAGATATTTTGTGAGCTTCTGTAGTTGTAATTTATTTTGATATACTATGAAAACTATGATTTAAAATAATAAGATGTGCAACTTTGCCCCATATTAGGGAGAATATTAGTATTAGCAAATTAGTATTAGTATTTTATGGTATTATTAGTATTAGAATATTAGTATTAGCAGATTAGTATTCGTGTTTTATAGTATTATTAGTTTTATAATATTACTATTAGCCGATTAGTATTAGTATTGTGTGGTATTATTAGTATTAGTATATTAGTATTAGCAGATTAGTATTAGTATTTTATAGTATTGTTAGTATTAGAATATTAGTATTAGCAGAGTAGTATTTGATAGTATTGTTAGTATCAGAATATTAGTATTAACAGATTAGTATTAGTATTTTATATTAATATTAATATCATAATATTAGTATTAGCAGATTATTATTATTTTATAGTATTACTAGTATTATAATATTATTATTAGTAGATTAGAATTAGTATTTTATCGTATTATTAGTATTAGGATATTAGTATTTTGTGAGGGCTTAGACATTGTTTGTATAATTAGTGTATATTTCTTATGTTTTGCTATTGCAAATTTTTTAAGATTATGATGATAAAACAAATACAAAAATAGGTCAATTTGGGCAAGGTAAGACTAGGATTAAAATCTTCGGTGATTTTCATTTTAGATTTTGCAATGCAATTGTGAAGTAGAATTGCAAAACTACATTTTGCCACATGAAACGCCCTCAAAATGGTAATTTACGCCTAAATTCATTACAATATTATATAAGTATAAGTATAATTAAGAAGCTAATTAAGATTATTTAAAGTAATTAAGAGTAAATAAAAGTGTTTAATTCAACTGTTCACAACTGTAGTGTTTTAATAGGTGTGTAATTGATTGGCAAAGCCAATACCGAAGTTTTATTTGGATGAGGTATATTGGGGTGTAATCATGAGTGTCAATTTGACCTATACTAATCCCTCAAGTAAGCATCAATATTACAAAACAGAATAGATCAATTGAGTTATAATCTGCGATATGTTTTAAAGCTTTATAATCCAAATTTGGTAACCTAAGCCGTGCGAAATAAGAAGCAAACTGCTGAAATTCTTTAGGTGTATATAATGTTTTTCGGAAAAGAAATATGCATGACAGAAATTATTAAGCACTGTCCAAAATGTAAAAAAAAAAAGATGATATTCATCCGACTTTTCGTATCAAATTATAATAATGCACATTGAAGTCAATACTAGCGACAGATTTTCATAAAATGTTTGTAAATTACTAATGGCTGCTTCACGGAGCGAAAAGCTATTGCTCCAAACTGCTACAAACTGACAAACTGTACTAACATTTGTAAAATATATATACATGTTGAAATAGTATCTTAATGCAAATGACATCGACATATTCAATTAAAAAGTTGTATCCAAACATTTAAGCTGTAGTGAGACACCTCTTTCTATGTTCTTATTGAACACCATTGCTGTTTGAACAGTCTGGTTGACGATCTCGATCGAGATATCTCACAATCAGTAAATCTCCCAATTGGACGATTTCGTGTCATTATAACCCACACTGCATCTTTCCAATTTCAAATTTCTTTAAAGAAATATATAAAGGTAAAATAGGTTTAACCCAAAGGTAGAAAAAATGCATGTAAAATAATCTTATTTCATTGAGGCAACAGAACGATACAATTATTTTCTCCATTTTTACCAGCGCAAATTTGACTCTTACCAGGAAAATTTAAAGCAATCATTAAAATTCATTTTAACAGTTTCTGAAGAGCAGATTTGAAAATTGTAATGACCAGCAACAACTCAACTGTACAAAGGAGTTCCAAAAGTATCATTTTTATCATATTTTCCAAAATATACAACTTTAGAATACCGAAATTTGAAAAGCAAAGTAAATATTAACGGCTGTAATTTTGAACAGTTTAAATAATGATCAGTGCGCATGTCTCCATCTTCCAATCAGGAGATCTCCCAATCGGGAGAGTGGACCGGACGGTTGAAAAGGATAAATATAGGACATTTATAAAGTAAACAATCAATTAAGTGTTAGATTATTTTTAGTTTGGTTTTAGTATAGACCAACGAGTAACATCATTACCATCCAAAATCAATAAGCTGATAAGAGTAGTTCTTTGGCAGTGGTTATGCAGTTGTTGGCAGTGGGTATGCAAAACAATCTGGTATTAAATTTGGAAGAGCGCTTTCTATCAGTCCCGTTTTATTAGTCCTATTCGAACAGTCACATTGTAACCAGTGCAACATCAAACTATCTACTAAAATCATGTAGAGAACCTGTACTTTTTCTACTCTCTTTTGCTTTTAAGACTGTAAATGAATGAAAAGGTCGGCTCACAAAGGCTCCAGATTCGGGAGATAAGAAGAATTTTGTACTGCATTAAAGAATCTGTCGAATTGGCGCCAAGCTTTAAAAATGAATTTGCATGTATTGACGCCAAACATTACTATATGCAAATTATCATACATATTATAGTTGGTGCATATCTTTCGAATAAATGAAAGATTACATTTCGCTTATCTTTTAAACATACAAGAAAGTAATTTAGTCACCATTGCACCAAGGAGGTATAGTCCCACCTTGGTTACACGTTGCACGAAAATATCAAAATTATTAGGTACTATGTTTCTTTTTTATGTTTTGCGCTGATTGCATTGTAATGCACTACCTTGATTATTTTATTTATGCCATTTTTATAACAGGTGAACTTCTTAAAAAAACTTAAAAATCTATGTAAACTTTTCTCGTGAATGACCAAGAGGACCATATTCCACTCTGGCCAAAATCATTTTCGCAGTGCATTAAATGCGTAAACACTCTGCATCAACCAGTTTGATTCGCACCGGGGACTCAATAAGTCTCCCGATCGAGAGAATCAAGCATGCGCACTGAGCTTACAGTGATATATCGAAACCGCTATTTTTATTGTAAAGTTTCACTGATAGACGTTTATCAGTCGTTTCATTGAAGGTTTGTAACAAGGTTTGCTATATTCATATTCAATTTCGCGAAAGTAAAACAACTTCCTTACTATCACGCACTTATTGCTAAATAATTATCACAAATCTCCAGGTTATATCTCATAATTTCAGAAAACCTCGATAAAGCGCGTCATAATAAGAATTCATCACTTTTCTTCAATTTCTCGAAAACCGCACGGTGAATTTTCAAAAGCGCGCGGTAAAAAGATCATTTATGTCATTAATTCAAATCGTGAACAAAAAATTGAACCCGAATTTTATAATTTGTTTCTATGATTCATCATTGAACATTGCTTTAATTCGCACACTAATTTACAATTGCATGGAATTAAAATGATATTACCTTTTAATTTTTCATATACCACCTTCACTTATTTCCGACTGTCCAGAAACTATTAGCGTAATTCTGTCTGTTGAAGAATCATCTGTTCCTATAGATTGGCATATTCCCACCGCTACTGAGAGTTCACAAGGAGCTGTTAATGTAAGATCAACCCACAATTCTAACCAAACTTTCCAGCCAGGAACAACAGTGGTTAAATATCATCTGGAAATGAAATTATATGCATATTTAACGTCACCGTTGTAGGTAAGTTTAGAGAAAATGCTTTATGTAGATTTAAAAAAAGTACCAGAAAACCTAATAAAGATTTGTATGACTGACAAAAGTACAGACTATATATACATATATACATCTATATATATATATATATATATATATATATATATATATATATATATATATATGTATATATATATATATATATATATATATATATATATATATATATATATATATATATATATATATATATATATATATATATATATATATATATATATATATATATATATATATATATATATATATATATATATATATATATATATATATATATATATATATATATATATATATATATATATATATATATATAAATATATGTATATATATATATATATATATATAGATATATATATATATATATATATATATATAAATGTATATATATATATATATATATATATATATATATATATATATATATATATATATATATGTATATATATTTATATATATATATATATATATATATATATATATATATATATATATATATATATATATATTATATATTATATATATATATATATATATATATATATATATATATATATATATATATATATATATATATATATATATATATATATATATATATATATATATATATATATATATATATATATATATATATATATATATATATATATATATATATATATATATATATATATATATATATATATATATATATATATATATATATATATATATATATATATATATATATATATATATATATATATATATTTATATACTACGGAAGGTCGCACTTTAAAAATCTTTTTAATACAAATACTCCAAGCGGAATAAGATTTGCACACAATTTTACACCACACTGTTTCCGTATTACTCCTTTATCATATATATGAATTCACTGGAATAATCCATGGTAGTTAAGGTTTTTCTATATAGTATATAAGCAGACAAACTGACGTCCAATCAAACATAAGATAGTACAGCAAGGTTTCAATATAGAATTTAGGCTACAGCCTAATCATAAACAACTTTCAATTTCTATTCAATTCAAATGTTCATTGCTTAACGCAGGATTGAGCTTTAGATACCTAATGCAGCTAGTGGTAGGTTTGCAATATGAAATACTACAATAGGGTCTTACACGCTTTATTCGGGAATGTCTTTACATTTTGAGAAGAAGAGAGGAATAGAATTTGAATGACTAATATTGTGTATAATGTTGACTATCTCCATGCAAATTAACAACACTTTTGAATAATTTTCTGCTCAGCGCTCGTTGAGCAAGGCTTGGATTCAGGTGCTTGCAAAATGCTGTGGAAAATTGTAATTTTGATATTTTTCGACTTCATTTTTTCTGTTGGTGAGTAAATATTTTTTGTCATAAATCTGAATGTAACGATTATTTTGTTTAGTCCTTTATTTCTTAAACTTCAGAGTAGATCAATAACGAAAATTGTAACATTTGAAAACATTGAAGCTAAAAGGGAAAGAGTTACAACATATCACCATTATTTGATTCTTCTAGCTATATGATATGTTCACGTTGTATAACTTTTGTCTGATTTCCTCTGTTAATCCGTTGACTTTGAACTTTGTTATAAAAAGCACTCTGACAGTCTGACCGCGATATTTAAAGGAATACTTGACCAAATTTCAATGCTTAAGTTTTTAGAGGAAAAATAATAATCTGAATTTTGTTTTTGTAAATAAAGTAACGAATAATCAGTATACAATGGAAACCACCACGTCCTAAAATGCTTAAATAAATCATTTGAAAACCACTATATACATCTTCACTTTTTTCATAAGTTAAACCCATTATTTAAACACAAACAATCGCTGCATAAATGATATGCATTAGTTTTCGTATTGGGCTCGGAAGTTTATTTTTTCTTTTGAAAGACGATCTCCTCTTTAGCTATAACAAGCGCATCTAAGCTTCGTATAACGATTGCATTAAAATTTTGAATACCTTTTTGTTTCATAACTAAATCGTTTTATTGATTGATGTAAATACAAAGATTACATTTAAAAGTTGATTCCTTGGTATTTAAATTTAAATTTGTTTAACAGTAAAAGTGCATCCTTTTCACATCCTTTGTTGACCTACAAAATTTCTTTATAGGCTCTTGTTAAACTAATCTTAATCATACATAGCTCCTTGTGTTGTATAAAGTACCCATTCATGTTTTGCCCGTAGCTACTGTTCATCACTCTTTACATCTTAGTGAGAATATTCAAAGCGTCCCTTTTTCTATAATTTCATATTTATGGTCGTTTTTTTCTTCTTTAAAACATAGGAAACACACAGATTTTAAGATTGGAAGACTTTCTTCCATATATATCACATTCCTAATATATTTAAACATTTTACTTTTAGTTCGCTTGTTATTTATTTGATTTTCTTAGCGGGTCTGAGTTGGAGTGATGCCACTTAAATGTAAACAGTTTTTCATGTATCAATAATAATAATATAAAAACAGCAGAGAAGATTCATATAGCAACTTTATGTTGAGACTTTGTAAATAGTTACATTTCTAACATAGTGTTAGCATTTGTTAGTATACTTGATAATATATTTGTAAGAATGATCTGATTTTGAATATTTTGTAATTCTATAATTCTTAAAATAATTATTATGATGTCTATTTAGAACTTAATATTTGTCTTTTGAAGTAGAAATTCCGAGAAGAAATCTTGGTCGTAGGTTTACAAACAGGAACAATATTTGGACATTCCATGTACACTACTAGGAGAAGAGAGTTACTAACTATTTTTAAAATATAAATAATTCCCAAAAAAAACACACAACTATACCCAAATATTCCATACTTGAAATATAAAACCACAAGCATTGATATGAGATGTATGTAACTTCTTGTAAACTCACTGCAAAGTTTATCACACAAAGGTATGAGTGTGGTGATGAAGATAGGTGTTTCGTAAGAGCGAAAGGCCTGTGGGACCTAATTTATAGCACAGAAGTTTGATAACCTAGGGTGCGAGCTCGGGCTGCTATTAAATTGGCCTTAGCTAATGTCCACATAATGAAGAATGCATATTCTGGGAGAAACCTCGGTTTAAGGCCCATTCATATTAACGATTAGTAATGCAATGGGGCCCGCCATGTACACATAATGCAATTGAGAGAATGCATTTAAGCGGCTATAGGTTCGTTAAGCAAAGTCTGTTCTTAGATCTGAAAGTGTATACAATAAACCTTTTATCATTCCAATCATTTTATAAACGGTCTTAGCTACGGGATACCACGTAGTTGCTATCTAAAAATGGCATTGTCGATCATCATCTACAGTATACTTTTTTGTTTACTTTTCAAATTTAAGATAAAACGAAGCATTCCTACATACAGATGCATCAGCAAAAAGTATTCGTGGGTACATTTTCGCAATAGCAATTGGTAATAATTCTTTTGTGAAGAAATAACTATTTTAAATTACTTAAACTGAAGATAATAAATATCGGAAAATTAGGTAAAATAAAAATCGACCGCAGTATATACCTGTCATTAATCATTGGAAATAAAATGTTGTATCTTTAATAGATACAGAGTATGATTTTCTTTGTAACTGTAAAAGTATAAACTAATTTAATTAATGTCACATGGCCGTGATTCGCGTGTCCATAATGGACCAATCGTATACTGGAGGAATCTTATTAACCGTTCAAATACTGGAGGAATCTTGGCCGTCTGCACAATTTACGCACGGAATGGGACGAAGCGTATAAGAATAAAATGTGTTCAAGCGCACGTATCATACGTACGTTATACATGAAAAAATAGGCGCGCGTACTGCTGTTGACATTTTTCCCTTAAACCTGCACCTGATTGGTTGAAGTATTGAAGAAATCACGTTTGGCTAAACTCGGTTTGAAAGGATCTATATCTAAAACTTCTCTTTGTTAAATAGTATGATATTATCAATCGAAACAAAAGTTGCATATGATTGAAATATGCATTAATAATATAGTTACATTTCTGGACAGACTTTGCATCAATTTAGGATTTTGAAAGAGACGAGAGAAGAAAAAAAAAACATTGCTAAGGATTTCGTACAATATGATCTGTTTTCGTGGAAACAAATATGAATATGAATCTGCTTTCTCTGTGCGCTTTGATTTGGTATGACAAAATGCATAGAATAAGAAAAAAACAGTCCGTGGAAAAACAATAGACAAGCATTATTCGGAAATATGAGTATCAAACATTAATTATGTGATATTAAAAAAAATACCTAGACTTGACGTCATCTCTTTTCGACGGATTGCTCCTTATAACCAATCACTACATTAATTCCAATGATAGCATTTTCCATGTAGATTATATGTGGGTAAGGTAACCATGCTCAACCACCAATCATTATTAGCACGGGGTCTGATTTCTACAGGAACTTTTTGCCACATGTATAATATTCCAGCATCAAGTTCGATGCCACTTTTCAATTATGCTTTTTGGAACGTAAATAATCCATTGCCAAGCGTTAAATAAAAATGCCATGTTGCTTTAAAGGATCTTTCGGGTGAAAAGTGAGGGCGTATTTTTGTTTACTCCAAAGAATATTGAAACACACGTTTTATAAACTGAATGGTACTAAAAATAGTTGATACCAATTTTCAAATTAATTATAATTACTTATGAATATTTCAGTAATTTTTCAACGACACGAATGTAAAAAATAGAGCTGTGTCATTTCCAAATTTCCCTGAAATAGCAAAAAAAAACGCTTTCACTTTAACATTGATCGCTGTTGTCATTTAAAAGTGAATTAAGTGTAAATTTCTGAGGCGTGTATCATTTTTGTTAAAGGTTTGGACCTTTTTGCTGTGACCTGGCTTTGATGTGGTCGTATATTACAATATGAATTACACATGATGCTATGATGATATTAAACTAGCTTGGATTGATCACAATATGTCTTTTAGAGAAATAACTTAAGGATATTACTTCTAAGTATGTACATCAGTTACAATCCACAATAAATTTGACACTGTCCACGATAAAAACATGCATATTTATGACTTTCCACTTAGTACCCGTTGCCATTTAAAATATAATATTATGGGAACAAAGTGATTTACGATGCAGTGTGTAGCATAGTGCTGATTTAAGCTCTTAGATAATCCATATTGACAATATCCCTGACATGGTGTCAGAAATCATGAGGGTGGAGGGGGATGGAGGAGGGCTTAGATAATACAGTAAGGGCACTTTCTTTATATGAGATTTTTAATGAGGATCTGAACCAGAAAAAGGGTCTTCTTGTTTTATTTCAGGGGTGGTGGAAGATGGATGTAAGAGCCATTTTTTCTAACTGAGAGATTTTGAAAATATTAAAAATGCCACCTTTTCCAAATTACCAGAAACTTGATCAATTTGTATCGGTCCGAAAGTCCTAACCAACTTTTTCCTTTTTTTCTTAAATTTGCACCCACGAAAAAGTGTGTATATGAAACCATTGAGGGCCACAAGTCGGAGAAATAGTAATTTTCATAACAAGATCTACATATATTGGGAAATTATTTGTATTGATCATGATTTGAAAGTTTTAATTTCCCAAACAATTTATTGATGTGAAAATCAAATGAGGGGTTCCTTAGTACTTTAAAATGTTCTTGTTTGTGTGGTTTTTCATCCTTTTCTTAGTTTTAGATTTTTAAAATATCCACAGTTTCAGCCCCACCCCGCCCGTTCCACCATCTCTGAGTACAGTAAAGCGTTACATGCCTTTAAGGGTAGTTCTAACTAACTATGAACAATTTATTTCCTATTAATGAAGTTTCGTATAGCTTTTAAAAGGGAAACCCCTGTCCCCCACGTCCCCTTACTCAAGAGCAAGGTGAAGCAGCTCCTTTGCCCCGTGGTCAGGTGGTACCGACATGCTTGATCCTAAAAAGTAATAGGTAACACTAAAGAATTGATGTATCGGAAAAATATCATAATATAAGGCAACTATTCGTAATATGCAGGTTGATAATAAAAGTAATACTTCAAATTATAAAAAACGAATTAAAAGATCACATATACATTGTGCACAGTATGGCTTAACGGAGAATCTCCATTGCATTGGAAGACTTTGGAGAGGCTATAACTGAATCCAATGGTAATGAATTGTGAAAGAGTTTGTTACTACCGCCTGAAACATGTATGAAATAGAGAATCTCGTCGAAACAAAATGGCTTGTCACGCTGCCGGTTTTGGTTCTACATTTTAGTGTTGTTGCCTCCGCGGCGGTATTTGATTGGCTTGCCAATATATGTGCAAATATTTTGACCAATGAAAATCTTTCCCTTGTATTAAATATTTCCGTGCTTGTTAAGCGGATAAAATTCCCTAATTTTATAATTCATTTTCTTTGATCTGTGCAAAATTGAAATAATTTGTTTGTGTTAATAGTTAATTTGTGTTTCATCTTTTTGTTGTTGGATGATAGGATGGTTCATTTTCTACAAATAAGAGTCATGATTTACAGAGTAGATCTTTAGCCAATTTCAGAGTTTCATAAGAGGCGGGAGAAAAAAAAAGTAGCCAGCGCTTGCATTTCGTACAAAAAAAACCATATATTTTCGGGGAATCATTTGCCTATGTTTTCTGATTACAGCTAATATCCTCAATTTTCTTTATGGAATGCGCTAGTTTGGGATGAAAAACACATTAAAATATGCAAAATAATAATCTCGCTGGAGAATGATAGACAGTCAAACACATTCATTTGGAGAGATGACGAAAAAGACGCTTAGCTTATTAAAAATATGATATACAAAGAAACTTTGACGCTCATATATCAAAAATTAAAAATATGTCTCCCCGTTTTTTAGGTCCAAATGACACAAAGAAAGTCATACAAGAAAGAATTAAAGAGGAGTTTGTCGTTTGTAGTCGTAAAGAATACGCATCGAATGCTTCTTAGATTGTGACATTTTCATCAAACTTTCAGGGAGTTTAGTTTTTTAATTAAATTTGTGCACACAGAGCCGTGTTTAATTAAACGTTTGAATTTGTGCATAGTGTATCCATATATTTCTCAATTATTGGTTGGAACAATGGGCCAATGCTATGCAAAAAAGGAGAAAAGAACAAGACATCTTTAATTCACATTTTGTATTTGAACTGTATTTCCATGGTAACAAGAGATTGAGAAATCTATTTACTTGCAATCACATGTTCTGTTGTCGTCTTTTGATATCCTCGAAAGACGTCCTCTAGTGGCCCAATTTTAACATATAAGGACAACCTCGTGGGTTTTAAAATACATCTAAGACCGGAGAGCTCGAACTTCCTAAATATAATACCCAAATTAGACCCTTTAAATATTAAACAAAATATGTATTTAATTTTCACTGGCAGTCCAGGGTTGCTGCGAACAAAAACATCAGCAGGTCATAATGGATATTGGTAATTATTTCACACGTCCTCTTTTGATTAATATTGACCACTACAACCAATCCAGTTCCGTATTACCTCACCTCACCGTCTCTCCAGGTCTCCTGGCCCATAAGGCTGCAGTGCACTTTCTCCACTGGACTCTGTTATTTGCAAGTTTTCTGGATTCTATGAGCGAGCTTCTTCCTATCACATTCTTCTCCTGCTAGGCTGTCCTTTTCCAAGTCGTTCTAGTACAACCAACTTTCTTTCTTCCCACTGATTTTCACGTCATAGCTGTCACACAGTGCTTAATAGTGACGATGCGCATCACATGACCAATCCACCTTTACAATCTTCTTTTTACTTAAGTGCTGATTTTGTCATGTTTAGTGATTCTCATTATTTTATCGTTAAATATTTCATATGGCCATCTGATCTTTATAATTCTCCTGTAACATTTGAACATAAATGTATCTAGCTTCCATATATTAAAGTAAAATAGAATGCTCAATTTAGAAATGCAGTTAGCAAGGTGTAACATATATATTAATATTTAGGTCATGTTAATAAAAGATCTATGTTCGTTAATATCAATATCATTATCAATTACAAAGCAGTTTTTTTTTTAATATTTTCTCAAAAATAACACGTCTCTTGTAATTGATCTGTATTAATAATCAAAACATGTCTAAAATTCTGCCTTCCTTCACATACTGTGCCAGATGCTATAGAGGTCTTTTAAAAATTAGAAACGATGATGTAATGATCTTGTAATTCGGCTTTTTTAATCAATGATTAAGTGCTGAAAATTCCTTTTTCCTTTGCTATTTTCCATGGTATTTACCATATCAAAAAGTATTAGTTAATGATTGTCCAGAGTCATGTGTGGGAGTTGAAATAGAAATAAAATAGTCCAACCTTTTTTTGATATGTGTTTTGTTTTTAGATTTTGATATATTTTACCAAATTCTAGGTTTATTATTTTTATTTTATATGCTGTTTTCCACATGATTTAAATCACATCCAGTACAAAGGTCAAACGTTAATGTAAAAGGCACGCGTAGAAAGTAAGATTAGAACATTTTCCTTCTGTAAAAAGTGCAACTTGCACTGACATCAACACTTTATTTAACGCCCATATCGCACTGCCTTCTTGATATATGTTACCTTAATATATAACAACTTACTGTTTATCATGTATCTTAAAAAAAATTGCATTATTTCTTGGTCAATGTTTTATTCTTATCGTTCCAAAACGAAAATTAAAAATAATGATAGAATACATAAATTTAGCTTTCACTTTGCAATCATTATTTTACATATACACACGTAAATAATAGCAAAGGGAGCTAAGACACATTTTAAGGATGTTTCTTTTCATGTCAGGCATAGATATATATATATATATATATATATATATATATATATATATATATATATATATATATATATATATATATATATATATATATATATATATATATATATATATATATATATATATATATATATATATATATATATATATACATATATATATATATATATATATGTATATATATATATAAATATATATATATATATATACATATACATATATATATATATATATATGTATATATATATATATATATATATATATATATATATATGTATATATATATATATATACATATACGTATATATATATATATATATATATATATATATATATATATATATATATATATATATATATATATATATATATATATATATGTATGTATATATATATATATATATATATATATATATATATATATATATATATATATATATATATATATATGTATATATATATATATATATATATGTATATATATATATACCTATATATATATATATATATATATATATATATATATATATATATATATATATATATATATATATATATATATATATATATATATATATATATATATATATATATATATATATGTATATATTTAAATGGATAAATGAATAAATATATATATATATACATGTATGTATATATATATACATATATATATATATATATATATATATATATATATATGTGTATTTATATATATATATATATATATATATATATATATAAAAAATATATATATATATATATATATATATATATATATATATATATATATATATATTTATATATATATATATATATATATATATATATATATATATATATATATATATATATATATATATATATATATATATATATATATATATATATATATATGCATTTGTGTGCAAAAGGTAAACCTTCACTTCTTTTGCAAAATGTCAATGCGTTAAATAATTCAAGAGATATATTGTCATTTGGGGAAATATGGTTTGTTACAATCAACTAATCGACCAGTGGCTCAGCGCCAGAAGATGCCTTCTTGTTTAGGCAAAGAATTGATATTTAGTAGATATGAAGGATTTGTGACAGTTGTTCATCGTCTGGCAGATACTAGTCAATGAAATCTTACCCTCGTTTCATTCTTTGTAGACTCCAAGAGATGTAGTTTGGGACAAGAGCCTAACTCTAAGGGAAAATGGAAATGGGTGTTAATAGAGGATCGTCCTTGGAGCTGTACAGAAATATTTCCAGGTGGATTAAGTACAAAGCCAGCTAAAACAAGAATAGGTCGAATTTTCTTCAACAAACCATATTTTAGCAGTGAACGCAAACTCGTTAAGGAATTCATAAACAGTGGTAAGAACCCTTAATCTCTACCAAATAAAAAATATACGTTATAATGTTACATATTTTCAGTAATAATTATTTTAAAATGATGTGTGTTATACAGATTATTCAATGTGAAATATGTTTTTTTGTTTCCCTTCATTTAAGTGTACATTTTAGTTGCGTGACTAATTTATATGCTATTGCTTCTGAAATCATCTAAAGGCATTGTCATACTTAAATTGCTTTTCAATAAGAGCAAAGACATAATACATGGCTTTAACAATGATATAAGTAAATCACATTAAGCCTCAAAGACTTATAGAGCTGGTGCTTATGCCTGGTTTCGATGGTGCTAAATGGATGAAAATATTTGGCTGTGACATCATTCCATCGCGGGATTACACCCCTAACAGAAACTGAAACTCAATTTAGAGTTGAATGAACGAGCATAAACGGGATCAAGTGTCTTCTTCAAGGACACAACACAGCACCCCGGATGAGATCCGATCACGGTATCTTTGGAGTACGAGACTACTTGGCTATTGCACTCAATGATATGAAATGTCCTAATTGACCTGAAAATGTCATTTTTAATGAATTATGAACCTCACCTGTCCATCTAAAACGGATTTCGCTCCTGGGGTCCATGTGTGGATTCATGTAGTTAATTAGAATTCAATACGTATTACTTTAATAAATTGTAATGAAAATAGTTACGGTCAAAATCATATCAGAAAACCTATTGTTGTATGCATCAGATGTATTTATTTTTACTAAATATCATTTGAGTTAACATTGAGATAAATATACTGTACATTTTAACGTTTCTGATTGGTTAAAGTATTTATACGAAATTGACTCCAGAGGGACGTCAATAGTGGTTACCTGTAACATATAACAACATATAGAGCAATATTCTTAGGAAGAGAATCACGCTTTACGCATTGAGCCTTAACTATCATCACAATTACCTCAAATAAATATATGTTATGATTTAAAAGAACTAATGGACTAATGCAGATTGCCTTCATTTAATTATGTAGTTTCTGCGTTACTTGGGTTTGTTAGCTACCACAATATAGATTTGACAAGATTGTTGCTTCGTACCCTTTCTCCAACATTTTATCAAAATCGGGTGAGATATGTAGCATAATAAATAAAAACAAACATTTGTTTGCGGTGTTGGCTAATTACCAAAAGATGAGTTTAAATGTGGGAAGAAAAAGAGTTTAGTAAAATGATAATACTACAAATATTTTTCGATGTTTCTAAAAAGTATTATTACATTGGTAAGTTTTGCTTATTACAATATCTATTTGGGGAAAAAAAGTACTTCTTTTTTATTTGATAACTACAAACTACAGTAGTTTGGGAGGTTTAGCTGTTGGATGAACGATTTGTGAAGAAAGTATTCAACAAAGTGCGAAACATGTACACATGTACACACCTCACTCACTGCCACCTCGAAGCTCGGAAAAATTAATATATGGGGTCAAAAAGCTATAATGATATCTAATTATGATAAGAATGGAGTAAGCATGCAGGTTTTTACCCTGCTGTTTACAAGATCTTATAAGCTGGTGATAAAAACCTATTGTACGTTACACCTATGTCTTTATATGATAGCCCATTTGTATGCAACTATATATATTCTAAATACTTTACAATGGAAATTAACGAAGTTTATTTAGGCAGCACAATACGCCGAACAAGTCTGTTCTATTTCCACGTTCACAATTAGAACAATATTATATTTTTTTGAAGGTATTGGTATGGTCTAACCAGGATTGATAACGATGAGCATTTGGCTGGAAATTGGTTCTCTTACGATTTTAAATGACAGGAACAAATCTTATTGTAACTCCTGTCAAAATGACTTTTTGTCTAGCTTATTTCTTAACATGGTGTATTACATTATCTAACAACGATTGTAATCAAACTTTTCATCTTATTTTAAACAATTATTAGTGTTAGAATATCCATGTTTATTCTCCATGCTAATTTTAGTCGTTCGATGCTCCGAGATTAAACCTGATAATAACCATGTGATGGTAAACAACTCTGATATGAGCAGACATGTAAATAGCACAGCTACACTTCAGTGCGAAGTTAGATACGAGTCAAATCATACGGTCGTCAAAATCTGCTCTCTGGATGGATCTTGGGTTGAGTACGAAGCACCAAAGTGCAAAGGTATTCAACATAATCATTAATGTTGTCAAGACAGTTTGTTTCTTGTCCAGTTATTCCTTTGTGTCCTATAATATCGATATCCATTATTGTGTTTGTAATTTCAGCCTTTCAATGCTCCGCGATTGAGTCCGATAATGATCATGTAATGGTAAGCTACTCGGACACGAGCAGAAGCGTTTACAGCACAGCTACATTCCAGTGCGAAGATGGATATGTGGCAAATCGTGAAGTCATCAAAACCTGCTCTCTAAGTGGTTGGTCGATTGGAGACGAAAAACCAGATTGCAAAGGTATTTAGTATTACCACAGTTTTATCACGAAGCGATCGTACATTCGCGCACAAAGTAAAAAAAAAAACGAAACAATTAACAGCCAAAACATATGTTGCCTTGCTGGAATCAGTGCCTCTTCAAAACCAAGTACAGCACTTATTTCGTTTTTGAGCTTGACTGGAAAGTCATGGTATTGTTTGGTCCTTAGAAAACCACATTACGCACACATGTTACGATGTTCTTACACTGTCTATGAATGAGGCTTTGTGAAACATCATTTGTTTTTAAAAATGCTGTTTTCTGTATAAATAGCGATGGATGTATTTCTTCTGTGAAAAGAAGTATTACAGATAGAACATATGTCATTATAACAAACAATAGTCTTTATCTTCGCTGTGAAAAAAACATCAAAAACGTGTCAAAAACTTCATTTTCGCACTTCACTTAATGTTTTTCTTTGAGTAAATTGGGGCTTATATAATCCAATCATTGAAGTCACAAAACCATCGCAAACAGAATTTAGTAATAGTTTCTTAACCTCGAATAATAGAACTCTACTTACATGTATATATGAAAGAAGATTGTGCAGTGCGTGTGATTAGAAGCTTCACAGAACACATTTCAGATAATGAGAAAATAAAACTAGTGTTTAGTATTGAAAATACGAAAGTTCAGTATTTATATCAGCTAATTATTATTATTTTTTCTTATGATTCATCATTTAACATTGCTATAAATCCCACACTAATTTGCAATTGCATGGAATTAAGATTATATTACGTTTTAATTTCTCAGATATTGCACCCCAGTTATTTCCTACTGTCCAGAAACTATCAACGTAATCATGCCTATTAGAGAATCATCTGTTCCTATAGATTGGAGTATTCCCAACGCTACAGATAATTCACAAGAGGCTGTTAACGTAACATCAACCCACAAACCTAGCCAAAATTTTCAGCCAGGAACAACAGTGGTTAAATATCATTTTACTGACTCATCTGGAAATGAAAATATATGCACATTTAAGGTCACCGTTGAAGGTGAGTTTAGAAGGAATGCTTTATGTGGATTCAAAATAGTACCAGAACACCTAATAGAGATTTGTGTAACTGGCAAAAAGTACAGACTGTTTGGTAACTATAGCCGACCACAACACTTGACACGCAGACCTCACAGTATAGGGCAGTAAAGGTTTCGTATGATATAATGCTTTAATTATAGTATATGTTGATACTGTATATGACTAATTCCATTCTGATATGAACATTTTACTCCAAGCGAAAGTAAAAAACTATTTAGACTTGACTTAGGCTTGTTTGAAGTATCTGCAAACAAATATTTGAATCTTTAAATTACATTTTCAATTGTTACACGGCTGAAGAGAAACAAGAAGTTAACCACATACATTATAGTTACATCAGTTGTTTTTATCAGTAGGAGGAGTAAGGCGTTTGTAATTATATCAAAATAAAATTTAGCACATTTTATTTTACATTTTTATTCAATTTAGGCTATCGGGACTATGATAGGATTTTGGTAAGCAACACTGAAAATGTTTAACGATATAAAACGACGATGCTGATGCTGATGCTACATAGACCTTTTCAAACTGTGATTTCTTCAGTAATTCGTATATATATAATATATATATATATATATATATATATATATATATATATATATATATATATATATATATATATATATATATATATATATATATATATATATATATATATATATTATTGTATTTTTGTTTTGCTGGCAATGAAATCACCAGATCAACGGCTTGAGAATGCCAGAGTAATGGGTAGCTGGACGCAAGAACCAATCTGCACGGGTAGAATCTTCATTTAACTGAAATCCTCAGCAAAATA